>VYXF01009253.1:161217-195594 GCA_013397295.1 Polioptila caerulea | reverse complement strand
CCCCCCCCCCCCCCCCCCATATTTGAAATATTCAATGTAAAGGCTTTGTTTATGCAAAGAGTTTCATTTCCAGAAACACTCCATTCCCCTACCGGGCTGCTTAATACCAATGACTGTTGCTTAAAATAAATTAAAAGATGGCTTTAAGATGCCTTATTATGCCAGCTGACAGATTTTATAACAGGAGGAAATGATGGGACTGAGATGAAGCAGCCTGGAGGTTCAGGCTGCTTATATTTCTTTGATATCATTCTTCAGGTGCAGATATAAATAAAAATTGTACATCAGGGCCTCAAGAATCCAACTCTGTATCTGGAGAAGCATCTGATATACAAGTTCCAGTGAACTCTGTTGAGTAGTAGCACTTAAAAGTATTCCTCCATTACTCCACACTTAACTACCAGTTTATACGCCAAGTTCCATTAATCTCTTAAAATTCCTTTGCAAAGGTGAAGTCTTTAAGGGAAATCTGTGTGCAAGAGCCTCTAAATATCAGGCTCTTCAGTTCATTAAAACCTGAACAGCATTATATTGCTATGAATTCTATGCATTAAATTCATCTGCATAAAAGTTTTCCATAGCAAATAATTTTTGAATGTAAGTTTCCAAACCTCTGTTGCAGAAGAAAATCTTATTTTTGCACATATCATAAGAAATTTCACTAGAACAATTCACTACATAAGTTCAGCAGTGCCCTCATTAGAGCTTTGTATCTACCCCAATGAGTTTCACTGACCCTTCAATTTCTTGAGCATTGTATTTTTGGATCCTCCAGTGAAACAAATCATGACAACCCCAAGAAAGTCCAAATAATGCTATTACACACAGAAAATACACATTCAGTACATGTGAGTGAAATCAAGACCATTCTAATGCAACTTCTGAGGTAAATATAAAGTATATCTTTAAAATCAGTATTGCATTTTATTGGTGGTTGCAAATAAAATTCGAAGACTAAACCCAACACATTCTGGCAACAAGCAATTTTTGAATAATCAGATCCTGAGCACCTTTCTGAGGTGCCTCAAGAGTAATAAGTTACAGCAGAATTGCTCTGTGCCAACTGCTACAAAATTTATAACTCATTCTGTGAAGGTGAAATCAGTTATTCTGCTCCTCTTGTTTACACACAGTTCCATCCATTTCATTCTAAAGTTAACACAGTTATCCCACTGGTTTACAGCAGTGAAACACTTCTGACAAAGGTCTTATCAATTCTAACAAATATGCTTTAAACTAAACTTAAATACAACTTCTGGCAAAGGGTACAGCTTCAAGCTCTGTGAGCCACCAGTATCCCAATTTACTTTTGGGAATTTTGGCCCGAATGCCAAAATCATTAAGACAGAATTTGTCCACAATTTTGATCCCAATTGCAAACAAGCCACACTAATTTCAAACATCAGAACACCAGAGCCTCAGGCTTGGTGAGAACCTCCCTCCACAGAATCCTGGAGTAGGTAAAGGCTGCTGGAGCAATGTTTCACAGAACCCCAGGCTGGGTGAGGCTGGAGGGGCACAGGGGCTGCTCTGGTGCCACCTCCCTGCTCCAGCAGGGCCATCCCAGAGCTCAGGGCACAGCAGTGTGTCCCTGTGGCTCTGCAATATCCCAGGGCGGAGACTGCACTGCTCTGTGCACACTCTGCTCAGGGCTGGGCACTGCCCAGGGCACAAGTTGTGCCTCCTGTGCAGGGGCAGCTCCTGGGCTCAGTCCCTGCCCGGGGCTCTGGGGACATTGCTGGGCCTGGAGCAGAGCCTGGGACAGGGACAGACAGGGACAGGGACAGACAGGGACACACAGGGACATGAGGGTCTGAAGGCCCCTCTCAGCCAACCTGTGGCCCTCTGTCCTGTAGGGCAACTGAACCAAAGTGTCAGGAATTATCCATGATTTACAACCATCACCTTGAAACTCTAAAGGAGGTTCCTTCCCTGCACACCCGCTGCTGGTGCCAGGAGCAAGGAAAGACAGCACTCAGGAGGACAAAACACCTTCAGATTGCTGACACAAATTCTTTTTTCTCTCATATATTTTGGTGTTGAAATACCAGTAACGTATAGTTATGGCTTTGTAAGGACTCAAAGTGTCCTTTATGTAGGATGGACTCACTTAATGCAAATTCTCCCTCAAAACAACACAAGGAGACAGGACCCAGCCCTGCAGAGCTGCATTAGAATCAGCACAGAGGGAGGAATTGAAAGCAAACACATCCTTTGTACAAAAATATTTTGGTCCCATCTATGTGCCAGAACTAAACCCCACCTTCTGAAAGTTTTACCTATACACAAAGTATCTGTAAGTGTATGGAAAAAACTGTGTCAGGCACATCAGCCAGCGACCTCAGCACAAATATGCCTTTACAGCTCACCCACAGGAAAGCACTTCACGAAGGAAACTTGCATCTATACAAAAACAAGGCAATGGCAGCAATTTTCAGAATTTTTGAATTTACGATTTAAACATACTTGTAACAAAGGCAAACACCATTTGCCTTTGTTGTAGGGTTAGAAACTCAAGAAAAACGAAACACTTTTCTGCACATAAAGTGCCATTAGATATGAGAAATCATGTTTTCTATTATTCACACATTCACATCAAAATGCGTTTAAAGTGTAGATGTTAAAAAAGGGGGGGGGGAAAGTGTCTAACTTCCAACAAAACAGAAAAGTGGTCAAACACTTGTAAAGTACAGACTTAATGTCCCCAAAAAAATAAAAAAAATAAAAAAAATGCCCAAGATAACAAACTGCAAAACCACTGAAGAGCAGGGTGGGCAGGCCCTGGCACAGGGTGCCCAGAGCAGCTGTGCCTGCTCCTGGATCCCTGGCAGTGGCCAAGGCCAGGCTGGACACTGGGGCTGGAGCAGCCTGGGACAGTGGGAAGGGTCCCTGCCCACCTGAACAGGGAACAATTCCTGCCCAAAATCCCACCCAGCCCTGCCCTCGCCCACTGGCAGCCATTCCCTGGCTCCTGGCCCTCCAGCCCTTGGCAATTGTCTCTCTCCATCCTTCCTGCAGCTCCTGCAGGCCCTGCAAGGCCACCCTGAGCTCAGCCCAGAGCTTCTCCTGTGCAGCTGAACAATCCCAGCTGTGCCAGCCTTTCCTGCCAGCAGAGCTGCTCCATCCTCTGCCCATCCTGGAGCCTCCCCTGGGCTCTCTGCAGCAGCTCCAGGTCCCTCCTGTGCTGGCCCAGGGCTGGAATGGTCTGTCCCTTTCTATGGGACTCTGATAGCAGAGAGTACAAATATTTGGGAAAGATTTGAATTAGGTGACCATAAAAGTAATTCAGGGCTATTCAGGGTTTGTGTATGTGCACATATAACAAGAGTTGGTGTCAGCACAGCCACACTGAGGAGTCCATTGCACTGCCCAGGATTTTTAGCCCAACCTCCCTGTGGAGCCTCTCAGATTGCCAACAGCTTGAGGTAAATGCAGCTTGAAGGACAGGGAAACTGGTCCTTAGGTGAGCAGATTTACTGTGCTAACTCATCTTGGCTACAAGGGCCTGATCTAAAGCTACAGAGAGGACAGTGAATTGTCACCTTGAAGTATTTTACATTCAAAATATGAAAAGAAGCCATCCTACAAAATGTTGACTGAAGATGCACTTTCAACATTTTTCTACGCTGCAATCCAGGTTTGCTTGTTATCAACACAGACACAGCTGTTTAACCTGCCTGGATGCAACTCCAGAGTAACCCAGTTGGCCATACCTGTCAATGACACCCCAAAATATTCCTTAATTGAGAAAATGCAGCATTCTGTAACACTCTCCCATTTACATCACAGCATCACATATCCTGCAGTCACTGCTAAGTCCTCTTTATCAGAAACACTGCCATTTGCCTCTCAGGCTTAAGCCATAGATTTGAAGTCATTATAATTACAAATAAATTCACATGCCCATCAGATGAGTGGAGCTTTCTGAAAATCCATCTTTATTTGCAGTTCCTCACCTCTTAAAAGAGACAGGGACTCTGCAAGAGAGTAGCTCATTCAAGGCAGGATTGTTCTGCACAACTTCTGATTCTCCAGCAGGGAACAGAGGCTCCTGCATCTAAAGAACTGCTGACAATATCTGGGGTTGTGACACTCTTACTGTTCCGTGGCAGAAAAAGTAATAAATTAAAAAAAACCCCAAAATTAAACTAAATAAAGATTACTATAAAACATGTTCCACTGAAATATTGAACAAGAATGAGTTCCTACTGCAGTGCAATGATTTAAACTTACCAGCAATAAAACATAGGTGCATATTATAGTTCCATATTAACTGCATTTTTATGTATTTACAAGCACTTATATTTAAACAGAAGACAAAAAGGGATACTAGTCTAAGTTCATAATTTTCCCAACATGGCTCATCTCTTCTCCTATCTGAATACTGCAGGAATTAACGTATCCATGAATTATCTCTTATGAATACCATATTTTAAAAAAGCAAATAATTTACAAGCCATCTTACGCAGATACAAGACCACGAGAGTAAAAAATAATAAAATGGTCATATTTTGTATGCTATGCCTCAGTTGCTCCAAGCCTGTATTTTTTTTCCCTTACCTTTTTTTGTCTCCTATTTTTACTAAAACTTTTTTCTCTTGCATGGAAAAAGAGTTTTTAACAGATACACATACAGGTTTATATATATATGTATATACACACACATATGTATGTGGGTGCATGCATATACACAAACATAGGAGAATTTATTTCCTTTTCTCTTGAGAAAATGAGTAGAGTTTTCATATTTTTCCAACTGGCACTGGAGGGGGAAGCATAAAAAGAGAAATAGCTGGCAGAAGCTCTGGTAGATCTATGCCAAACATGGCTTTGAGCAGGATGAACTCCATGTGCTTCTCACCTTATGACAATATTTATGCCTCATTTTTTTCATCAGCTTTATTTTGTTCCCACCAGCCCCGTGTTTGAACAAACCCCTGCAGTAAAGAGAGTGTTTGAAAGGCTTGGGGAAGATTAGTGAGTGCATTGATACTTGTTCCTGTTAGACTATGCCAATGTTATGGAACGCTGAATACATTCACTGTGACAAGTGATCTAACGCAGAGCCACACAGCTCAGGCTCTGGGGAATCAGGATTTTGCCCATCTGTCCAGGAGTAGAAAGTAGACTGTGTGCTTATGCCACAATATTTCATTTTCCATGTGCTAGGCTGAGCATGCTGGAGTTGGATCTCTCTCACATGGTGCAGGGAGAGGCCCCCACAGTGCTGGGAGAGGGGCAGAGCCACGGGAGCCAGGCAGGAAAGCTCAGCCATGGCTCAGCTCCTCTGCATTCCCTGCCAGGGTGCTTCAGCACTCTGCACGGGGGAAAGCCCACAAGGGAACTGGGGGAAACATTTCAATGCAAATGCAATTGCTTGACTGGTCTGGAAACCAAAGCCAACCAAACACTGAGAAGTAGCTTTTTCAATTAATATTGAAATTGTAATATTAATATTGTAATTAATATCTACAGATTTATAATATTTCTCAATGATAACTCAATTCAACCAGTGTCAAAGCCAGTTCTGTTCATTTATTGTTGAAATATCTAAGCCAACCTCTTTTTTTTTTTTTTTTTCTTTTTTTTGGCCCAGCCTGTTAAACCAATGATTGTCTAACTAGTCAAAAACCTCATTCTTTACTTTAACTGGCTTCCCCTGGCTGCCTCGGGGAAACCATCAGGAAGGCAAAACTCTTCTCCCAGCAGCTGTCTGAGCACCAACTCCAAATAAATAGTTAAATGAGAGGAGATACTATGAGCCAGGTTAAATCTTGACAGGATTGTTCTCATGTGTTCTGAAAATTTTCTTGAGACAAGAAATGAGGAAAAAAAAAAACATAATTCAATGCAAGTAGCTATTGTGTGCTTTGCCCTTAACCCACATAACCTCAGAGTCACACACACACATTAACATTCAAACACTGGGGCTTGGAAAATATCCGAGGTCTCCAACATCCTGCAGCCCTCCTGAGGCCTCACTGGGGACCCATCCCCTTGGTACTGAGGTTATGAACATTCTGCTGGGAGAACAAACCAGGGTTCTCCTTCTCATTCCCTTTCCAGGAGACAAAAATACACACAGGCAGATATGTAATCCTTGGAAAATTGTCTGGCTCCTCTAGCAGCTAATTTAGCTTTCCCCCAATCTCAAACATTACCCAGCAGAAGGAAATTGATAGATTGGTGGGCATTGCTGTGTTCATCTCTACTTTCAAAAAATAAGTTTTCATATTTCTAAGCAAGAGGAAAAATATTATTTCCCCAAACACAGGTCCATTAGTATTTTATTGTGAAGATAAATACTGAATCCTCCAACAGTCCAAAAGTGCTTCAAGTAATTCAATTTTGAAGAAGGTCTTAATAATATATGCAGTAGCATTTTACCCATAGCAGCAGGAATATTGATCTCACACCATTAAGGTTTGCAGCATTTTTAAAACCCATTACCTCTGTGCACATTAGCTCTCACTGGCAGAAAGGGCATCACATTTGCTGTTAACTTCTGGCAGACATCAACACAAAAAGGTGATTCCACCTGCTGGAGTGTCTGCCTGGCTGCCTGATAACGTCAATCAATAAGCAAAATCACTTTCTTACAGTTCTCATAAAACAAGACGCCTGCCACACGCGTGAATACAGAAGTTGTATTTCTGTACTTAAAATATTAATGAGCCTTAAAATACTCACTCTTACATTTGCTAACACATTCCTTGTAAATACCAGCAGATGCTTTATAAGGCATCAAAAGGAGTGGATCAGTGTAACAGGGGCTGGATAACACCAGAACAGATTTCAAACACTGACGGGCAGCGTGTACAGCAGGTCAGCACAGACACCACTGAATCATAAAAGAAAGACCTGTCAGCTTTCAGATAAAGCTGGCACTTGATGATGATAAATTATTTACCAAGTGCTCTTGTTGAACCATTAGGAAAATCCTTTCTTCCTCCTCCACCATCCATTCAAGTCAAGAGTACAGCACATGCTCATTTTGAAACAACACAGCGAAATAAAGCACACTTTTAGAGCAGCAGCAATGCAAGGGGGTGTGAGGGCATCAGCAAGGAACTGCCTTTGTTACAAACCTGAAGGGGTTTGGATTTTCATCAGCAATATTAAAATTGCCCAGAATGATGCACCCTGTGAAAGTGTACAATTAAGTTGGCAAGAGGACTGGGTTGGTGAAAAAGCGTTGAGAATGCACATGTTAAAAAAGATCAAGGCATTGCAGCACCTCTGGCATCAATGGTTTTCCTCTGATCCTTCAGATTTCCAGGGAATGGCAGAGGAAAAGCAGTTCTGCCTTAGACTCAGGCAAAATTATTCTACCAAAATAATCATCTAGTCAGTATTTCCTTTTCATACCATGGAATTTTATGCCCTGACAACCCATTCTATAAGAGTCTCCTGCCACCCTCCCAGCTTGCTGTGATGCAATTACCTAAAGGCTTCAAATCCCCCAAGAAATTCAGCTCCACTCAGCTTGCCAGGGTAGACAATTCAACTGTGAAACAACTTGTTTGTAGGTTCACAACACATCTCTAGCAGCAGCCATGGGCTCCAGAGGATTCTGGATGTGCTAAATCCAATCCCCTTATCTAAAGTTGGTATTAACAGAAATATTTAATCAGAAAGTTAGATAGGATTTGCAAAAATATAGGAGATTATTTTGAAAGTGAATTAGTAATTTGTTACACATCAAAGGCATTAAAAAAAAAAAACAAAACCCACCCCTAACAAACACCAAAAAACACAGTAGTAAACTTTTAATCTGCTCTGGGATTAGATAACTCTAAGCCACTAAAAACTGAAAGATCTTGAAAGCAGAGAGATGTATAACATATACTTAGTGCATTGATACTACAGGAACTCCCTGCACTGTTTCCACCTGCTCAGACAATTGTTTAAAATTAGGTGCTGAGAAGACAATCTTCAAATGCCAAAAACCCCAAAGAACCCTTAATTTTCAAAAATAACTCAAGATTTAAAGTAACTCAATGATTCCATACATCCTGCATTTAGATTTCTAAACACTCCATTCTTATATTAAACCAGGCAAGCCTTCAGTTTCACCCACCAGCTTCCCAAGAAAACCTATAAACCCCAAAACACATGTCAATGAAAAAAAGAAAAACAAAACAAAATTAAAAATCTCAAAACGAGACCCCAAGCCAAAACTGCAGAGATATCTTCAGCTGGGGCACACTTGTTATTCCATGAGTCACTGAACCTATGGAAATTTACACTAATATAAGATTTTTCTCTGAAAAACCACATTTCTATAGTATATTTATACAGGTTGTTGTCTGGACTCTAAAACATGCACATTATTTACATGTTTTTAATAAATAATTCAGTGGAGTCTAAAAAAATACAGCCTAAGGTATAAATTTGAGTTATTAAAATCAGATTATCCTTATTTACCCAGACCTATGAAGTCATGTAAGGAAGAGAGAAAGGTTTAAATATGGGCTTGTTGATATTGTCTAGGTAATTTGGCACTATAAATAACAATGATCAGGATTTACCCTGTAAAGGGTAAGCTAAAGCAAGGCTTGAGATGACTTTAGTCCCTGGAAAATAGACTTACTAAAATAGATATGTCCATCAACCCATTGTTAACAACCTATTTAAAAGGGGCAAAATTTGAAAGCTGATTTTGCCTGTTTAGCAAGTTCCAGACAGGACTTTTGTTCCCACAAGTTTTCAGCACACTAAGGTTCTACCTAGGGCATAATGACCCTAGAAGAGACTTTCAGATACTTGTCAAGGGCCTGACATGGTTTGGAATGCCAGAATTCACAGAAAAAAAAGCACATTTTTCACCCTACATTCACTGAGACTTGGCAGCACCATGTAGCAGTGACAATCNGCACACTAAGGTTCTACCTAGGGCATAATGACCCTAGAAGAGACTTTCAGATACTTGTCAAGGGCCTGACATGGTTTGGAATGCCAGAATTCACAGAAAAAAAAAGCACATTTTTCACCCTACGTTCACTGAGACTTGGCAGCACCATGCAGCAGTGACAATCTTACCCAAAATAGACATTTTTTTTAAACAGTGGAGATACTGATCAGCTGTCATTGAAATGCCTGACTCTGCTCTGCTGCAGGTACATCCTGGGAAAGATGGCCCAGTCAAATGCATCAGCCCATACTGCAGCACTCATCCAAGCAATATAAAGTCATCAAAAAAAAAGAAATAAAAAAACAAAGCAAAAACCTCACAAGGACTGTTTAATAAAATTCAGTCATAACCAAGTTCCTTATTAAAGGAATATAAGTAGTATTGATATAAGACAATCTTACTTTTCATCCATTATATTCATGGGAACAAATAAGTGCTATTTCTGGTGCTCAATCTAACCATATTGGAAAAAGTATGCTCTTTGACAAATGGAGTTACAGAAGCTCAGGCCTTAACAGAAAACCTGATCCAAAGTCTTCTAAATGTTGCTGAATGTTTCTGAGGGCCTCAATGGCCTTTTTGTCATGTCAGCCCATAATTAATATCACCTTCTATGAAAAAGATTTAGGCTCCTAGACATGGTTAAGTACAAAAATCAAAGCTCACTTGCACCAAAGGGATTACCTGCTTCCATCCCCTCTGGGGTCAAAGACATTTCCAGCTTTAACAACAAGGTACTCTGGTTATCTAGTTCATTAAATGCCTGGAAGATTTATTTTTTCTTAAATAATTAACATACCTGAAGTTTGATATGATTCTGGCCTCTAATTTACACAGTAAGATGTTTGTGTTTGGAATTTCTGAATTCCTTCTGTGTGAGAGGTAGGCTTTGATAAGTTTTTAATTAAACTGATAATATCACTTTAAAAGCTAAAACACCTAGAGTATAAAGGACACAAGTAATAACAGATTTTATAAGGCTTAGCAGCTTTATAAAGCTTGCTTGCTTTGTGGAAGAAACTGCTTTTGTGAAAATGTGTGTTTGCCATCTGATTGCTTCTGAAGAATATTTAAAGAAGGTTAGACACCTCTGGCTTTAAGAAGTATTGCATATTACCATTCCAATAATACAGTTTTGTTCTGTATTTCAAAGTGGGAGGGTTGTAAACCTTTCCTGCTGCATTAAATAGCTCTGCATTTCATGCTCTCTGCTCTTTTCAGAGAGCGAGCTTCGCCTCTGTGTTAAATTCTGTGCTGTAAAGTGACATTTCTGCTTAATTACATTGTACTTGCACTTTAACTACTACAATTATTTAGAAAATATTGCTAACATCCTAAGAGGGGGCCACCTTTTAAACAGGTGAGTTCCAGTCTGGCTCACAAACACGGCACTACATCATCTGTGGAATGTTTTACATGCAGCTGAAGAAGGAAGAGAGCCAAGCATCCTTCAGAGACACAAAAAAACCTTTAACTGGGGATAACTTACCTCCAGCATTCTCAGCTGTTGAACACTTCAGGCAAAATGACCAAATAAGCACAGAGGTTAAAAACTGGCAAGACTCAGACAGGTCAACCTACATGGAAATCTAAATTGAACAAAATCATTTCCTATACAGGAATGGATATCAACCTAAGTCAGTAAAATCCATCAATCAAGCCTTCAGTTGCCACACTGGTGATTTTTGAGAATTCCATCAATTTCTCTTCACTGAAGACAATACAGAAAAGCTTGGGTGATGTAAAAAACAGATCCATCAAAAGGTACCTGCTGAACATTCTGACCAAAGTTTCCACATCTTCACCTTTTTGAGACAAAAGCAGATTCTCATCAGATACTCTCAACATTGGGCTGCTATTCCAACAGAATTGATGCTTCCAAGGGCAAATATCAGAGAGCAGCAGCAGGGCTTAGGGCAGAGCCAGATACCTGTCCTAAATCCAGTCCCAACTCTGCCTGCCTTAGCACACATGGTCCACTGGCACCACCACGACTTTATCCAAGGACAAAGTGCAAAATTCTTTGGCAAGCCATAGCACAGGAAAGGTAAATACTGCAATTCAGCCCTTGCTTGGATAAAGGACTCAAGGCAGTATTCCAATGTTCACTTAAAGCATGATTTAAAACCTGCCAGGCTTGGGGCTGATCTCACAGTATGTTCAGCACAGGGAGAACATGACACACAGAAAGGCCAGACTTTCCTGTTTGTTGTGGACTTAGCTACAAAAATCACTGGATTTTGGTTTTGTTGTTTGGTTTGGTTTTATTTTTTTATTTATTTGCCCTTATATCCTTCTTATTTTATAGCAAATTACCACTACCATTGCACTTCAGAGAAGGTAGACTATGACTGAACAACTGAGAATTTTATTTTATAAGTAAACAAAGTAATTACTTTAAAGTACTGTCATTACCTGAGGAGCAATAAATTAATAGATTAAAAACTATGAAATAATAATTAAGAACTGGTTTGAGACATACTTCAACATGCATTTAAATTTAAAAAAAAAATCTTCCTGCGATATGAATGTATTCATTCTGATCTTAAGCACAAAAAACAGTCACAAAAACAAGAGATGAAGACCAAACACTAAACAGTTTCACAGGAACAGATTCAGTGATAGTTATTTTAGTCTGAGTTATACAAAAGCTCATGAGGAAAAATAGTGTAACATGACTATTAACTGGAAGAGTCTAAAAAACATTCTTGCACATATTTTCTTGCTCCACATCAAAACAGGAATCAAATCTTTTTTTGTTTCTTTTGCGGAACAAATGTAACAGCTACCAGCTCAGGAGTCAAATCCCTTGCTGTGCACTTGAGCATCAAGGCTGCCATCCAGCAGGGGTCTTACCTATGGAATACTTTCTGTAGAGCTCAGGCAAACTCAGCAATCTCTCTCCACTGGTATTTAGCTTTGAAACCCTCTGTTTCTATTTAAGACCCTGGGGCCTATGTGCTCTAAATTTCATCTACCTTTACCAGCTCTCACAGCTGGGCCAATAAAAGTTATTGCAAGCCTTGGTCCCCTCAACTTCTTGCACCTCCATGCCAAGAACAACCCTCCATCCTACACAAGCCTGCAAAAATGTTTGAAAATGTTTCTTCTCTGAAAGAGTCACAGTTTCACTTATCACTCATTTTACCAGTAAGCAGAAGGTAAAATATTTGGTAGTTTTCTTTATCTAGCACAGATACAGGGGGATTCTCAGGAATTCTGATGTGGGTGAACACCAAATAGGGATAGAGGATACACACAGGAGGCCACCCAGAACTTTTCATGGAGGAAGAAGAAGAAAAGTCAATTTCGTTAAAGTTTGTTTAGGATTTTAATTTCAGAAGGCTCCTAAGAATCCAAATACCATTTTCATGTTGTCGTGCATAAAGCCCTTTCCTAAATGATTCAGTTCTGCCAATAATCCATAGCCACTGATAAGATATCAGGAGCAGTGCAATCAGAACTCTCAGCTACATTGCTGGGTGTTTCTTTCCTACCAGCAGTGATTTTTGAATACACAACCCCACAGACAGCACAACACACTCGGACAGCCAACATTTGTGTCCAGGCCACATCTTTATAACATTCACAGTGTACTGATCATTAGATTCCTAACAGCACCAAATTACAGTAAAAACAATCTCACTAATGTATGAGATTTCATTTAAATTTTTTAATCAGTTTTATGTATAATAAATTCTTATGTTCAGTAAATTATTACCTGAATGATTTATTTACAGGCAACAAAAAAAAATTTATGACTAATGGCTGTGTGTAAGGCTGTGGAACTTTTTTTTGTCTTTCAGTGTAGAAAACACGTAGCTCATGGAAAGCATCACAAATATTTTAGCCTAGTTTCATACAGAAATAAGGCTTAAAAAACCCCCAGCCACCTCATTTACCTCTTCCTCCCAATCACTCCTTAATCTACAGGCCACTTTCTTTCCTTTTTGTTTTTCTTTTTTTGAGATGTCTGTCTCAAATAAATGACAGTAATTTACATTTCAGAGAAAATAGGATAGGCTGACAAATTATTAAAACCCTTCTTAAATGACAAAAGGATACAAGGAAATCTACCTGAGAGAGCCCATAAGAAAGGTTTCTCTACAAGGGTGCTCATGATTAAGACTCTTGTAATTCTGCAGGACAAAGCCTCACAAATTCTCTAGTATTGGTGTTTGCAGGCTTAACTGCAAGTGTTCCTACCTCCATTTCAGGAATAAGGTAACATAAGTGCAGAGTATATTAAAAACCATGATAATTTTGATATGTAGCTAGACTTGGGGCTATAAAAATACACATTTACTGGCAAGTAGAGCCTGGAAAAAAGACAGATGTTTACACTTAATACTTCAGAAGTAAGTTTTTGAGGCTTAGGATTTAGATTTCAATTAAATCCTTTTTTTAAAAAAATTATTTATTGTCCTCTTCTGGAAAATTAGATACACTTTTATCCTTTAGAAGCTTTAGTAACAATCAGCTAATGCAAACAGCTAAAGCTGTATGAAGTGGCTTTATCACTGGAGCTCCAGGACCCACCCACACCTCCACTGACAGCCTTGGGGACACACTCAGTGACATTCAGCTGCTCACCAAGCTAATTCTAGATATGGCAATAATATTGCTCAGTCACCACTTATTTATGACAATTTAATTCCTCAAACATAAGCCTTATGCAGTTTGTGGTTACCTAGGACATCAATCACTTCTCTCATGCCAGACCTGAAGGATAGCTCTGCTTGAAAAGAAAATCCTACTTTTTTTCTTGTGAATAAAAATAAAAGTGGGGGGGGGGGAGAAGCCCAAGCAAACCTCAGAATTAAAGAGAAGAGCAGTTCCATTCCAACCTCCAAAAATTCCAGTGATTCCTTTGCAGAAATCTCTCTAATCATTGTACTGAAATTTAATCATCTGTAAGACCAGACTTGTCAGAAATCTATTGAACAAAGTTGAAAGCAAGAACCTGCCTCCATAATCCAAGCTGCATTAGGCCTGTGTTGAGTCCCAGAGGGGATAATTAGGTTTGCAAGTGTAATAATCCACTGTAATAGAACAGCCTTTGTTCTCACCAAGCAAGCCTTGTTCCAGTTCCCCATCTGAGAAACAGGAATTTCTGATGCCAATAATCAATTGACCCTAAGAAAACATCCCACACTTCAAGAACTTCAGAGGTTCTGAAATAGAGTTCTCCTCCCCTCCCCCTGCACCCAATACTGGTATTTGGGAAGAATAGTCAGGGCTGGCTCTTTGAACCCCAATGATTCTAATGCATCACCCAGCTAATTACAGATATAAACCACAGATCACACAACTTCTCCTTATGGAATATGCTAACAGAACCCAACGTGGCTGGATCCACCTTAACTTTTATTCCAACCTATGTGTAAATTCTAGTCTGCAGCTCTCAGCTATCAAAAGTTGAACAAGGGGATAGACTTTTATAAAAATTTATACCTCACAGCCTTAAGCCCCCTCTCTCAGATACCTTCCAACAATGAGCCTAAAAACAGCAGCTTGGATGATACAAAAGCCCCTGACACAAGAGAAAGGGCAGCAAAGCTTCAAGATCAGTTTCATCAAATATTAAAGCAACTGTGACTGCACTCTTTTTTCACTCTTGAATTAATATGAATATTTCCTTTACTTCTTGTATCCCTCCAGGCTTAGTCCCACTTGCTGGCTTGGAGCTGCTCATTTGAAGACTCCCTCAGCTGCAGCTCCTCCCTGACCCTCTGCACCCACCTGCAGCTGCCTGGGCTATCCCTGGCCAGGCTGGCTGGGTTTCCCTCTCTTATGACCAGCTCCAGTGGCACCACTCCCACCACACCTGCAGCCCCTTGAACCCTCCTTTCACTCAGAGTGCTGGCACAGCAGCTCCCTGGGCAGCTGATTCTCCTTTCCTGCAGGAGGTTTCCATCAGCAGTCACTCCAAACTAATAGAGCCTAACACAGAGAAAAAAGAAAATTAAACAAAACCCAAATGCTCCCATCAAAATTTTTCACTTTACAAAAAAATACATTTTTTTATTAGAAAAAAAAAAAAAAAGCAGAATTGTACTGTTGTTTATAACACCTTACAAAATAATCCCATGTAAGCAAACCCTTTAACCTGTATAAACTCAGCCCAGCCACTCCCTGTCTGATCAAAGACAGGAATCCATTAAACAGAAGAAATTTGTATTTTCTTTTCTCAAAGCACCCATCCTGCATCATCTGTTTGACCCCACATCTATCCCTTCCCTTCAGCTGAAAAGCTCAGTGCAGCACAGCAAATGCCACCCTTTGGAGCATCATTCCTTCCTCTGCTCCCGGGGTGAGATCAGCCCCATTGCCCACAGCTGGAGCAGGGCCTGAGCAAGGTTTTGGAATCACTCTTCATGGAAAACATGGCAAGGCTGATGGAAATTAAACCTGTGAGCCCAGCCTGGGGACTGGTCACCAGGAAAGGCAGCCTTGCTGTCCTGACACTGCTGCAGAGCACAAACCCAGGTAATTCCCAGTTCATACACACCCCTGCAAGTGACTCCTGGTAATAAGAGAGACTTCAACTAACATTGCCCCTTCCACCTCCTGCTCCTTCTAAATTTGATGAAAGTCCAATCTTACTCAAAGAGCACTGCTATGATTAATTCCATATTTTGTGCACTTGAGCCTACATCAAAAAGAACCTTCTTTTGGTACTTAAGTACAGCAGGGTTTGATTTCTTTTTCTAATATACAATAATTCCTGTCTTTCCAACACTCCATTCCCCCAAAAACCCAGACCAAACCAAAACCCAACCAAATAAAAGAAAACAAACCCAAAACATGAAGCATTTCTTTCCTTCCATAAAATGCATGCTAGGGCTGAAGCACTATATTAGTTTCACCTCTTAACTGTGAGAAAGGTATATACAGAGCAGTTGATATCTGGGACATGTATCTCAGAGGGAAAAAAATAATAATAATAAAAGAAAAAGCAGGATTTTATCAGCAGTTAGAAGCAAACCAAAGTTCACAACTGATTCTCTAAAAAGGGATAGGCCTCACTTCCCCAGCATAAAAAATAAATATACTGGGAGTTACACAGTGTTGAAATATTTAATGCTGTTGAATTGAAACGAGAAGGATACTGCTTTAAAGTATTTCATCTTCCATAATAATTTTTCTTTTTAATCTATTTTAAAAAGAAAGAACTACTTCAATGTTTTAATAAGCAGAATACATTTTTGATACAAAACAAAGAGTCTTTGTTTCAGTCATTTTTTTTACAAGAGGCTAAGGAATTGCAAATTTTCTATTTAATGAGAGTATAAAAAAATAGGAGTTGCCATGGATATGAAACAACTATATATTCCTCCCTACCCCCTCCAGCTAAAACACAAGTATTTCAGCTTACATTTGTAAGTGTTTCAAAATAAAAACACAGGCTCAATGTGCATTAACAACGTAATTGCTCTGTAAGTGTTCACTAACAAGAGGAGAAAGTCCAAATATCTTGGTTCCACCACTTGGTGATTACTTAAACATCCCAAAAAAAGCTGAGAGGCTGCTTGTAGGTATAGTCAAGGATCCTTTTCCTTCACTGCTGGACAAAACCTGAACTCCAAGGGGGTCAGTTTTGGCCAAACTCTGCATCCCTTAAATTGCCATCTGTAACACTACCTAAAATAAGAAACAATCTCTTATCCTTCAGAAGCAAGGAGGGAGCAGAAAGGAGCAGAAAGCAGAGGCTGTAGGGAGTTACGAAAACCTACTTGAATATTGAGGATATTGATTTCTTTTTTTTTGCTGTGACCCCTCAATGTATGGTTTCATCAGTTTACTTTGCTTTAAATTAAGCTGACAGCACAGCACTGAAAATGAGGCATTGGAAGGGGTGAAACTTTGACCCCCTCAAATCTCAAATGAGGATGAAAAGCTATGTGCTTGGTAGAATCAAATATGGAAATTTTGGTATGGGCAGCATTTTAATTACAAAATTATTGTCTAGGCATAACATCTCAATGTGTAAAAGCCTGTTTAGACCCTAAGATATTTATCAGAATTTTTAATTTCAAAAAAAGTCACACAAATATTAATATTCCATTTGTATCTCCTAGCCAAGAAAGGAGAAAAGAATTCAGGCCACATGGAAGAAACATAGTACTTCCAAAGGGAAAATTGCCTTTTGTCCCTCAACACAGGCAAAACCAAGAGCACTCTCTGGTAGCTGCTTCATAAACCTTTTGTCCTCTTTTGTCTGCCACTCTCAACCCCAAAAGCAGAGAAACATTCAAGCTGGAAACATTTTAACTTCTATAATTGAAAGCTGCTGAAGTCAAACCCAAATAGAAGAATTTTCTTGTGGAGACCAATGTCAGAAAACTTAAGTGAGAGGTGGCTATGTCTTTCCCTGAGGTGGATTTCATCCTGCTGAAAGATCCAGCAGCCTCAACAAATGGCCAATTCTGTCCAAGATTTAAAGCTTTTACTTGAAACCATGAGGAAAAATAGTCCAGAGGAGGATAAAGAGAGAAGCCAGCTGAAAACCAGCAGCTGTTAGGGTTAAATTACAGGCCACTTCAGGGGATTGTAACTACTCGACCTCTAAGTGAAACTTCGAGGGATTTCCAAGGCATCAGTCCCAGTTTTATATTTGCCCATTAGACACAGGCTCAATGGGCTGTGAAGAAATGGAGGCTGCCCAGCTGCTTTTTCCATTGGAACAGCAAGAGTGGTGATAAAAGATCAGCACAGCATTGGGTGGAAACACGGAGCTGATGAAACCCCAGGAGTTTCAAACCTCAAGTGAAAGGAATGATTTTTGTCCAGCGTGTCCAGGAGATGCTGGTGCTGATCAGGCAGGGGGTGGCTCAGGGGTGAGGGACTGCTCTGAGGAGCAGAGGTAGGGAGCTGCTCTGGGCTGGGTCAGCCTCCAGCCAGCCAGGACCCCACATTTCTGTCCCTGTTTGTGTCACTGGGCACACACACAGCTCTGGGGACACCCAGAAAGTCACCTCATGTTGTGTCTCTGCAGTGGAGCAGTTCGGAGCCAGAGGAAAGGGCTCAGTGTAGAACCAGAAAAAGGGACTCAGTTTCACAGGTAGGCTTTCCCTGAGCATTAGCTGGGCTTAAGCAATACTAATAGATAGGTAATTGTGTAGTTACAATGAAATCAACTAATTAAAGGGAAGCCAAATGGGAAATATTCACTGTTCTCTTTTGGCAGGCAACACAGAAGAAAATATTTCCCAATGCTTATCTGTATCCCTAAGCCATTTATATCTCTAATTCCAGACCTTTTCTCCCTCAGAGTTAGGGATTAAAATCTCTTATGAAAACAGTGTTAACAGCAGAAAAGCAAACAGGAAAGCTTAGTTTTGAGGTGGTAGTTATTTTCTGAAATTTCAGTCTGGAAAGTCTTTTCCTCCCATCCTGATAAAACTTGATCTTTGTGGTTTCTCAGCATTTGGTGATTTATGGGAAAATCAAAGTTTGAATAGAAATTGTGAAATCAGTTACCAAATTAGAATAAATTCATTTTTAATTTCTTTTTACAATAGCCTTCTAAAACAAGTATTTTGTCCAATCCTCAGGCTTAGTATCAAACTTTTACTGAATTGAGGTTACACAAGCTGTTGAGGATTACTGAGGACAAAAAACCCACAAACTATTAAATTTATCTTATCTTTTTGCTGTTTGGGCAGTATTTGGGAGAAGCATGGTGACATTCTACTTTCATAGAAAACCAGAAATTGTTTGGCTGAACAACAGTTCCAATCTCTGGGCTATGGATCCTACTTTACCTTCACTGGTGGGGAGGATGAAGCCAAGGCAGAAGAGGTGGGAAAGAAAAGAAGTTAAGACATTTACTCAGTAAATAAGCTTTTATGTGCTTTCACTTCTATGAAATGCTGTCATTTTCATGAAAATGTATTGTGATTTTTGTTTTTGTTATGCAACAAATTTAAAGTGGGATTTTTTTTCATCACTTGTATGAAGGGAAAAGGGAGTGATCACTGTTTTAACCTGGAGAGTCTTTAGCAGAAAAAAACCAGCTCTAGGATAAATAATAGGATGAAGCAATAATAAGAAAAAAATCTTTTCATGTAAGCAAAAGGTATAGGGATGATGTTAAAGAAATACTGGAAATCCATTTTCTCAAACTTTTTAAAGGTAGCCAGACAAGCCATTAGTAAAACTAATGTAAGGCATAATTCCAGAGTAGCAAAAATGACTACATGACTTAATGCATCCTCTCCATTTTTCTGTCTCCCACAGTCCTTTTGATAACCTTATCATTGTGTAACCATCACAAGCAGCATCACCAGAAGTAATGGTTAGCTATTCTCAGACCACTTTTAAATTATTCACAGCAGCTCTGTTTCCATTTCTCTGACTCACTCTTTTAGACATAACAGGAAGTAGAAAACATGGAAATGGAAGAGTTATGACATTACATTTTTAGAAAAAACAGAAAGCTAAAAATTATCCAGTCTGTGATTTCTTTTTCTCAGCAATGCAAGAAAACATTGGCATCTTTCTGAAAGATGAGCCGCCAAAGCACTGACAAAAACCCTCCAAAACCAGAACTTCTTCAATACCAAACAGATCCAGGTTCTGTTTTGATACTTTTGCAGGAAAAAAAAAAAACAAAAAAGATGAAACATTGCTAAGAGAGAAACACTCCTTTCTTTTAATTAATATTAAAGAACCTCAGTGATCAGACTAACCCCAAAAGGACAATCTTGTTTAGTGAATCTTGCAAGGGAAGAATGCTTTAAAAAGTCACAGTCCTCCTACCCTCCCCTTACGCTTCAGTACTAATTTCTGGTTTGTTTTTTTTTTAAAAGAAGCCTACCAAAAAAGGACAAAAAATTATTTCAACTTATACTTTTTAGCAGAGTGATAAAGTGATTTACAAAGGTCAGTTTCGTTATTCATATTTTGGGGGAGAGAAGATTGAGGGAAGAGGAGAAAATCTTGGCAAAAAGTTAAGGCAAAGGAATGGAATTGAGGTCCGAACCCCCAAAAATTACACACAGCTGTCAGTGCCATCTAGAAGCTGGGCAGGTTTAAAAAAAATCAAGTTCACCACAATGCATTTCAGTGTTCTCATTAATTTTACTCGTTTTGACAGTATCATAAGACGAAATGATAACAAATGAGTAAAGAAGTATTTCTAGAAGGTGTGAGAAAGGGAGAAGACAACAAACATGACCAGAGATGAGGACCCTGTCTGCCACAGGAGGATTTCCTCTTCCTCTTGGAAGAGCCCCTCTGAAGGTTTTGCAGGTTGCCTTCAGGACTGGTCCCCCTTACTGAAATACAGAAAGATACAGGGGAAAATGAAGTTTCTGAAAGGATGATCTGGCTCAAGATCTCTGCAGTAATAAACCATTGGACAGAACGTCTTACACAATCTTCCAAAAGTAATTCAAATTCCTTGGAAAGGAGCCAGCTGGCCTGGGAGCTGGCTGCAGCACCACAGACAAATGGTGCTGTTCCACAGTGATGCACCCAGGGCTGTGCCCAGACACCAGAAAGAGCAGGGTTCTGTCAGCTCTCATTTACAGCTCTGCTCTGCTCTGCAAAGTGACAGCCTGGAATGGCACCTTCCTCCTCAACAAAGCTGATCTAGAGGTGCACCCAGTCCTGTCTAATTAGTGACAAAAGTTTATTCCTATTGCTCCTGTGGAGCCAAAAAAGCCTGGAGTTAACTGAGGGCTGCTGCTGCCAGTACATGATGGAAATATTTTGGTGGGTTCCAGTCATGGAGAGCTCCAGACTGCACAAGGGGTGCCACCAGCAGCTTGATTCAGCAAACAGACTCATTATTATCAGGAATAATGCTTGAAATGAGAAAAAACCCCAAACCAACACCGCTCAGATTTTCTGAAGGCAGGCAGGGTTTGGCAGACTGGCAGCCAGATCCCTTTCTTGAGGGACAAACATCCTCAGGAAAGACCCTGCAAGGTGGAACAGCCATGGATCCATGCATGGATCTGTGTTTGTGATTTACAAGTGGCAAGACATGGGAGCTCATCCCTGGATATAATGGACAAATGTGAAATGAAAACCTAAAAGGAAAGTTAAAAAACCTTGAAAAGTTTAATAATAGTAGATAATTTGGCCTTTAAGCAAGCATGATTTCAGAATTTCAGTAATTCTGTCCTTGAATCCTCTTTAAATGCTTTTAACATTCTATTTCTTAAAGTGTGCATAAGCTGCTATAACTGGAATTATCTTAAGTGATAAAAAAGAATATATATTGTGATTGGGCACTCATTTTCTTGGCCACAATGCTACTAAGTGCCTTGGAAACTAAGAAATCCGAATTCAGCAGGTAGTATTGATCTATCTTAAAATAAACTAAGCTAAACACAATATACTAACACTTTAAATTCTATACCATACCACATATGTAATGTGTATAAATAGATATATAAAAAATGGTTTTCTTCTGGTTGATGCGTNATAGTACCACTTTAAATGCTATACCATACCATACCATATATGTGTATAAATAGATATATAAAAAATGGTTTTCTTCTGGTTGTTGAGTGTCAAGTATTGGCTGTTCATAATTTAAAGAAGTGTTATCACAGTTCATCACATATGAATGCAAACTTCATTGTTTCTTGTAGAAAGGATCTGGTGCCCACTTTCACTACTTCTTGTGCACTTCATCATGTTCATACTACTCCAAACTTTGGACTTATTTCCAATTTTCATTGTGACTGGCAAAATGAGACTGAGACTTAAAGGCTACTACCATGCTGGGCTACAAAAAGAGGCTCTGTAGCACTAACAGCAGTTTAATTAAAGATGTTTCTTCTCAAATTAAAGACCCCTTGATTTTTTGCACCCTCTTACACCAAGTCTCAGTAGCTCTCCACTGCACAGTTTTAAAGTTTTGCATCTGCTTAGAGCAGCCATATGGCTGAATTTTGCACTTTACTTCACATTACATGTTTACTGCTATTGCTACAAAATTAGTACTAAAATATCAATATTAATTCAGGAATCCAAAACACACAGTCAACTTACCCTAAAGAACACCAATTTTCCCAATTTTAATCAAAGCCCAGTAAACTTCACCTTATTCTCTCCCTCTGTTGCTTGCCAGTGCTCATGACAAGAGCTGCATGGTATAACACCAAGTTGTTGTCACTAAAAATCAGTGAATGTGACTAAACAGACACAATGGGTAAAGAAACTGCAATTTTTATAACTCCTTGTCAAGTGAAATCACACTTTGGAGCAGCACAGAGTGATGTTTCAAATATCTCTAAAAATAGCAGCTTCCGTTGTGTAATTTTCTCATTGTTGAGGATTCTTTTTCCCTGATGTTTGATTTGTTTCCTTTTATGTGGTCAGTTCACACTATTGCTCCTTATTACGCCCTTTCCACCACTGTCAGTGCCACAAAGGGATTCGTGCAGCTCAGCTGTTTGTGGACACTGATGTCCCTGTCCCTGTCACAGCCCCAGTTTGGCTCCTTGCCCTGGGGGCACCTACCAAGGTGTGGCTCAGTCTGAACACTCAAGTGTCTGTGCTGGACACGGTTTTTTGCCATTTATCTCTGTACCAAAACTATGCAAAATTTGCATGTCAAAAACTCCTCCAACCTCTCGAGCGACAGCCTCGGTCTGGGCTCTGAAAGTCAAGCTGTGTTCCTTGTGCTTCATCCATCATCTTTCTAATAAAAGTTCTCAAGTGAGACCCAGCTGCAATTCTGCTGCTGACGCACACAGCAGAACTCTGCAGCTCGCCCTGCCATTGGCACAGGGAGCAGAAATAAAAACCAGAAGCCACTCCAGTGATTGTGAGGGACTTGAATGAAGCACGTGGGACACAGTGATGTCAGTAGCTGGTACCCAGGATCTGGCAGAAGTCTTTCATTGAGATGCAGATTCTGGAGCTGAGCATGGAGTACACAATACCATCACTGGAGAATGTAGAATGCCTAACTCCTAAAACATTTGCACATGTTTAAAGTAGTGATTATTATTTTGCTCTTTTCTGCTGAATTGTTTCCCAAAAGCTCTCAGCTGTCCTTAAATATAGTTCCTTCTTTAACATGAGCTCCAACTGTGGAGTTTAGATGATGCTCTCCTCACTCGTGAGGGGAAAAAAACCCCATGTAAATCTAATTGTAAGTTTTGGCTGAGTAACAGTTTATTTAATTGAATCTGTTTGAGAGCTATCCAGAATTGATCACAGAACCACTGAATCACAGAATGGCTCAGTTTGGAAAGACTTAAAACTCATCCAGTTATTTAACTTCAGGATAAGATTCACTCCTTTGGGCTCCTCTTGCTTGCCATAGCCACAGAATCTCAGAGTTCTTTGGACTGGGAGGGATCTTAAAGCCCATCCAGTGCCACGGGCAGGGACCCCTCCCACTGGCCCAGGCTGCTCCCAGCCCCAATGTCCAGCCTGGCCTTGGCCACTGCCAGGGATCCAGGGGTAGCCACTGCCTGGAACATGGTAATATGTTCAATTTTCTAGTCCATAATAAATATATTAGAAGGCAGGCACAGACCATCCTCTTCTTGAGGTGAAAATTCCATATTCTCTTAGGATTCTCACCAGTCTAAACTCAGGTTCATCTTTTCATGGAAACCTGGAAAAAAGTCATAGCCTTTGTAGAGCCACTACCCAGACAAAAGCTCTCTCTGCAAATCACTGGCTTTACATCCCTGCTGTGTGAGGAGTTAGAGTAGTTTTATGTCCTGTTGGATGTCCTGCAGGGCATTTTTTGTATGCTTACCCTGGATTTAAGCACAGGGTCAGCATGCAGGCCTGCTGAGGGTGGTGTTATCTGTTACAGAGTCACCAGAATTCTCAAAAATCATTGGCTTTGATTATATTTGGGAAGTTAGTCTGGCATTGATTCAGGTCATAGAGGAAGTAAATTATCAAGGACTGGCTGACTTGACTGGACTGTTGCAGAGATCTCACAAATTGCATTTGATTCTTATGCAAAGTGAGAATTGCTTTCCTTGAATTTACAACATCAGGGATGAGTCTCCCCTACCCCACATGCCAAAATCTAATAATAACTATATAATAATCTAATAATAACTCATAATAATAATCTAATAACAACTAAATAATAAAGTATAGGAAAGACTGAGGGAGGAATTTTTTTTTTTTTAAGTACCTGACTGTATTCTGTTTCTTTCTGTCTCTTTTCCAGAGCCAGTTGCCAGTAAGGAGCTCAGAAGCCCTGGACACAGCTCTCCACTTCTCTGCCTATCCACAGTGACTTACAGAAGAAGCTTTCCTTTGGACTTGTCTTGGTACCAGTGTTTCACAGTCAAAAATGAAGTCTGGAAACAAGGGGAAATGGAATGATAGATTAGGACCAGACCATGAGGTTTTTTTGTTTTGTTTTGTTTTTTAAAAAAGGCAGTATTAAAAAAGAATGCACAAAAGTGAGGTAAGCTCCAACACACAAGGACACAATGACTTGAGACTTCTGAAAGGAATAAGCAATTTGCAAACAGAACAATTAACAGACTTTTTATGAGAAGACTAATATTTAAGACTGACATGCCTGAAAATTTAAGGCAGAAGCAGCAAAACATGCAAAACGAAGGGTATCTGAGAGTAACTAAAGTCCTTGTAGAGAAAAATGTGCCAGTGTCAAGCACCACCATCAGAACTCTGCCCTTCCTGATCTTCAAGAACATTGGATGTATGATGTCACAACAGATTTCTTTATTATATCACATCATGCTTCAGCTGATAGCTTATTGGAAACAATGCTACTATTTTCCAAATGCAGAGGTGCAAGCCTTTCCTAAAGCTATCTTCTCAGATTATTGCTTTTTAAATATATTTAATAAAAAAATGTTAGTTAATGGAGGCTGTAAATGCACTACTGAGCTGCTCTCTATTTGTGGTATTTTAAATTTGATTGAAAACAATTAGCAGATGAGAGAGATGCCTGTGAGCATTCATTAAAATGAGGCTTGTGGTTTGTGACTGTTGAATTTCACTGTGCATCTGGAGCTGTTTGCACTGGTGGCACAGTTTTCTGTCATCATAAAAAAGGAACTGTTCCCTATAAAGGTTATGCTGGCAAAAAATAAATTGTATTAAATTTTTCCAAAACTTCCCATTGAGAAAGCAGCAGCCTGTTACCCACAGTGAATTTCTCTATCAGATGACGATGGCTCATGGACAATTTAATTTGTTATTTAGTAACAGCTTGTAAATCTCTCTCATATAAATATCATGCAGTTGTAAAAGCTGACTGCTAATGAGATGATTGACCCTAAAGGTCACACTGGCAGAATCCCCCATTGTTTGCTTAAGGATATAATTTTCATTTCATCTAACTGAAAACTGACATCCGAGCATAACATAACAAGACATTAAACAAAAAAAACCCAAACTGCATCACTGGAAGAATTCTGCCATTGTTTTATGTTTGAGATAAACATTGTTAGCTTGGGCTGAGCTGCTGCCAAGGCAGTCAGCTGATGGATATGGGACGCTCCAATGGACTGTGGGGAGAGATGAATACACTCAAAAATATCTGGTGAGCGAGTGCAGTATCAAAGGTGAGTGTGGGCTGAACGTGAACATTCAATTTTTCATTTCATTAAAATCAAGTTCAACTCCAAAACTCATCTCAAGGTGAGGTGACTGGGGTAAGGAGGTTTTACAGAGGTTTTGCTTGTGTCATATTAGATTTTTTTTTACTGCTGCCTGCATTTTTAGTATTGAGTGGCTAGAAGAATCTCAGGCAGCTTAGTGCACTAGAGGACAAGATTGTACAGACAACAGTCCTCACTTAAAAATGATCAACACAGTAAAAATATTTAATTTTCAAAATCTTTGTGCCCAGCAGTCTGAAAATAGCACAAAATTAAGTACAAGGCTGCTGTGTCAGGTGATACTTTCAGCCACCTTCTGCTTTCTCAGTACCTCCCACAGCACTTGTCCTCATATTTCTGACTTTCTTCTGCACTCATGCCAAAAGCCTCCAAATTAGTCCAGCCTTCTTCCCTGTGTAGGGATTGTTTGGGACTTTTGTGCCAATGTCCATCCTGAATCATGTAGCACTTGGCTGATGTAGAACAGTATACCCAAAAGAGAAATATTTAACCAATGCAGGAGAGAACAAGCATTACTGATCTGAGTTAATCCAGTAAGACTAAATAATGTAAATGAAGTGTGCAATACATTATAATTTTCAGCACATTAATTTGGGATAATCATGGTGTTTACATCACCAGCTATCTGATCAAGACATCCATGGACAGATCTGTAAGAATACCTCAGATACATCAAATATATTGATAAATGCCTTTGGAAAGCCCTGATATATACTAGGAAAAGCATTTCCATAAGACATAACATTTGTAGTTATATATTATTCTTATCAAAATATTGGTTGCATAAAAAGCTCAAAATAATGGTCTACTTTGGCAAAGTCCACTGATTTTACACCAGATAACTTTGGGCATTGCTCCAGCTCCTGGGAACACATTTGAAAATTCAAGGTATTTTCAAAGGGCAGCCTCTGCTGCTTTGCTCATAGGAAACACAATATACACTCTCAGAAAGACTAAAATTAAGCTCTAGAAATCACAAATCAATCTGAAGGAAATTATGGGCTGCATGTAGGTAGATGGTACCTCATCTTTATGTTTGTGCATATGCAAACCTTGATAAGAGCTATGTGCTCTGCATGTCCCATTTCCATCTCTGAGGGTTCAACAGGCTATTCAGGAATCCCAAGGTCTCCTGGTGTAGGTTGAGTATCTGTTCCCTCTGAATAAAAGGGGCTGGTCATGTTTTGAATCTGCTTGGCATTGATTATCTTTGGCTATAGCCACAGACTAGCTGGGTATGAGAACTTCACACTCCATCAGGCTTCCCTGTATTTCAGAGAAGTGGAGAGGTCATATTAATTGGCAGCAAGAAAACCCAAAAGCTGCCTGCTTGAGCATAAATAAAAGTAAGGATGACAAGAGTTTTCAGACAAGGTATGTGTCCTAGGGGTGACTTTATGGTGTTTGGATCCCCAGTCATCTGTTCTGCTTGTGCTGGATATTGAGTTCTGTGCTATACCCTTCTGTTTTATACCCTTGACTAAAATAATAATGAAATATACTTTTAAGTTTTTCTTTTTACTTTGGAATCCTGCACTAACAGACAAAAAGCATCAACAAGAATGAGTCTTTTGCTTAATGTCCCATTTTTAAGCCCCTCTATCTCCTTGTTTTTCCTGTTTCTCCATAAAATCCAGCTCTGCCATTCTGCAAATATTAACCTGTTATTCCAGGGTATAGTTTCCAGTGCATATCAAGGCATTTGTACTATAACATCACCTGGATGTATCCTCCCAAAAGATTCATGTTCTTTTAGTCTACAGCACAGACTTGCACCATCTTAACACAGAACTAAACCACATAAATTTCTAGTGTGGGGAAGATGTCAAGAAATAATGAGGCAAATGTAATTAATCCACTGTAGACACCATTATTTTTCAGTTCGATGGAATGGAAAATTTTTCAAAGAAATCAAAGCATTAGTTTTCTTTAATTTAAAATATCCCCAAAGAAGAAGTTAATTGTAAAGTGTCAAACACCCAGCCCCACAAAAAAATGATATTACTTGTAATATTTTTCTTACTGTATTTATTACCCTGTCCAAAGTGAATCTGAAATTTTTCCCATGTCAATTGTACCACCCCCTTCCCAGAAAATGTCAGAGCTCAGCAGTGTCCCTGGATGGAGAGGGGCACATAAACAGAAGTATGACAGAAAATTTGGCTCACAATCACAACTGTGTGGATGGGATCTCCTCCTGTGAGCCAAGGCCACCTGAAGGGGTGGGGCACAGGGCAGATTTGTGAGCACATTGACCATGGGTAGGAGAACCCATCTAATAAACTGAGATTATTTGATCACTCCACTCCTAAATTTGGCTTACAAGAGCTCGGGAGAAGGGGCAATTTTAGGTGTTGATGTGCAGCTTAGCTGGGCAAAATGCAGCAAACTGTTCACAGGGCTCTTCTCCTGGTCATGGGCTCTCATCCTGAGAAGTCTAAAAGAAGACAATAAAGGCATTTAAGGCTCAAGTGTTGTGTATCAATGAGAAAATAAGTGCCTGTGGCCAGATTAATTTTATTTTATTTTATTCCTAGGCTAGCAACACAGGGTTGTACAATTCTTTCTGTCTGAAAGAATTGTACAAGGGATTTTATTGGACTAATCAGAGCCCCTGGTGAACAGACCTAATTGTTAAACTGCCATGGAAACATCAGCACAGTTCCAGGTGATTGATAACTTTTGTTGTTTTCAAAACACATAGAATGGGGAAAAGGAAATATTTAGTTAAAAAAAGAATGCATAATCTGTCATACCTTTAAAGAGTGTTGATCTTTTATGGAACTACTATTATCTTGTCCTTTTATCCATAATCAACACAAAAAAAGCAAAGCAGGAGTCATTTGCATTCTCTTCAGACCTGCTGCTTTTCCCCAAAACTGAAGAAAAAGATATCTAGGACCTTTTATCATACAGGACAAATGAAACAGCCAAGATGAAAGCAGAATTGCCAGTGGGGGTAGTTACACAGACATTACCAGGGTCAGTGTCCATATGTGGGCCTGATCCCTCCAGTGGAAATCAAGGAGCAGGATGTGAGGCAAACCCAGTGACAGCTCCTTTCACCAGCTCTGGGTGACCCCACTGAAATTACTGCAGATTCTCCCTGGTGGAGGAAACAGCTGAGAGTTGGGATGGATAGTTTATGGAATATTGTTACCTAAAGCCTTCTGGATCAAGGCTGCTGCAAAAAATCTCATTGTGCAGAAAGCCCCCCTGTTGATTTGGGTGCCAGCTGGCACACTGGAGCAGAGCAGTGGAGAGAAACCTCTCACTCAGGCATGAGAAATCCAGCACTGCTTGTGTGGTGGGTTGTGATCAGATTTATTGCTGATGCAGTGAAGAAATTCTGCCAGGGCAGTCTGTAATAGAAGGAGGTCTAGAGGGTGGTAAGAGAAGCAGGTTTGGGTGGGAATGCACAGGCTGGCAGCCTTTGGACTTGCAGAATGCTCAGGCACAGAGCCCCTCTGGAGCTGCTTTGGGGTTTTACCTCCCTGTGTGTGATCTGAGTGCTGCTACTCGCCCATCCCAAAGGGACCCCAACCCTGCAGGGACCCCTGCCAAGGAGGGGATCCACCCAGAACCTGCCTGTAACCTTGGGACACCAGTTTGTCCAGCTGGCCCAATCTCCACTCACATTTTATACCCTTTTGATGTGCACCAAAGTCAACTAGCACAGCTCCCCTGCTCTGGAATATTTTCATTATTTGAGCACCCTGAGAGTTCCTCCTGCAATCCCCACATGGTGTTCTTATCTTAGGACAATTCCCAGTATCAGAGACAATCCCAAGGGAGAGGGGGGCTGTTCCAGGGGGGCCACACCTGATGACTCTCAGCACTGTCACACATACTGTGATGAAAAGGAAGAGTAACAAGCTTGTGGCCACTCTAGGTATCAAGAATTTGAGTGAGAAACCTGCAAGCTTTCTTCCAGTACACCCCATAATGTGTTCTTTCCTCCCACAGGATGCTCCCTCCACTTTTCCCAGGATAAGGCCCCCCGTGTTTGCTCCTCGCAGCCCAGCTGAGGACAGACAATCCTGGCCACTTGCCCAGGACCTCCCCAAGCCAAAGCAGCCCCTTCAGATGAGCAGGGCCTGGCTGTGGGTGCCAAGGGACTCCAGAGTGGAGATCCCACCCAGGGATCCCCTGCACTCCCACTGAGCACGGGGCAGGGCTCAGCTCAGCATCACTGGCACTCAGGATCCTCTCCTCCAGCCTCAACTCCCTCTGGAACACCAACAGCAAACCCTCAATGAGTACATTTATTCCCTAACTCCAGGACAGCACATTCCAGATTCAGGGCATGCTCAAATCACTACTTATCTGCTTAGATCTAGGAATACAAACATATCATTGAAATGTAAAATTTCTGAGCATAGGAACAGCAGCCCATGCCACATGATCTCCACTGAGATTGCTGGAGAGTGAAAAAAAGCCAAATTCAAACTGATGTCAGGAGGAAATAATTTTAAACAGAGCAACCTTTATCTTCATTTCATCTCACTGATGTGATGGAAAAAAGGCCTTTTATGAGGGAGGGATGATTCTAAAATTTTTGAAGGTTCATTTCAAAGGCTTTTTAACTGATTATCCAGAGCATCCCTTTGGTACAAAAAGCAAACCAGAGTAATTTTTTCATCTCTTGAGACTACCATCCCCATTTGGAGCACTCAGAAATACCTTTCACACACAGTACTTCCTTTGCCCTCAGAGATACCTCTCAGGAATGCAGGGACATGCAAATGAATTTGCAGGCCAAAAAATATCCAGATTTCAAACTGAGAAATTCCAGATTTGTTCATTTAAAATATTCCTAAGGAAGGAAGCAGCTCACTTATCTGAATATTGGGNTCCAGATTTCAAACTGAGAAATTCCAGATTTGTTCATTTAAAATATTCCTAAGGAATGAGGCAGCTCACTAATCTGAATATTGGGAAATTATTAATTATTACTTACTCTTATAAGACTCGGTGTAAGGTTCTTTTTCACTTCAGCTGAACAACATCTCAACTCTGTTAACACAATAAATAGTAATCAAACAACAGAAACACAAAATCTGCCATTTCCTCCAGCTATAGTGTGCTCTGTTCGATTGTTCCAGCTCTTGTCTGCTTTAACACAAATAGGGCAGGAATCTCTCCTGGTCTTACAGGACATGCTCAGGTTTTTGGTTGAGGTTCTTGTTTTATTACACTTTCTGTGTAGCCCTGCCCAGCCCCTTCAGTGTCTCAGTTTCAAGTGTTGAATTTGTGCAAGGAATCAAACAATGCTTTGTTACAGCTCTGAGGTGCTGTGCAGGTAACCAAAAAAATGAGGCATGCAGTTACTACACAGTGGAAACTTGTAATAATGTACATTGGAGAGAAGTGCATTGCTCCCCTTCCATTCACTTTGACTCTTGGTGGAACCAATCTCCCCCAAAAATATTGTGTACAGAGCCCTGCAATGCTGGAGCCTCTAAAGCCTGACTATTAATTAAACTACTAATGTGCCTTTCTCTGCTCCATTTGGGAGGTAAATAACCAGGTTAATGCTTGAGGAATCTCTTGTGAATAGCAGTGACTTTTTACCCTCCATCATTTTATCTCACCAATCCAGTATCCTTTGCTCCTTTTTCCCTTCCTTTCTACCATTCACTAATCTCAGGTAATAGAACAGCAAATTGTCTTTATTCTTTCTTTATTGTTGAGATGGACTTCAGGTTTTTTCCAGCTTGAATGTTACATTTCAATTTTTTTTCTTCGGAGACTTTATCATTTAAACCAAGTTTCTCTTCTGCTCTCCTTGCACAGTTATCTGTTCACACAGTCCCAGTTCTTGGAAGGGACACTATTTTGGCACATAATATTTTCATTTAAATGACTGGTGTATGTTTAAAATCATTTATCATCCAGGACACAGAACATGTGGTGAACGCACAGTGCATCTCTACTGTACTAAGGGGGTGATAAGTAAAAAGATAGCTAACTAAATGGTATTTATCTCAGGAAAGTATATCTGCCTTCTTGTCAGAAACCAGAGTAGAGATGGGAGAGGAGAATTAGCAGGAGGGTGATTTTTTTTTGTTTCTGGCCATGTAAAGGTTTGGCATGCAACACATTCCACAGGAACATCATCAGCAAAGCACACAGGCATCAGTCAGGAATATTTTTTGAAAGGATAGCACATAAAATGAGACAGGCTCAGAGTAAAGGGTAATGAGGAATTGACCATTGTTCTGAAGTATCTGCTTGGGGACTATATAAATCCTCTTTATTGATCCATGTATTACAATGACAATTCCTACTCAAAAATTCAAGTTATTTATAGTCCCATAGATCTGCTTTAAGCTTAATGCATATTTTTTACAAAACAAGATCTGAAAGTCCTTTTTTCTTAACTTTCAAGAGGGATTAATTTTGCAAGGGACTAGAAAATTTACTTCTAATCTTCACCTGCTGTGGCTCGGGTTCTAATGTCCTTTATTTACACTTAGGAATGTGCTCTGTGTTACTGTGAGAGAGCAAAACTGTCCTGCTCTGGTCCCCTGAGGATACAGAACAACCTTTTCCGATGTGGCTGAACTCATTTAGGCTACATCTGCCTAGAGAGTTCCAGGAATGCATCCTGTGCCCATACACAGATCCTGACACTGCTTTTCCTGGAAAGACATTCCAGTCTCATGGAGGAAAGGAAGCCACTACAAAATTTGGACTTGCTCAGAACCTGGAGCAGCAGGGAAGCAGGACTCAGGAGCTTTCCTCAAAATGCATTTTTCCTCTGGTTCTAAAGCAAATATGAGAGTGTTCTCTGGCATCAGGAGTCGGGGATGCTCAGTGCCTGCAGACAGCTGTGCAGGGGATGCAATTCCCAGCTCAGTCAGAGCTGTCCACACTGTGGGTATCACAGTGAAGGGTTCATCTGCTATCACATTCAGGCTTAAACTTCCAATTCAGGGAAAACTTGGAATTATCCATCTCTCTTTTAGCATCAATAATAAGATCATCAGGATCGCTGTGGTTCTCTCTCTAACACATGCAAATCAGTGGTGATGCAGAAATCCATTTGTTCTATCAAACAGCCAATAATAAAAAAAAATATATGTTTTTGATTGCTGTGAAATGCTATCAAACCGGATGAAAACAATTTCTTCACTTCTGAATTGGACCTGTCAGAGTGATTCCTTCTTTTAAAAGAAGTCCACCTCACATGTCATCCCTTCAGTTTGCAATAGACAAAGGATTTGTGTAAATATCATCAAATCAGAGGGATAAAACACTGCAATATCAGAGGGAGCTCCTGTGAGATGTTTGATTGTCTTTCACCCCCGGGTGAAAGGCAATCTGAAACACAAAATTCTGTTTAAGGCATGGTCAGGTTGTCAGCCAGCCATTGTGGTTCAGACCATGTGACTGTGATGATGATTCCTTTATATTGAGAAAAAAACTAAGTTGTTTGTGTTGCAGATAGGAGCAGTGAAGAAAATAATTTGGTGTCCAAATTTTCTAGGAGTTATGCCACAAGACTAGAAATGCTTGAGAACTGTGTAAACTGACCTATCAGTCCTTTTTATAAGGGGTGAATGTTAGGGATTTAAATGCCCATGTTTAGAGAGTCTTTTTCAGAATCTTGATCATTTCTTTGTCCTTCCCTCTCATCCCACACATACATACTCATATTTATGAGTATGTCTCATTTGCAGTGTATTTTCGAGAAAAAAAAAATCTGTGGTTTTCTTCTTGTTTATGCTGCTTTCTGCTCTGCTACTCATCCCACAAATCCCTACATTCCCAATCTGATTTGGGGCTTACTGCATAGACACTACAAACAATAAAACTCAGCCCCAGATTGCAGCACAGAGCCTGGATTACAAGTGGCACCTTCTGTTTGAGCTGCCCCCTCACTTTCAGCTCCTGTACATTATTTGAATTCCCATCAGCTGCCTGGTACAGCTCTGAGCATTTTCAGCTTGCACTGCTCAGCAGAGTTGTGAAGCCACTGGGTGCAGGCAGGAAAGTTCCTGTGATGTATGAGACTGCCAGAGGAATGGCAAGAGCTGCAAGTTGGAAACTTATTCTCTGTACTCATGTCCTCAGAGAAAATCTCTGCAGAGCACAGGGCCATATTTTGTGGGTTTAGGTGTTAATTAAGTGCTGAATAGATTTCACCCTGGTTCCCTGCACAGGGAAAGTTTCTACCCTTTGAGGCGGGTGAACTACTCACAGCAATAATTTATTTTTTTTTTTTTTCTTTTTTCAGCTGTACCTTCTTTTCCTCATTAGCTCTTCATCACTTCTAGAAACTTGTTTGAATGTTTTATGTCTAACACCCAGTGCTGTGAACACAATATTTTATCAGCACTTCCAAAATTTGAATTCCAGCTTTTAAGGGAAATTCTTTTAGTAAATATAAAAAGGGTTGGTACACACTTGCCTGAGCAGGAATCAGGATAGATCAGGATGCATTGAATTACGTCTGCCTTCATGCCTTGCTGAGTTCTCTGTGCTTCACCTACCACCTAAAAGCAATCAGAAACCTGAAACAGAAATAGAGAAATTACCCCTCACACCTGGAGCAGCTGGCTGAGACCAGGCCTATCACTGCCTTACCCAGCTTTGAATAAATGAATGCAACCAAGCTCTCCATGAGAACCACAGCTCCCAAAATTCCTTGCCAAAAACTAAATTGCTATCAGACCATCAAATTCCATGATAAAAGGATCACTTGCAGCAATAATGTGAGTTCTCTTCATACAAACTATTTTCCTATCACTGGCATTTGTTGCCAGAAAAATATCCACAAAACACACTGAAAATATGACTGGAAATGAAACTTAAAACTAGACAGAATCATTCTGAAAATTTATATAATATAATATATAATAT
>VYXF01009253.1:141057-161166 GCA_013397295.1 Polioptila caerulea | reverse complement strand
GTTTTGGTAATAAAAGTCTTCGTGTCAATATGTGCTCATTTGCCCATCACAAAGCATAAAGGGAAATAAATTCTCAAAATGATTAGATTCTGTTTGTGTCACATTAGGATTGCAAAAAAACCCACTCACCTCATCCTTTCATACATTTTTAAGTGATAAAATATTTTCAGAAACAGAAGCTGTGGGGAAACTTGAAAAATAGGCAATCATAGATTTATAAGATAACACTTTTCCTCCCTCTCTGATATTAGCAGGATGCCTGAAAGAACAGGTTCTTGCTAGATTCTAAATTAAAAAGCTTTCAAACGAATTTCCACATGGACAAGAGCAGATACAATGCTAAATTTAATTAATTAATTAAGCCACAGCATTCATGGAGATGGGACAGAAAGAAGAGAGTAATGGGGTCTTCTGTTTCAGTCAAATATTGGATTGGGTCTATAAAATCAGGGGCTGAAAACGTCCTGATTTTTTGGATTTTTTTGTAAATGATGAAAACAGAAGCAGCAGACATTTATGACAGTCTAAATAAAGCCCCACTGTCATCCACTGTTACTTTTATTTATGGGAGAAGCATTATATGGAATAAAATGAATGGCTGCTGTTCCATGTAATACAAGAGGATTGGGAACCAGCCATTAAAACCCTACAGCATTTGATGATTCATACTTGACCTTTTTTTTTGGTGAAGATTAATTATATCTCCTGCTCCGTGTTGCAATGACATTTTACCCAACCTGCCTTGATTTGGTGCTCCAGGTGAGCCTGGGTGGGCCTGGCTGCAGCCAGCTCACACCTGGCCCTGCAGGAAGCTGTGAAATCTATCTTGGGACAAAGAGCAGAAGGCACTTCTGTCCCTCTGGAGGTGACAGGCTCTTGGCCACCTTCCCATGGGTGTGCTGCAGAGCTGCACGAGAGCCCTGGGCTGGGTGAAGGATCAGGTCTTGCACATTGCCAAAATCATCTGGGGTTTAACTCTAACCAGCTGACACTTGGAATTCCCCTCTGAATTCTACTTGTGATTTTAAGTCAAACATCCTATTTCTGTGTTCCTGGGTTAAAGTCATGATATTCTTCTTTTATAAAATATGGCAAACTGATTCCTCAGCAACATCTAAAGAGGTGTTCCCTTGCATATAAATCTCCTAGCACTGATATATCAGAATCTGAAAATGAGTCCAAAAGCAATCCCATCTGTGGCAGGAAATGGGGAACTGGAGTTTATTTTAAAGGTGATTCAATTGGCTTTGTTGCTCCAAATAATATAAATAATATTTTAGTTAAAAAATGCACATCTTTTGTTTTCATAGTCATTGGTAAAACTGCCAGCTTGTGAAATTTGGCAGAATGAACTGTGTCAGTGTTGCCATCAGGGAACATTCCACTAACAAAGAAGGAAATGACAAAAAGCGCCCCCAACCACAAGACCTGTTTTATAATTCAAAACCAAGCTGTTATGAAAGGCAGGGAAATGACTTTTTTTGCTGTTAAATATTTTTGAATGTAAAAAAATCAGGGCTAGGCTTGGCCAACCCAAAGACCCAAGACACAAAATGAGAACTCACTCCAGATTCACCCATTATTTTGCCACCAGTGCTGCCTGCCTGCTGCCTTTCTGGCTGTTTCCTCCAGACTTCACAAATCAGAGCATTTCCACAGGAGTAAAGGAAGAAATCTCTGTGTTCCTCAGTCTCATGGAATAAGTCTGTATTTAGACTGGAAGGACATCCCTGGCAGTGTCCAAGACCAGGCTGGACAGGGCTCAGAGCACCCTGGGATGGAGGAATGTGTCCCTGCCCATGGCAAGGGCTGGAAAATGATGATTTTCAAGGTCCTTTCTAATCCCATCCATTCAATGAGTTTGCACAAGTTGGTTGGCCTGGGATGATGAACAGGGATTTGAGCTATCAGAATTAGATATCATTTGTATTTTGTGACTGCCCAGAAAAATATCAGAGGAGGGTACTGCTGCCCCCATACCAGAAATTCTTTCTCCAGTCATGGAATAAAACAGGCAACCTCTGCTCATCCCTTCACTCTGCCTGTGGTCTCAAGATCTCCTTCAAACAGGCACCAGAAACAGTGGAAGGAGAAGAAAGGGAATTTTGCAAGTTATTCCATATCCCCTCTGAAGAGAAGGCTGAGATTTTCCTACTGTTTATTTCACTGGTTTAATGTTTGCAGTGGCGGGGGGTGTTGGGGAGAGGTAGGAAGAACAAAAAAAGAAGAGATTGTTGTGTTGCAATGCTAATGAGCACATTTACAAGGCTCTGCCAGCAACTCTGAGCTTCAGCTTGCTTTTATTAGCCATTTTGGAAGATGTCTTAGTTGCAGTTGCACAAAAAACATTGTCAGGACTTTTATATTTTCTCATTTTGAATACTGTGACATTAGTTGGAGAGGGTCTGGTTCTGCAGCACATAAGCCAGTATCAGTATTGTATAATACAGCAGCTAGACTCATTTTGCAGTGTGATTACAAAACCCATCACTGTGAATTATACAGCAAGTTAAATTGGTTTCCACCTTCTGCAAAGCCAGAATAATATCTTGCACAAATAGTATACAAATGTAGAAATAATACAAGTCCAACTTATCTGAATGATAGAGCACAGAAAGCTTTCATTGCTCACTCCATCAGTACCTTCTATTTTCTGCTAATGATGTGCTCTGGTCTGAAAGGTGTCTCTGACAACAGTGAATGGTCTCACTTTTTACTTTTTACTTTTTATTTTTTTACTTTTTACTTTTTTATTTTTACTTCTTACTTTTTACATTTTAATTTTTACTAAGCTTAAAGTTATTGAACATCCTGCCATCACTAAAAACTTTCCAAATATGAAGAATAATTTTTTGAGCAACCTTTTTACAAAGAATCTCAGAATGGCCCAGTTTGGAAGGGGTTTAAAGCTCATCCAGCCCCACCCCTGCCATGGCAGGGACCCCTCCCACTGGCCCAGGCTGCTCCCAGCCCCAATGTCCAGCCTGGCCTTGGCCACTGCCAGGGATCCAGGGGCAGCCACAGCTGCTCTGGGCACCCTGTGCCAGGGCCTGCCCACCTGAACAGGGAACAATTCCTGCCCAAAATCCCACCCAGGCCTGCCCTCGCCCACTGGCAGCCATTCCCTGGCTCCTGGCACTGCAGTTCTGATGAACTTTTGATGAACTTTTCACTTCTCTTGATCAGAAATGCTTGTTTCTTGTCTGCCGCTAATGAACATTTTTTCTATTATTTATATTTTCTATTAATTAAAAAGCACCATCATTAGCTTCAGATTTTTCAGCATAATTTAAATATTGGAAGAGTTCTTTTGTATGAGTAACTCAGACTGTTCAGTCTTCCCTAGAGGAGGAAGGGAGCTTGGGGAACCTCACTCTCCTGGGTGAGCTGCATTTTCTACTCCCTGAACACTGACCAGCTGAAAAAGAGCTACATGGTCTTAATGATGTTCCCAACATCACACTCCCAGTATTCCAGCTCCCAATAGGTGACATGGTGAAGAGAAGACAGGCAAAGGAGGAGAAGCAGCCAAACAGCTCCATCAGACTGAAATTAAACCCCAAGAAAATCAGATACAGGAATAGGCTACCTGCCAAAAATTCCCCAGGCTAGACAGACCTTGGAGAAGCTTTCTAAACCCATTTATCCAATTCTAGAATTCCATGACCATGCAGGCTGTTAAAAAAATTGCCACAGACATTTGTAGGTAGATGCAACTGCATGGATATAGTAGAGCTGATTTATTTTTCTCTTTCTATTAAAATCAGCAGCTCCATCTCTAGAAGAGCTGTACAAATAGAATTATTCCAAGCAGACTATTTTGCAGACATCCTGTCTGTTCTCCAGACTGAGAATTGTCACTGCTGCGCTGCCGCAGAGCTGATGGGATTTGGAGTTGCCATAGTGTTAAATGTTTCTCCTGTGATCAGCAACTGCTGATTTAAATGAAAGTCTTGAGCCATTTTCTCTCCTCTGTATTTCACAGTCATTTCAAAGTCATCATAGACAAAAAGGTGTAATGATACGGGGTAAAAAATGTATTTAAACGAGCTTGCTGTGATCTGATTTCAAGGTCAGAGCACACAAACAGCCTCTGGTTTCAGCTGCTGCAGAGGACAGGACACGTTGAGGACCTCCAGCCATCCAAGTTATATTTAATAAACATGTGCACACATCCCCTTCACAGTGCTCTTGTATTGAAATGCCTGAGCTGAATTTTGTGTCCTTACAATGTGCCCAGAATTCCAGCTCTCATGGGTGGGGTGATTTACTTCAGTGGTTGTGACAAATGATGTGAGGCACAGCCAGGTGAAGGCAGGCCAGGATCAATGGGACTCTAAGGCACTTGGCACCTGTAAAAGATTTTGAGTATTTACTTCTCAAATTTATCAGTATTAATAATTCTAATTTAATACATTTTCCTTGTCACTTGCAATGAGCCAATTGCTAATTAAATGTTGTTGAAAAGATGAATCACATTTTTATATGCTTAAAAAGAGTATTGCTGATATCTCTAAATCTAGAGGTGAAATGTTGAACTAATCCCCCTAAATACTGTTTTTATCCAAAATATTTCTGTGCTGAGTTAATTGTCAAAAAAGGAGAAATACTGGAAAACTGAATGATTGACATTTAACCCTCTAACATGTATTGGTATAAATTTTATATTTAAATTACATGGAATTAATTTGCAGAATTAATCATTTCCCTTCGGTGGGGAGGCAATGACACAAGAACCAGCATATCTCTATTGACAGGTCAGAAATTCATTAATTCCTTTTCTCCCCTTTGCATTGTAGCTATTCCTGTTTAAAAGCTGTAGCAATGCCCAATTTAGAGCTCTGCCCAGCAGTAGTGACTCCCATCTCTTTTTGACTGACAATGATGAGATTTCTGTCATGCTTTGCCTCTCCTACAGGGCCAGTGATGGGATTTTTTCCTGGAAATCTTATTACTGAATGCACTGTCGTGGTCTCAGATGGAACTTTCAATCAGAAAGGCAATCAGGAGGTTTTCCATTTGTGAGTTTTCCTACAAAAGAGCTTTGCTAAACTCTCCAGTGAAGTCTCTAACTCACAGAGTGCCTTGCCCTGAGCACTGATGAGGCCCCAGACAATGCCACGATCCACATCCACAGCCCCTTCCCTGGCTCCCAGGGTGGGATGTGCACCAGAAACTGGCTCAGCTCCAATCCCTTTCCTGTTTATGTTGGATTTGCCATGGCAGCTCAGAGCACCCTGGCACCCAGAGCAAGTGATGAGTAAGTGTGTCTGGTTTTTCTTGTAGTGAGTTACAGAAATATGTTTGATTTCATTGAAATCTCCAGGACAGCTCCTTTCCTGCCCTTAGAGGACCTCACTGATTAGTTCAGCATTTTGCCAAAAGTTTTAGATTTGGTTATTCAAAAACATTTTTGTTTTAATGCATTGTAACTTGAATGCATTGGGTACTTCATGAATTTCAATAAAATCTTTCTAGCATATATCAAAGTGGTATTAATTTTAGTTGCCCACAGACTACAGTCATTAAACCAAGTCGTGCTGCAGCTAAAGCAAAGTCGATGTTAGCATCTGAAATACAGGCAAAATTGGGGGGGATGTGTTAAGAATTCTTTGTTTGTAGAACAAGTGTTATTGAGGAACTTTAAGTCAGTAGGTTGTTTTAACCAGCAATGCTTCAACAAAAATCATGTGAGGTTATTTTTCAGCACGGTGCAGTGATTCAGATTCTCTTAACTCCTGTGCTCCCATCACTCTCAAAATTCTGCTCTGTCAAAAATTGTTTCAAATATTCTCCTTTCTTTTGTTTTTTTTTTTTTATTTTGTCTGTATTCAACTAATAAATAAATTATTTTGAAGTAACTACATTCCTCAAAAAACTATGAAGTTATTCCAGCAGATTCATTTCTGCAGTGCCCAGGTAAACCTGAAAGAAAAGCAATAACAAGAAAAGTATTTATAAAAATATATTTCACAAAGTAGGAAACAATACAGGAGTTTCTCTGAATACAATACATGGAGTAAATAAACAAACGATAATATAGCTTCAAAACAAAGTAGAAAATTAAAATGATTTGCATGTAATACGTAGTTTTCTTATACAATTGCTACTTCTAAATGGCAAGTTTGCATTACAAATTGAGTATGCTTGCAGCTTCTAGTGTTCTTTCTCTGTGTGCAAGAGCCCTGGTGCATCACTATGAATATTATAGAAAAAAATGCTAATAACAGAAGCAGTAAAATTATGTACACACTGGTTCCTGCTCTAATACAGTGGAGAACTATAAGCATGGGTTTTTTTACTGTACTGTGTTATGTGTGGATTTCTAAAAGTCTATAGTTTAAATATTCACATGAACCAGTTTACTTCCAGCTGTTTGTGCTTGTATTAAAAACACCAGGTACTAGAATTTATGAAGAAGATATAAAACTGTCAAAAGTTTTCTCTGGCAATGTTTAATTCTTGCCAGCATTCTCTTAAAATTCAGCTACTGCAAATGGACAGGGAACTGCTTCAACCTGCAACAATTTGTCGTTTCTCTTTTCAAAATGTACATGTATGAAACATTCATTATATATAGAAAAAAAAATCTAACTGATATAATTTAGTTTTCTTCATAATCTTACTCTATAGATTATCAGTCTTAATAAATAAAAGCAGTAATGGACATCAATAAAATATTTATTTCAAAGATTAAACAAATAAATTTGATCTTTAGCAATAAAATCAGCAATTCTTTCATTTATGTAAGTCCATCCCATTTCACAGTTTTTTCTTTCAGAAGACGAAGCACAGGGTTGATCCTTCATCTAGAAAAAAAGATCCTTTAGTGAAGCAAGGTTTGCAGCCCTACCTCTGAATCTCTGCACACTAGTAGTATTTATTACCCATCACTGGAATGGATTAAGAACATGTGAATATTTTAAGGCTTGACACAATATTTAAAGATGATATTCAGTCTGTGGTTGCGTGGCCAACAATTACTGTATGTACAATGGATGGTCACTGCACAGTAGGAGCCAGTAGGATTTGGCAATGCTGTTTCTGCTCAGCATTGCTAAGAAGACCAAGATATTGCTTTGAACATTTCTGTGGCGGGATCTTTGTTGGCAATGCAGAAACAAACTTTTAGCTTTACACATACTGGGCAGGAGCTACTGTTCAACAGCAAATCCCTGCAAGTCCATTTCCTAAGAGAGCACCAATTTCTTTTTTGTTCTTTTCAATTCACTGAAGATAATCAAAGATCCAAATCTCCATCTTCAGAGTGGTCAAGTGAATATCAAATATCCAAAGACTTCTAGACACTCCACATACTTTACTTCACACTCCACAAGACTTAACCTCCTAACATATACTTTTTTTTTTTTGGTTCAACATTACAATGTAGTTGATTTTATAGATGACTGGCGCTAAACTTGCCTCTAAAACAAAAAGCCACATTAGTTTTAACTAACAGCAGTGGCCCTAGAATATTACATGATCATTAAGTCAACAGGAAAAAGTTTGTAATCCACTGTCAAGTTTCCTTGTCACTTTCTCCGACTGAGTAAAGTTCTCCAAGTCTTTTAAAGCGAGGACCCCATTCACTGAGGTAGTCAAAATTCTGGTCTGAGTCTGATGTGGAGGACTCCAAGGAGCTAAGGGAACCAGCTGCTGACCCCTTTCCTTCATAGCCATAAATCTGGATAGAGTCATATGGCGGAGCTGTGGGATCATTATCAGCTTCGTGAAGCCTTACATTAATAAATTCATCAACATCAACACCATTAGGAACAGGTGCAAGACCCTGCCTGGGCATAAACTGAAGATCAGGCTTAATATCCTTACGGGGCAAAAATCCATTAATTCCATCTGGATTTTGCAAAGTTGCAATGTCAAACGCTTCCGTATCTTCCTCTCCACCTCCTTCGTCGTCGTAGCGAATGATATTTTCCCTCACATCTTCATCATCTTTGATGATTAGAGGCTCATTCTTATGTCTTCTTAGTGTCACAAACAGCACCACAATGACTGCAAAGAGAGCACCACAAGCTGGTTAGGCAAAACATTTCCAATCCAAGCACCACATGGTGAGTGCAGTTGGGGAAGGTGAGAGGTTGCTTGTGTGGAACTGGGAGTAATAAGGGTGAAAAGCTGAAAGACCTATGACTTCAATCCCCTGCACATGAAGGAAATTTGATCAGAAACTCTGATTAGTCATCTGGTCTTTGATTATCAGCTCGCATTTACATCTGAAGCTCAATTTTATAGAGGCAATAAGATTTCTCATATTTCTAATTTTGAGCCTCACCTTTTCCCTTTGCAAGTGAAGTCAGGCTATCATTATTCACAGAATCTATAATGATCTACATTAGGGTTGGTGTTTTCAAAAACTAGAGTGTTTGTTCTGAAAACATAGCCAGAATGGCAGAAGGAAATCAGTGTTTTTTTCTACCTGTTGCAAGAGACTCCTATTATATAACTAAAAAGAAAGTGAGAAAATAAGTGAGAAAGAAAGAGTTTAGCTCAATTTCAGAATTGTGGACAAATGCATAAAAAACCCTAAACTGGTTATGCTTGTTTTCACAGCTTAATGCTAAAACCTCAGTTACTGGTGTAAATCTCAGTCACACAGTGAAGCTGCAAAGTGCAGAAATAGGACTCTCACTGTTCTCTCCCTCACTTTCTTGATGTTGTATACAAATGTTGTATGTTTTATTAAAATATACCACAGCGCTTATCTTGTAAAGCTTTAGTGCCTCTTGTGCCATTACAACCTAGAATAAACTCATAATAGAAATATACAAAAATAAATGTATTTAATGGAAAGAGATAAAGCTATAAGAAAGCATCCAAAGGAGGGAGCAGGGGCTGGGGGGGCCACCTGAGGGCTGAGGGCACTGTGCTGGTTCAACTGCACAGAGGAGCTGAGGGCAGAACTCCCTGGGGCTGCAGGGACAGCTCCAAGCTCTGGGTCAGGGACAGCACCCAGGGAGTGGCTGGAGCTGGGCCAGGGCATGCCCAGGCTGCAGGGCAGGGAAAGGTTCTGCTCCCCAGAGGGTGCTGGCACTGCCCAGGCTCCCCAGGAATGGGCTCGGCCCCGAGGCTGCCGCAGCTCCAGGAGCGCTCGGACAGCGCTGCCAGGGATGCCCAGGGGGGATTGCTGGGGGGTCTGGGCAGGGACAGGGGCTGGGTCAATGATCCCTGGGGATCCCTCCCAATTCAGGACATTCTGTAATTCCATGATTCATACTGTCTTATAATATATAACAGATCCACTTTCCATCGGGTGTAGTCCACACTGTGTTCATCTTGCTGCTCAACACCCTGAAGTGATTTGCAGTTTCCCATTCCACACCTGGTTATTTTGTATCCTGTGTGTGTGACCACTTCAGAACGGGACCTTGCCCTCTCTGCTTCCACCCAGCCCTCAGCACAGGAGGGATTCATCCCTGCCAGCACTGCCAGTGCTGCTGCGTGTCTGGGACCCCCAGCTCTCCTTCCACCCCCAGGACTGGGGGATGTGCGGCCCCAGGCCGTGCCCCGAGCACCCACCGAGCAGCAGGATGATGCAGGCCAGGATGGCGATGAGGGCGCCCATGCTGAGCCCGATGGGCAGCACGTAGGCCTCCACGTTGCAGGACTGCACGATGCCGTCGCTGCTGCAGCCGCACACGCGGATGGTCAGCGTGCCCGTGCTGCTCATGGGCGGCGTGCCGCTGTCGCTGATGACGATGGGCAGCAGGTACACCTCCTGCTTCTGCCGGCTGAACCCGCTGTGCTTGGCCAGGATGCTCAGGGTGTTATCTGCAAAGGCAAAGGCGGCAGTGCCTCAGCACACGGCTCTGCTCAGTGCGCTCAGGACGCCCCAACGCAAACGTTCCAGGATCTCCTCTTGCCAGTAGCACAGAAAAGCCTCCCCTGTCTGTCCCGCTGCCTGAAGGAGTGTAATATATGCATTTTCTTGTGTCACATGGTCAAAATCCCTTATTTTTCCTCTGCATACAGCACTACAGATATCTCCCCATTATGATTCACCATTTTTTTTGTCATACAGTCATAAAAATCCAGCCAGTAAAACAAGAGAAATGAGATGTTAAAGTAACCCAGACTTAAAGCATATTCACCAATTAACACAAATCTTCCTTGCCTTACAACCACAAACTGCACATTTTCCACTGCTATAAGAGATTCTCCTTTTTTATATAAAGATAAAAGAAAAGCTAAATGCATTAAAAGTTGTGGGCCTAATTTTAAATATTCTAAACATTTATTTGACCTCAATGAAGAAAAGAGAGCAAACCAGGCTGTATCTCCCATGGAGGCAGACAGGAAATGAGTCTAGGACATTTTACCTCTGCACACATATGCAGAAAGTTAATTTTAGAAATATAAAGAGGCATCTGCCTGCATGGCATCCTCCACAGCCATAGAGTTGCAGAGTGAAATCTCTCAGAGTCACTCAGTACTCAGTTCACCATCAAATGAACACAAGTTGGTTTTTCTTAGGGTAATCATACAGACTTTCATTTGTACAGTTATAAAAATTACAGATTCTAGACAGTTATAAACTTACACATATCAAATATCAATAATCTTAAATGTGTCATAGTACTCAAATATAAACTATGATTAATGGCATGTCAAATATGCAGCAAATTCTGATTTCTTTATGTATTTAAATAGTCTCTAACTTTTAACTGCTTTATTCTATGGAATAAAATAATAATTCAATATTAGGAATTATACTAACAGAGTGCATGTTGACTTGAACTAGTTTGCTGTTTGTGTTTTGTTTAAAAAAAAGATTCAGAGGCACAAAGAGGAACGTGTATGCGTACGAATGTTGCTGTGGGATCCAATGACAATTTAAAATAAAGCTGCACATCTTCTTTGGAAGAAGAAGCTGAGGTTCATTTTCCTGATGCATCATGAACCAAAGAAAGTCTCCTGATGTTTATGCTCTAAAATGGACACGTGCAATGCTAAATGTCATTCCATGGAAGGAAAGAAAATGCTGGGAGTGCTCATATGAAGACAGGCTTCTCCTGAAGATCAAATCCCTTCCCACCCAGAGATTCTGTGATTCTGTCATTTTCTATCTCTTCCATAGCAGAATCACCCACCAATCACATTTATTTGGCCTAGAGAGGTTCTAACTGTAATTTATATTGCAGATGATGTAACCATTTCAGCATTTTTCATACATTTAGATCATGCAACACATGAAGGTCAATCTAAATATGAACTCCTTCATAAAGCAGAATAAATATGGTCACTTTGAAGAACAAAAAATATTCCTAATGATTTTTTTTCCCACAGGGATCCTGCCTGAGGTTTTATCTATTCCAGTTGGAAACAGTCACATCAAAACTGATGGCACCCTGGAGCTAAATAAATAGTCTGGTTCTTCCTTGTGCCCTTTTTAAAATGAAAGGAAGCATATGTGTTTACTGAAGACAAATTTCAGGTATAAGCTCTTAAGAATTCTGACAACTCAAATAGGACCAAAGTGTCACATGTGCCAGTGTGCTGTGGTGGAAAAGTCACGTGTGTTTGAAGTCAATGATTAACACACATCTGGAAGTGAACAAACCCTGCACTCCTCCTTGGCTGGGGGTGACAGAGGTGTTAACACACGTGTGCAAGTTAAACCCCTTCCAGTGCCATCCTTGTTCTCTGCAGGGAAAAAAGGGAAAAGTTGTGTTGGGGAAAGAGTCCTGTACCTCAGTTTCCCTGAATATGGGTGAGTATAGCTTTATCAAAGTAAGAGTGACTGTGATGTGTAAAAGTTACATTTTTTAATCAGATAGCCTTTTTCCCCCTTGGCACCCCTCTCTATTTTCAAATACTGGAAAATAAATTCATCCTCCATTGTCATTCTCCTGCAAAATTAAAATATCCCAACATAAGCTGCATCCTTAATCCTTTTACCTTTCAAAAGAGAAAATAACTATGTGGTGCTGAATTTCCAGCTTTTTCTTTGAGACAAATCCCACTCAGATGTGTCACATCTGTAGTCATTTATTCCAAACTCCAGAGACTTTTGCAGTTCTCTTACACAGTGCTCCAAAATCTGTACTGATAGAGCCTGTTCCTTCCTGTGAACCTGCTGCAGTCCTTCTCTGCCCAAGCTGGAGCACAGGATTGATGTGCTGAGCCCAACAGCCCTGCACTTTACAGATATGCAAAAGAGGGAAGGCAGCTGCTTTAGGAAGGAATGAAAAAAAAGAAGCTGCACTTGCTGGGAAGAGCTTCAGATCCTCCTGAGACACTCACTGCCATCCTGTCTGCTGCAGAAAATTCTAATAAGTCAAAACCAGACTATAATCTGGTGAAAAAAGGAAAGATGTATTCTAAAAGGCCAAATAGAAGGGGGCAGAGGAAGTGAGAGGGAGGAGAGATGGAGAAAATAAAGTGCCATCAGTGAAGCTCTGCTGAGTGTAAGGAACCACCTGGTACCATTAATGGGTATCAATTCAACTCCAGAAGTAATGAAAGTAAAAGAGATGTAAGATATTTGGGATATTTACTGTTAGTCAAGTGCAAAATAAGTTGCAATGTCTGGACAGTTGGAACTATTCAGAAGAGATGTCCAACGAGGAGAAAAGAATAACTTTCTTTTCTTACAGATGGCTTGTTTGGTTGGGCTTTTGTTGTTGCTTGGGGTTTTTTTGTTTGTTTGTTTGCTAGGTTTTTGTTAGAAATCATGTTTGACTAAAAGAGAACATGTTGTGCCTGGAAAGAAAAGAAACTGACAAGTAGAAAATAGAAAAAGCAAAATGAAATTACCAAATTGGTTTGTCAATGGGTGGCAAATCCTCCATTTTACTTAGGAATTTTGTTTAGCGATAAATACTTTCCCCTTCATTGCTATGTCTTAAAATAAATACACCTTGCTGTTGCTGGACATGTGGCTCTTGAGTGAAGAACAATGACTCCCTATTTGACATTTTAGTTGGTTCCTAGATCTTGAAGATAAATCCTAGCAGCTGATCAGCAATAAACTCAATTTATCTTCAGCTCTGATTTGCTTTCTCCTTTCTGTGGACATTCCCCTCTCCTGGAGCTGACAAAACAGCAGGAATCTCCTTCAGGAACAATCTCCAGCACTGGTGCATGAAGTAACTTGGCAGCAGGTGCTCATCAGGAGAGGGGACAATTGCCTTCCCTCATCCTCCCAATTAACCCACTGATCCTTCATTATAGTGCTGCTCAGGCTGTTTATTTATTCATGGTACTTTTAGCAAAACAAGGAAAAGCACCAAAAGGTGCAAAAAGCACCCAGAGCTCTGTTCACAGGCACAGAGCAGTCAGTGAGGCACAGCCAGCAGGGGCTTTGGAATTCTCCCGGAATTCTGGGCCCTTCTCTGTGGGGAAGGGACTGGAGAAGTTCTGGAAATGCCTGAGTCCTATGAAATGCCATGTACCAGGCACCCAGGATGGACCAGGAGCTGCATCCTGTCCTGCAGGCTTCAGGAATGGTGCAAGGTCTTACTGACTGTCATAGCCTTGGTGTCAGGTCAGAGAAACACAACTCTGGGCATGCACAACTACAGCTCAGAGCTGGAGCTCACTTCTGCCTTTTTTACACCAAAAAAGCCCTGCTGGCTCAGCTCCCTGGCTGACTCTCAGTCTCAGAAATTTACCAGCAGATTCTCTAACCATGAAGGAGACTGTTTTGGGAATATCTCCCTCCCAGCTGGAACAAAGAATGACAATGCAGAAAGTCTTTAAAAGATGTCCAAGTGTGGTTTCTAGACAAAGGTATTATGCATAGCCACAATTACCACAGGGCCAAGTGCTTTCTGCATGTTCCCCAACTGTTCTCAAACCTCCCACATCCTTTTGGAGGCTCTTGGGTGAAAGATTTTGAGAAAATGCAAATGCAATCATTTTAATACCAAGCTACTTCTGGATTTTCTGGACACAAGCGACTTTAATGGCATCCACAGCAATCAGGATGTGAAATTAGCAGGCAAGTCCTTCATCTCCCACTTTGTGCAAGAATACATCTTGCAATTTTAATCCAGACCATTACATAACAGAACAAAAGTAAAAATCAGGAGCAGTGAGTTTGCATTTAAGTGTCATTTTCTCCGCACACATTATTGCAATTCTTTAATTCTCTTGCAGTCTCTAATATGTTGAGATCAGTGGAGTTCCCTGCTGTGTCACCTTGCACCTACAGAACTCTGCCTTTCTTTTTATATCCCTTTTCCTCAGAAAGATCAAATAATTAATGGTATTAAGGACTTTGTGGTAGAAGTTGTTATCTATGCTGGATATATTACTTATGTGAAGAAAGAATTTTAATTGGAAACTCTACTCTGTTTATTAGAGCTATCATTCTGTGTACATTTTAAAATCTCAGATTCTTGTAAAATAGAGTTCTCAGACACAAGTAGAAGAGCAGCAGGAGTATCCTTGCTGTGACACTCCTTGCTTTTTTGATAAGGAAAAGACAGGGACAGCTCATTCATCTCCAATCCCTGTTGAAAGGTAGCATCTATTCCTAAATAAAAACCCCAAACTTGAAATAACTGAGCAATTGACTTATTATCATAAAGGTTTCAGTGGAAACTAGCAAAATACAGGCAGAAAACCAGAGCACATGACATTTGAAGGAATGTGAGCTCTAGAACTCTCAGCTACCAGCTGCAAAGGCACTAGAGGAGAACATTCAAGGGAATGCTGATGTCATTTCAGCTTTGTAGAAACATTAATAACCATAATTAATATGCATATTCCTCCTGTAATAGTTTATATTCACTAGTGGAGACCTTACAATGTCAAACACAGATTTTTAAAAGATCATTTCTAACGTTGGTGTTTGTGGTTTTCTTCAGAATTCAAACCTAATGGCAAAGAAATGGTGGATGATAGGAAGATTCCAATGCTCTTTTTAGAGCCAGAGAATAAAACTGTCAAGAGACACAGAGGTGTCTCAAGAAGTCACTGTGTAAGTCCCCTTCATCATTACTCTTTTTGAATATTTTCTCAGCCAATCTATGAACAGATTTACAAATAACACCAGTTTAGATCGGCAGGGTTGCACTGCAGAAAGAAACCCAGTGAATGCAGCCCCAAGAGGCCACTGCCCACAGTCCCACATGTGCTAAGAACTCTCTTGTTCAAAATTTCTCTTTCTTCTTCTTGCAATCACAAAATCTCTGTGAAAGAATTGTCCTGGTCTCCTTTCTGACCCACCACAAGAACCAGAAGTGACAACTCCAAGCACACCCTCATCCACGTTCACCTGGTAAAAAGCCACTGCTCACAAACAGCCCCTGAGCTGAAAAACTGATTTATTTGTTTCAGGCTCCACTTTAGTACAAGTTGCAGGCATCAGTTTCCTGCTTCTAAAAGAATGAAATTAAAATGCTTTGTGAGAAACACTCATGTTAGATAGGTTTTTTTAAAAAAATTTTCTGCCTTAGGTTGAAACACATTTTAAAAGGAATATTTGATTAAAAAGGTACATTTGTTTGTATGTTATAAATTTGGTAATAGTTAGTAGCTGAAAAAAAGAACATATTTGTTCATTAGAACTGCTAGAACAATTTTATTTCATGATTAAATTTTTTGTTTCCAACATGACTGTATCTATAAAAACCACATTTTTATTATAACATATATATGTATGTATGTATATATATATTAATATATCTATATATACAACTGTGTCATGTGTATTCTTACAGCTGTACCAGGCTTTCCTTGATGATTGCCTCAAACAAAATCCTCCTGAGCAGCAGTTTACAAGAAAAGGGACCCTTTGTCTAATCTGTATGGTAGAGGCATAAATGTTCTATTCAAACAGAAGACTTACAAAATCACATGAAAATAAAGAGGGGCTGTTTTTACAGTATATTTTTCCTGATTTATGACAGCCAAACCATGTGGGTGCTGAAGCATCCACAGGTATCCCAAACCAACCTGCTTTTCACAAATGTCAAAAATCGGTGATGTTTTCAAAAAAGCAGATTGATGACTGTTATCAAATTTGATAACAGCATCGGGTTCAGAAGAAAAAAAATTTTGCCATTAAAATCCAGTTGATTGATCAAATGCTCTTTCCTGTCCCATAGCCAGTTGCATTCCATACTGGAATATCAATGACAACTCACAAAGCATTCCTATGGCAAATTAACAAACTTTTGAATTATTTTGGTTTTTTTATAGACCTGGAGTTTCTGCAATCCCTTAAAACACCAATAAGAACACAGGAAAAAAAAAAAAGTCTTTCAAGTGAGAAAATATATTGGTAGAAGAATAATTGGAAAATGTCACATATTTTGTATCTTTGATTATTTTCTCCTCTTTACCAGTTGGCTTAAATAATAACAGTTTATGCCAGAACTGAGCAGCTGAATCAACTAATGAATAAAAAAACCTAAACACATTTCCATGTAGTCCTTAGCAGAAATAAAAATTACTGCTGGGAATTTTGAATCATGAGCAAAGTAATATTTAATCATGTATACATCATTCTCATATGTTAAAATTTCTTGGAAAGGGGAATAATTATGTTAGTACTACTGTGTAATACAGAACTTGTTGTAAATAAATTCTTGACAGAAGGAAAAAAAAAAGCCAGACAAATTAACAGCAAAAATGATGATGAATAAACGTTTCCTCCTACCTTTTTCCTTTGAAAATGTGAACTTTAGATAATAGTCTGTATAATTTCTAGTTCTATTCCTTTGGAAAAGTCTGAACTTTAGATAATTGTCTCTTAAGTATTCTAAAACTTTCCTTTGACCTTTAGGCCAGCAGAGCTATAATCAAACATAACTATATGGTCCCTTGCAGTCTAGCAGCAACTCGTGTATTTTGTACTTTGGTTTTTTAACTCATTGAAGAAAGGACAGAAAATCCCTTCTGAAGAAATAATGGTGTAGAAGCACGCATTGAGCCTGAAATAATACCAGTTTTATTGTTAATGGGGCAGAGGAATAATTAGGACATGGTACCTCTCTCTCTCCTTTTAATTTACAGACACAGAACAAGCCAAAGCAGGAGATTTTGGATTCTGGGTCTGTTTAAGCTCCACCTTGTCTGAACTGAACTGAACCAAACCCATCTGAGTCTGAATCTCACTGCCTCTGGTTTGTCCATTCACCCCTTCCAAACCCCTGGTGCCACTTGGGCTTGTCACTCCCACACTGGGAAGCAAATGGAGGCCAGAGAGGGTGTGGGATGTGCTAGAACAGCCCTGGCTTTTGCCTCTCCTGTCTCTCTCCTGCATCCAAGCAGCCACTCACCAAGTTGTTTACTAATAATGCCACTGCTTTGACATGCTTTGCTTTATTCGGATCACATCACTACATGGCACGTGCACTGAATGGTACATCTGTAAAGTGTAAGAATTAATGCAGGTTGCCAAGCTCTGGTTTAGAAAGAGAGATGAAATGGCTGTCAAATGTGCTCAGCATTAAAAATACATTATTAAGACAGCAATTTGCATAGACTGATGGATCACTTTTGAAATCTACATATTCTAGTTAATTCTATTCTCTTGTTATTTTAACCAAAAAGTTTCAGAAAGTGATACAGTGTTTTACAATGCTTTGATAAAATAATGCCTATATTTTGCATTTGAACCAAGAACTTTCCAGTACTGCATTACCAGATTCCAACAAAAATGCTGCAAGGATAAATAAAAAAGTCAAGATATCCCAAGGCTGTGCCATCTGCTTTCCTTTGGAGGGATAATGGATTCTCAATCTTTCTATGAATCCCTACTAAACAAATGCAGGGTGGGAAGAGAAGCTGGTGGCAGTCAGGGATCTGAGCCCTCAGGCCCCAGTGACAGGTACAGCTTTAAACATTACCCTGACTGCTTGTTCTCTCCTGTGGAGGGCTAAATCTTCATTGGGTTCAGGGAAATTCAGAGTGCTTTTAGTAGGTGATGGAAAAGTTCCAAGAATTCCCATCCGTGTTCTTCACCTTCCTCACTTCACACACAACCTCCAATTCCTGCACCAGTGACTTCAGGTCTGGAAAAGTTCACAGACCTCATGACTACAAATTCAGTCACTGCTGTTGGAAGTGAATCTTTCTTTCTACAATATAAACTGTGAATATCACAGTAAAAAACATAAAACTCAAGTAGGAACCTTTTGGATCTTAGATGTGATGTGTTCTTTTCATTTAAATAATTTAATATCCACTTCTCCATGCCATGATAATCACCTTTTCCATTCCAATTCTGTGCTGGATGTACACAGGGTCTTGGTAGGGATTTAAAACAATTTACCAGTAAATTATACACCATCCCTTAAAAACTAAATCTGTAATCAGACCTATCAACCATATTGAAGTTTTGTTGCAACAGTAAAAGCCAAATTTCAGCCCTACCAGCGTAATTTCTATTATGCCATTTACTTTTTACATAATGTCCACTTTGAAATACAGCAGCAGAAAGCAACCAGCAGACTATAAAAACAGCAACCAGCATTTATTGGAATGCTGCCTTTTTGTACTGGTGTAATAAAGGTCTTGTCAGCACTTCCATTACAAAATGCCAATTTCAGAGGTTTATAACTCTGACATAACAACTTCCTATGAAAAGAAATTTAGAAGGTGGACTCTGCCAAAGAGCATTAAAAGTTAAATACAGCTTATGTTGGCTGGGGCATTTTAAGTCAGAAAATAAATTAAAACCAATTGTGACTTAACATTTTCTTGAGCTGGTGCCACTGAAGAAAAAAATGTGGCTTTGATTGTAAAAAGTGCCAGATCCTGCAGTTCTTATACACGCAGAACTCTCTTGAAGTTGCCTGAGAATAATTTCTGTGAGAGCCCTGAAAGGAGTGCCATTATACATTTTTGTAAATGTCATCAAGAGTTATATTAGCTCTTTGTAATTTGAAAGACTGAAATGTTATGGTGTAACATTGCCCCTGGGCACACAGGCAGCATGATAATGACTTTGGGAAGACATTCTGATATGCAGATTATGTTTAACAATAACAATTTGTTATCATCAAGCCATTAATGGCAGTGATTTAGACCTCTGTCTCACACCCAAAGGATTCACACCATGCCTTATTACATGCACACCTCTAATGAGGATGTGACTCCCATGGGGAAAACTCATGGCCTTTTGAAAGGCAGGGAAGAGCAAAAGGCATCCAGAGAAGGATGTGTTAAAAACCCGATTATCCATCTATAGAGTGGAATAGTTTGGAAAAAGTTTGCAAATTAAACATCCCACATACTCTTTGGAATGTTTCTGGACAGCATGCAAACATTACATGGAAAAAGCCTGGAATAGCCCCAAGTTCCAGACTGTGGTGCACAGCTGGATTATGGGGAATCAAAGCAGAAATACACACACATCTGAGTTTAGATTCGAAGTCCAGGATATGCTGCAAGACCCCAGCTTTGCTCTGTACGTGGTGTGACACAACACAGAGCTGGGAAAGAAGGAGCCAGGAAAGATCTCAGCACTTGAATTCTGCCTCACTACAGAGAGATCACAAATGCTAATATGGGTGAGTATGTGAAACCTGAGCACCGGTTCAGAAGTTGTTTGGAGTTCTCATGGGCGAGTGAGGTTGGAAGGGACCTCCAGGGATCACCTGGTCCAACCCCTGCTCACCACATCTACCCAGAGCCCAAGACCTTTTCCTGGTGGCTTCTGAATGTCTCCGAGGATGGGAGTTCTAAAAATATTGAACATTTGTATTCACACTTGAAATACAACTGTGACAAAACAAACAACATCTTATTCAGTGTTTCTCTTCACCCCGTGAAGAGAAGTTGTCAGGTATAAATATATAAAGAATCTGTAAGCTGAGAGAACACCTTGCAGATGGTTCCTTGTCTTCTAATTTGTGATGAAGAGTCTGATAAAGTACAAGTGAAGAGTTTAGGCAGAAGCTACAATAAAAATACAAAGCATGATCACTTCAAAAAATATTAGAAGAGATGGGGGTTCTACTGGCAGAATAAAATAAATCTCAACATTCCAAAAAGACCTCTGTGATCATGAGGAAAAAACATATAAAGTCAAAAAGGTGAGCAGAAAAAGTCCAGTAGATACTTTGAGAAAGTTACATTTCCTTACTGGGAAAAAAAAAAAAAAAAAAAAAAAAAAAAAGAGAAAAAAAAGAAGTA
>VYXF01009253.1:21416-140953 GCA_013397295.1 Polioptila caerulea | reverse complement strand
TTACATTTCCCTACTGGGGGGGAAAAAAAAAAAGAGAGAGAGAAAAAAGATTTAAGAAAAACAATTTTAGTTTAAAAAAAGCTATGGTCTATATATGATTTTTTGAAGCAAGTGCTTCTGCTAGACAGACTATATTAGAACTCTATAAAGTTTTTAGTAACTACATCTTTTGATCTTGCCTGTTAGCACAGAAAAGGCACAAAACAAGAAAAAGTTGATTTGCTATATTTTATTTTTCTCATTTTAAAGTAGAAAATACTAGTACAAAGAAGTTGTAACAATGTGCATTAGCTAAAGATGATATGGGAGGAGATGTCAGGTGTAGAACTGAGTCTAAACTGCCTCCCTCTGTATTCAGTATTGCTGCTCATATCCAAGATACCACAGCACCTCAGCCATCACACTGGGCTCCAGCAGCTCCTCCCTGACAAGCAAACTCCTCAGGTCCCCTGTCTGGGACTTTCAGAAGAATCCAAAATCCCCCTCCTTTGGAGCACTCCTGAAACTCTCCCTTTCCCAGCCCCTGGGGAGCTCTCACAGCTCTGCAGTGTTTGCACAGCACAAGGGCAGCTCAGTGATTCAATGTTCTACGCAAATCCACACGGGAAACCCATAGCCAAGCTAAACAGAAGTGTTCCAAACTCCAAAACTATTCCTCAATCAAAAATCCATCACTCCTGTAGAGTGCTCTGAGATCACAAGGTCTTAATCTTCGTTGGGGGAACACTGCACAGTTTACAGGAGGGTCACATATAATGGATGAAAATGTTATAGGAAGTGACAGGACCCAGCTAAGCAAGGTTAGGGAGCAACAAAAAAGGCTACATGAATTAGTTTTATTTGTTATTATTTCCAATAACCTATATTTCAGTTTTAGGTTAGACTGAATGAGCTTCATATCACAACACAAACGGAGCAAAAAAGTTTTACCTGTGATTATGAAAGTGGTGTGAAATTGTTATGTCATTAAAGAGAAGAAAAATTCAGTGTTCATGTTCAATACAGCCCAACATTCTTAGAACACAACAGAGATCTTTCATCAGCATTCAGAGATTGCTGTTGGTGTCCTTTTAAGGGTTATGACTTCAACAGCAAACTCTGCTCAAAACCCCACCAAGAGGATTTCATTCCTGACTCAGCTCTTGGGGTGAGATGTAGGAAAAATCCCAAACCTACAGTTACAGCTCCTGCTTAGGCTTGTACACAGCCTTAGCCCACAAGGCAGAGTGAAGTTTGCCAGCTAGAGCAAGGTTAGGGAGCAACTGGGCTGGGGGCTCAGCCTTTGCTCTCTGGGCTGGGGCACACAGCTCCCACTGCTGCCCTGATCCCTGCAATGGGCTCCACAGCCAGCAGTCACCTTTGGAGGCCCCACGAGCTCTTCCTCTTCACAGCCATCAAGCAGACATCTGGTCCTTTTCTTCAAGTTCTATTTCTCTCTCCCTAACAAGCTGCCTTATTATCTCACTTCAAACAGGGGCCCATCTTCACTCCCTCTCTAATCAGTGCTGATTACCAAGTGTGCACATCCTATCATTTTAGGATATGCAAACTCTCTCTCCAGACTAGACAGGTCAACGGATGCATTTCATTTCTTTTACTCACTGTGCAAGATCTCTGCGTTCAGCCCAATCATGTATTCTACCTCTTCCCTGCCCTCTGAATGGATTGCCTTCTAGGCAGATTTATTATATAAATATTACATGCTAATAATTACATAAACATGTCGCTAATTACTGGCTGCTTGCCAAATAAAGTACGTCCTAATTAGACAGAATTAAATGAAGATCAACAAAGTGACATATTTTACAACAGGATCACCCATAAAAATTACAAAATCAGGAGTTGATGGGAAAATAACCTAAGTGGTACAAAGCCCCCCGACCAACTAAAAAAAAAGTTTTGTCCCACTTGTTCTCTAAAGGTTGATGTCAGAAGCTGTAATAAAAAATCGTTTAAAAAATTTGTGTTTCCTTCAGTGTGTCACTGCTGTATTTGCTGTGACAGAGAAATACAGCCCGTTCTTAAACAGTCACCTCCTCAAAACGAGTAAGGAGGAAATAAAAGGGTATGTAAAATATAAAATATAAACTTATTTGAGCTCACCAGACAGGTTCAGGAAAATGCAGACACGGAATTCGCATAATAATCAATTTCATGGTCACCCTGTAGGAACAATGGCTGTGGTGCCAAGAGTAACTCCTTCCTTATGTAAAACACTTGTGGAATTGGTTAAAAACAAGAGGCAAATTCAAACACCACCTGAGCCTGTTAAACTCACATTATAATGTCAGTTCAGCCATAGTTAATCAGATAAACCTTAAAGCTGATAATGGAGGATCCATGTGCAAACAGTCTGATATAATGACAAAAGGAGATTCTTTCCTCATCAAATGAAAAATTAACAGTTAGCAGGTGATGATTCCTGCTTAAATTGTTTTCACTTTTAGCCTGTTTATTCTTCCTCTAGTAGAACAGTGTTGGTAGTCTTTTAATCTTTACTGCAACTGAAAGGTTAAAATGAGATTCCTATCTAGTTTCTCATTAATTGACAAAAGTGTGATTAGAGCAACTAATAAATTAATTCCTCCTAAACAGTCTGTATTTAGGATATGACAAAACAAAGAGATATTGCATAATGAGAGCAACCAATATGAAAGAGAGAAAGAAAGGAAAGAGAGAAAGAGAGAAAGAAAGGAAAGAGAGAGAGAGAGAAAGAAAGGAAAGAGAGAGAGAAAGAAAGAGAGAAAAAGAGGAAAGAAAGAAAGAAAGGAAATAAAAGAAAGAGAGGAAAGAAAGAAAAGAAGGAAAGAAAGAAAAGATTCTTGTGCCATAGTAATAAAATCCAAATATTCCAAACAAAACAAAAGCTAACCATGAGGTGAACGCAGAAGAACTACTTAGATGCAATATGACTCTGCTGGGCAAAGTATTGAGATGGTGACAGGGCAGAGGTTGTACCATAATCTTTGGCCTCAGGAGATCATTCTTCCTACTCAGAATTAAACTAATTTCCAGGAAATCAAACACAGCCAGTGCACTGTCCATGAATATTTCCACCACGGAAATTTCTTTTTGCAGAAAACCTGGGGGAATCAGGTGTAGCCATCAACCCAGAAGTGGTACTTAGAAATCTCTTAACTCTTTCAGAAAGTAGCTGATTAAAAATCTGGAAATTTATCTGCAAATATTATATATTCACTTAGCTATAAATACTACTATGAAATACTTCTAAAGTCCTAAAATATCATAATCATGGGTGCTGTGAGTCTTTAAGGAGTTATGTTAGAACACTTAGGCAACCTTTGATTAAAGGCTGCTGGAGCAATGTTTCACAGAACACCAGGCTGGGTGAGGCTGGAGGGGCCACAGGAGCTGCTCTGGTGCCACCTCCCTGCTCCAGCAGGGCCATCCCAGAGCTCAGGGCACAGCAGTGTGTCCCTGTGGCTCTGCAATAGCCCAGGGAGGAGACTGCACTGCTCTGTGCACACTCTGCTCAGGGCTGGGCACTGCCCAGGGCACAAGTTGTGCCTCCTGTGCAGGGGCAGCTCCTGGGCTCAGTCCCTGCCTGTGGATAAATCCCAAGCAGTTGGTGCTGCAGATCTTACTGTGGTAGTGCAGAAGTTTTGTACTCAGTAAGAACACCACCATTCTGCCTGCTAAGCAGCTCAGTCTTGAGACCTTGATTTAAAGTCTTTTTTCCCACTAACTGTCTGAAATTAAGTCACACTGAAGATTCAATTTGCTCTCTGCTTTTTCTTTCATCCATGTTCCACGTTATTACTAAACTAGACAGATTTTCAAGCTAACTTACTGACCAAATTCTTTTGCTCTCCTGTTTTGTTTTCACAACTTTTTATCCCTTACTCATTCTTCTTTAGATTTATTAAGAAATTAATGCAATAAACTGGGAAAAGAGAGCTAGGGACATTACACTACTGAGCTTGATGAAACTCCTACAGCAGGAAAATTCACAGCTGTCCGATCCATTCCCTCATCATGAGTAAGCGCTGTCGTGCATATGGTGCACAACACTGACCTCAGATCTTTTTCACTCAGATTGCATCTGGTTCTCAATTAGTTTGATTTATAAAATGAAACATAATTGACGTCTTGGCAACATTCTGTTGCTAGCAGCACAAATAATAAATTAAGAACGAGCGAAGTAAAAGTCTCTTTAGTCATGTCTGCATAATGGCAGGCTGGCATGTATTTGGGATTAGCCTGGGTCTCATCACTCCCACTGGATGCTCTTTGGGGCTGGGTCATGTTTGCATTAATGCTCTGCAATAACTGTGCAATTGTGTTGATTCAAATGATCAAAAAAGGGCAGTCTCTGAAAGGATGGCATGCTGTGGGAATTAGTCTGATTTTCCAATGTGCATATACAACTCCTCTCTAGCTGTCTGAAAGTTTGCATTTGGGAGGCTTGGAAAGAAGTTGTCACCACAGAGCTGAACTGAAACAGGATGGAAAGGTTAAACAGCACTTGGAACAGAAGCTCCCAGGAAACACTTTGCCAGTGCAGAACTGTAAAAAGTACAGACGTGCTGGGGAGCACAGCAGAGCTGAAGAGGAGCTGGAGAGGCCTGGAAGAGGACAGTCAGCTTACCAGATAACCCCCTCCTTGCTGGTTCATCCATCAGGTTGGCCTGTCCAGTCCAGTGAAGACTTGATGGACCACCTCTGGCTTAGGGCAGAGGAGAGAGGGAATCTGAGTCCTGCATCCTGAATACAGGAGAGGAGTGAATAAGGATTCAGATGGACAGAACAGACAGAAGGGTCACAGGGTGGAGGAGCTGGCAGCTGAGTTAGCCTCTGAAGAACTGATCCTAGTTCTCTGTTTTACCTGTGTGCACCAAGGAGTCACCTCTTCAGCCTATTGAAGGGGTGAAAAGCACATAACCATTGTAAGAAGCTTAAATCACCCAGACAGGGCTAAAAAGTGTTTGCAGAAGGACTAAACTGGGTCTTCATCTGGTTTGTGGTTCTAATCAGAGAGGAGTCTGGAAAGAGCTGTGATCTGCATGCAAGAAGAAAGCTGCAATGCAAGAAGAAAGACAGCAGAAGCAGGTGTCAGTGAAGGACAAAGGATTGGAGTGGAAAAGTGCTGGCTTCCCATCAAAATCACTTCAGAAAACAACACCACAGCCATCCCTGCCAGGGAAGTTGTTTCAAATCTCACTCAACTGATAGTCAACATCAAGGAAAAACAGAACTTCAGGGAACAACAGCCCACAGCTGATAGTAAAGAAAGGGGGGAAGGAAGCAGGAAGTTATCAGCAGTAAGATACACCCTGAGCACATTGACACCAGCATTCTCAGCCAGGTGGGACTAACACTGCAGCACCATGGAAAATGCAGCCTTGCTTGGAATAGGAGAGAGGAGTCAGATATATCACTTCAACCACAATGTGAAATCATACAGTGAGAATGGAAATGCATCCACTGCCTGGCAAGACAGAACCTCTGAGCACTGCTGGGATGTATTGTGGTCCCCTGGGAATATTATCATTAACTTGGAATTCTACCAAGTCTTCTAGAATTTGAGAATAACCTAAAGATGTAGAACACTGATTTCCTCCTCATGTAGCTCATCACTTTGTCACTGAGAAAGGGCTCCTCTCTTTCAGTTCTTTGGCACAGTCTGTTACATCACAGAATGACATTACATCTTAGAATTGTCAGATATGCAAATAAGAAAGTGGATTACTTTTCTCACAAAGGATGATCGAGCATGTTTTCTGATCCCAAGCATTTTCAGGCAGGTGAATTGTCTAAGGACCAAGGGCAAAGGAACCTGAATACAATAAACAGGGAACTGCATGAATTATTTCAGGGATTTGCCACTTGCCACCCAACGCACAACCGCTCGCTCCAGCAAAGCTGTTTGTACTGGCTGAACATCACTTTTTGCATATTAATGGAGTGGAGGCTGGAATCAGTCCTTTCCTTTCCATGGTGTCCCTGCCTGCTGCCACAGTGAGGGAGGTGTCAGCACAGTGTCCCCAGGTCCCCTCCCAGCCCCACTGTGATCCTGACACTTTCCAGCAGCAGAACAAGGCACATGAGAGGCATAATTCTTAAAAGGGGGCTCAGCAGTTTAGGATAACTTGCAGACCATCAGTAGAATGTGTTACTTCAGGCCTGTAGATCACATTTTGTTTCTAGCAGAGAAAAGCAAGTATGCATTCAAAATATAGTTAAGTATTTTCTGGAAAAAAAAAATTAAAGCCAGATTATTCTTAATCCAGAGAATTACAATGCTTCATAGAGCTTTGTTACCTTAACTAGCACATGATTTGTTTTGATAACATTTAGACCTTCCAACTCAGCAAAATAATATATTTATGCTTTGTTTAGATTTCTTTCACTTAAAATTTCTAACAGAAGCAAAAGAGGAACTTATTGAACAAAATCTTTCAGCCACGTTACAAAGGAAACATTTCAATAATTTTGTATTAGCAATTTCATTATTAACTCTATTATTCATAAAAAGATCAATAAACTGAGGTTCTTCTGGCATACACAGGTTATAAAAATGTTGAACTTTGCTATTTAACAACTCCAGTTTAAATGCCATGCTGAGAAAAAGATGGATAGTATGATATTTAGGATACATTTTTCACAGGATGAACACTCCTGGAGAAACATGATGTGTGCCTGTGGATGGCAGATCCTGACACATAAGTGCCAAATAATAGGGTACTTTGTGTTTGTTATTTATTAATACATTGCAAAATTTTATTTTTAACTGCTCCTTTCACACTGCTTGCACCTTGTTATGCAAGTATTCCTTGTGATTTCTGGTGACAAAACCACGTCTATTAAAAGAGATGTTGATCAATGCTTTTTCTTAGCTTATGCCTCATATTCCTTTACGTCTTCTGGATGTTATTCCATACCACTAATATTGACAGATGGTAGAAAAATAATAACTTATAAGATGCAAGACTGAGCACATCACTTAATTTGAAGAAAACCACTAACAAGGATGTGATTTGGTATGTTTGGGAGTTTGAAAGTCTAATTACTGATATATAAAAGAAATGAGGACCATAATTAAGCACATTAGAAATACATAAGCATGTGCTTTCCCTCGAGCAGTGCCATTGTGGAACACCCTCTAGCACATGGCAGCTGGGCCACAAAGTTTCCCCAAATTGCCTGAAACTGCAGCAATGTGCAAGGATGTGCTGCTCACACCAGAGGGAACGTTTGGGTGCTGTTATTCTGGATGTTCACTGCACATCCACCTGTAAGGATGGGTTTAATGATGTCCTTGCTCTGGCAATTTGTACCTGGGGTCAGGGGTTAACTTTGAAATTGGGCAAAGTGGAAGGAGGGCAATGAAACAGAAGAGTCAGCTCAGAGCTCTCTGAGGGATATATCTGGGGAGAAAAGTCAATCAAAAGCACAGAAGGAGCTTCAGCTGGTAGCTGAGACAATGGCAGAGACACTTATCCAGAAATGCCAAAAGAAACAGTTTCAGAGAAAGACTTATTTTAACACATGAGAGTTACTCTGGTGGGAACAAAAGACTCACCCTCCAGGTATGTATTTGACAGATGCTGCTAAAAATACTTTCATGAAAAAAGATGGGGAAAAAATCCAGGTTTTATTGTATTAAAACCACAGTAAGAGAGAAGTACTATAAAAATAAGAGATAATAATTTGTCTTATTATTTGGGATATTTAAGAGTGCTTGCATGTAATGGTTTTCCCCAGCTATTGTGAAAGTTTAGAAATATTTGGTTTTTAATGGTAAAGAGGTAATGAAATATAAAATAATCCATAGTATACAAAAGCATGCAAGACAGTGGTTGAAGTAATTATCCCAGGCCATTTCCTTTAAAACACCTGACACAGTGCCTGTATTTTCAAGGCAGCACAAGGAGGACATAAGCAAGAATTAACTTGAAGGAAAGAACAAAAAGAAATGGACACTGGAACAAGAACAGTCTTGGAACTGTTATATGTATCATAAATGTAATAGACTAAGTGTGGCTGAGAATAAATATTGTTAGAGAGATCCTACAGAATGGTTCATCATATAGATATATAATGCTTCCATTAAAAAAAAAACAAACAAAACATTTTACTATGCACTCACTAGATTCAGGATCAAATTCAGAGCTCAACTTGCCAGATGGACATTGAATATTTGAGGAGGAGAGGAGGCTGATTATTGATAATCAGCCTATTACAAGCCAAATCAGGCTGTTGGATTTTTGCAGGAATATGAGCTTGTGTCACTAAGGCTCTTAAGCCAAAGTTAAGCCCTGCCCATGGGCCAGGCAACCCCTAGGACTGCTCTGCTACATAAGCCCTACAGGAAGTATGGAATATCCCATTTATCCAGGAAAGATGCACCATTGCTCCTGTCAGAAAAATTACTGCATCCAAAGGCACTGTGGAATATTCCATTTGGGGTTTATTCAACTAGGAAACAGATTCTGGCATCAAAAAAAAATGGAATAGCAATGGCAGCTTCTCGTGGGAAAAACTTTAGGTCTCTTTATGGCAAAGACGTGTTTGGTAATTTTTGACAGTAAAAATTGCATTGGCAGTGTATCAAAACGTTTGCATGTGTGAAAACGCTCATATCACAGAATTCTGTTCTCACTTGAACAATCTAAGGGAACCTGAAGAATTCTGTGCTGAAACCAAGCAGTGCTGTGAGGGTGTTGTTTGGGATGAGGCAGAAGCTCCATGCACTGGCACTGGATTTTAGGTAACACTCTGTGAAGACCATTCACCTGAAAAAAAGGGCTGTCAACAAACCCTAATTCCATTTCCAGAGGTCTCATTTCAGCTTTCTGGTGCCATGGTAGTACAAAATCCTCATAAGTTGTCTACATTGCTGTCATTTTTTTGTCATTTACTGTTGAGCATACAGTTTTTTTGGAAGGGTTAATTCCAGTCAGTCTACAACACATTGCTAGAGTGTATCAATACTTGTCTAAACATCAGATATTTTCATCTGAAATTTGAGGGTTTTCTGGTTCGAAGTTTCTCAGACACACCACACAAAACACGGATTTTAATTTTTTCCCTTGCTTCTGCTCCTGTGCAGAAAACCCAGCACAAAGGCACGTGAAAAGTGCCCAGAGATTCAGTCAGGAGTTTGTGCAGTCAGGGACTTGTTATGTCACAGAGTCACAGCTTTAGTCACAGGTCTAACACAGAAAACATGACATGATTTTCATGTAGCATTAACTGCTTATATTTTTTTAATATAACTCGATTATTTCCCTTGAGAGGGGATAAAGATTCTTGCACCTGGCAATCCAAGTGCTCAGAGTGCCTTGATTACTGTTTGAGAGGGCATGACTGCCTTGATTTGGGTGATCCCTCACTGCCCAGGAGCTCAAGGCACTAAACCTACAAACGCCACCAGTGATGGACATCTGAGCTCAGAAAAGGACAGAAGAAAATATCAGGAGATACAGAAAATAAAGATGGCTAAGAAATTATCTACAGACATTTAGTGAGATGCATGATGGTGTTTAAATTTACATTTTTTACATTATTTACATCAGAAAGGCATCACAGCCTCTACAGTTTTGGATGTCTTGTCTACAGAAGGGGTTGTAAATATGGAAATTCAACAAACCAAGCAAATGAAGAACACCAGTGCACCATTTCAAGGCACAGATTCTGCTGTGAGCAGAGCATAACTTCTCTATATGTAACAAAATATTCTGAAAATTGTTTTGGGTTTGTTTTTTGCGTGTGTGTGTGGTTCCTGATGAAGATACCTGCTGTGTCACTTAGCTAAACACATTTCTCAGTGACAACGTGGCCAATCATAATATTTGCAGTGCATGTCAGCAGCACAGTTAATTACTGACTATCATGGGAACTTGCCTTGGGGTGATCTGGAAGCTTTGAACAACAGAACCAGCCTGTGTGCAACAAACTAAATTTATTAATGCTTATGTTCTACACAGGAAGGGAACATTCCAAATCACAGGCATCTTATGTGTTCTTTGGCATGAGGGGCAGAAAGAGGACACTGCAGCTTTTTCTCCTGGCAGGTACCAAACTGCACTGTTGGCACAGCAATGTCACCACATTCAAGGTCATTGTATGTGGTGGCCAAATGCCACACAGTTACCTAAAGCACAAGAGAGCCCAAAAGGGCAATATCAATCCTTAGGAGATGTACTTCTGCTTATCTCCACCCTCCAGAGAATTTTGAAAGAAGGCAAGGTATTAAAAATGATTGAAATAAAGAAATGGGCTAATTCTAGCAAGTAGAAATTGGGTTTCTCCAGGAGGCTTCCTGAGAAAATGCAGTCCCTGTATGGCATTCCAAGAGGACAGCATTTCTTCCACAGTCATCAAGTTTCTGCTGCCTTGAAGAATTAATTTGGCAGGGCCAAGACTCTGGGAGGAAACTGAGGCTGAGGATACAGTCACAAAAGATGTCAAGGATTTTGGCCAGCAGTGTGAGGGAATGTTTTCCTGTTCCAATCTTTACTGTGCTGAGCATTGATCTGAGCTCCAGAAAGGAGAGGAGGGTTTGTTACAGGCAATTCCTCACAGTCCCAGACCACACCAGCTTGGTTATGGATAGCCCAGACTCTCAGTAATACAAAAACAAAGAGAAATCTGACTTGTGAATTCTGGGTTTTTCTAGGGATATTGATGTTTTTCAAGATGAATAATCACTCATGCTTATCTGGCAGATATTTTCAAGACAAAGTCATGGTCAAGTTCACTGTTTTAGTGGCATAACTAAATAAAGACTTACTGAAGGCCTATGATGTTTAAAAGACATAAAAATTCACCTCTACCAAATTATACCTGATTTTGGCTCTGACAGGAACATTTGCTTCCTGTGGGAGATCATGTTCTAACATCAACCATGCACTGCACCCCTGACTGAGCAATCTTGATAGACAAGGATGGCATGCATAGTTGGAATTTTATTATTGCATACTGAAGGATTAAATCAGAAAAGTCTCTTCAAGCAGATTTTTAAATCAAGAGTTTTCAGGTTGTTCTTTTAAGAGGATTTTCACATTTAACTGATTCAAAAAACTACATAAAACTGAGTGGCAATGCTGTAACCAAATTGGACTGATTTTTCTAAAACTTGTAACATAGAAAGTTTCCTCACTCCCACTCAGCTCAGGACTCACTTTGCCATTGTCTGTGAGTAGGAGCAGGAGTGGGTCTTAAATAGGTAACAGATTGGAAGGACAAGGGTAATTAGCAACAGGAGCTCAGTATTTAAACATGGAGAGAAATGTTAAGATCTTTTTTACTGTGTCGTGCTGTGCCAAGCAAACCACCTCACGTTTAGGATGCTTAATTCAATTTGTGTTACACTGCTGATGATTATGGAATGCATTTTGAAGAGGTTTGTTTTATCTTCTCCAGAAAACACACAGAGACTCATTTACTACAAGAAAATAGAGATATAAGTAGAGACACACTTTGTGAATGCTAGAGGAGAAAAACATATCTAAAGAAAAGGAAAGTACGGGATATATTTAAGCAGGTTTAAGAATTTAGGTGCAGTGTCATTTAGCAAAACAGTGTCATCATGCTTCTAGATTGGAACTGATAGAATTAAAAAATTGCATAACAGCACTTCCTCTTTAATTGACATTTCATGTTCTGCTTTTACACTCCTGCACATACAGCTCACACACACATCTTCCTATCAGTAATGGACTGAACAGGGCTTTACTTGCTTACAATTCCAAGGGACTGAATTTGACTAGAATTCCTGGCTGGGTGTGCTTTATTAAAGAGAGCCAATATAGAATGACTTTGCTGAATATCCACATCGAGCACTCTTTTTGTTTTATTTCACATAAAACACACCAAGCACTCTTGAAAGCATTCTTGGGATCAGTCTTAGCTCCTCCTCTCACCTGACCTTCAAACAGATCTGTGTGCCAAAGAAAAGGATCAGTATAAATTTATTGCCCAACAATATTAAATGGGTCTTTTTTTCCATCACACCTGAGTGGTCCCTTCCACAGCCCTGCAAAATGACATTTTGCCCTTCCAGAAGTGCTCCAAAGCACAGAGACTCAAAGTGCCCTTCTGGGCTTTGCTGATCTAGCAAAAGTTCCTCACCAAAATATTTGGAACCTTTATACACTCAATAAACAGGCTGAAAAGGGAGATTTAGTAGATACTTAATTTTATGTTCCCATCCATAAACAGCCAATATAGGAATCAACATTTATTTATCAACAAAGTTTCAGATTTTCATCTTACGCCATATCTCTGGAATTCAAATTAATAGGAATAATAGAGGCAGTAAATCTATGCTTTCATTTTATTTAAGCCAGTGAGCTGTCTTCTGGATCTGAATTCCATATTCATTTCATTTTCTTCTTATCTACATTAAATAGCTTAAAGAGGTACAATGAAGGCACCATTCAGCAGATTATTTATGTTTTAATTGCCCAAAGGACACACTGGTAAAGTAACTGGAAGTCAACAAAACAATTTGAAAGTAAATTGTTGAGATACACATTTTATATTTGTTCTATTTACCTTCATTTTTCTTGATGGTGAAATTTGGGTTGTTGACCATTTCAGGAAGAAGGCTGTACAGGAAATAATGCCCATTTTTAGGATCATCCTTGTCAACAGCACTGACAATCTGAATTACCTGCAACACAAATGGGCTCATTAAGTTTTCACACTCCTGATAAACAGACAGTGCTGAAAAAAAAAATTGTATTTATTGGACACATTTCTTTTCTCTGCATGCCAAACTAAAAAAGATAATTTATAACTTTGCAAGGCTTTTACAGACCTTAGACTGAAAACCTTGGGAAGAGGAATTGTATCTACACCTTTTAAAATGTTTCTAGAACAAAGAGCCTGCAAATAAGGAGAGACAGGTAAGAGAGGCCAGCAGAAACTGCTGCTGATTTAGACAGGTAATAAATTATTATTCAACAAAAAAAGGAAAATTTGGCTTCAGAAACATTCATATTACCTATGGCAATCTTTCATTTATATGAGCATGCTCCTCACTGGACCTGGATGTATAATGTATCCTTAATCCTTTCTCCTTCCTCCACCCCACATTTCACTTCATTGAGTAATTACTATTTTTTAAAATTAATTTGGATGTGAAATTTTAGATGAGAAAAAAATCAAAATTGAAGAAAAAAAATATAAAGGGCTGTATTTTTTCCCCTTAATTCTAATAAAACCTCAGTTATTCCTGTACTAGGAAGGTATGCTTGTTTGTTTAATTAATAACATCATTATTAACTAATGATTCCTAGAATAATGCAAGGAAATTAGGTGAGAAGAGTGTTTTGGATGGTTTGGATAACTTTGAATAAACAAATAACTTTGTGTGAAGTATCTCATATGATCTACATGACCAACTGCAGTGTCTGAAGTTGATTTACCTCCATTTACAATTTTTACCTTCTACATTACTCAGGTACTGCAGCTGATCATCTTCAAATCATACAAAATTGCACAGGACAATGAAAGGAAGAAACACTATTTTAAAATAACCAGGAGTTTGGGGGGTTTTGTTGTATTTTTTGAGTTTCTTTGTGATTTTTTTTGTTTTGTTTGTTTTGTTGGGATTTTAAAAATATTTGGTGCACTTGCTTTTGATTCCAAAGGTTTTCCAGAGAAACAGAAACAAAACCAGCCATGGATCCAGATCCCACCCCCAGATCTGGCTTAAAGGGCTAGGTAGCTCATGCTAGATGAGGTTTATAAGAAATTTAATTAGAATTATTGACATTTTCCGTGTCCATTGAATCCAATAACAATTGTTTTATGTATTTATTTGCAATGCCTAAAGCAATGCACCAATAATTTCTTGCACAATTAAATTCAAATAAGGAATCACTAAAAATTTTCATTTTAAAATATAGAGTGGAAAATTCAAGATGGGTTTGATGCTGTCCAAATTAATTTGAAAATTTCCACATTTCCCTAAGAAAATGCCAATAACTAACAATTTATTCTAGTTTAACCACAAGGACTTCCAATCTCTATTTGTTATATATATGACAATAATCAAAATCATATTTATGTTTTTCAAGAGTCAAAGAACAAAATCTTACTCAATAACCACAGGGATCAACACCAAAACACAAATATTTGAAATGATGTATGTAAACAAATGTTTGAGCAAGTGGTGATATTGGTAGGACAACCCAGTTTAGGAAGGAATGTGAGACAATTGATTCCTAGCCTAATCATATTCTGGATAGGTCAGTTTTACCATTATTATTATCAAAATTTACTGAAAAAAATACTAATTGTTTAAATACCACATAAATAGGTTTGTTGGTTTGTGTGTTGTTTTTTTTTTTTTTTTTTTTTTTTTTTTTATTGCTTTCTCTAANNNTTTTTTTGATAACTGCATCTCTCAAGGTGAAAACTTTGATAGGATTTCAAACAAATGTATTAGAAGAGATGGGCAAAAAACCAAAGGCCTAACTCAGCTTTTCCTTTTTTTACTTTAAGAAGTAGGTCTCCAATTTAATAGCTGAATAACAGATCCTAAAGTGGGAAAAATATAAACAGTGCAAAAATATCTAAGTAGCTTCTGTCTGTCCCAGTGCAGAGATGGAGCCATTTGCAGATGGGAAATATTTTCAGCTTTCTCTTTGCAGAGGTGTCAGGCACTGGAGCACCCACTGTGATGTCCAGGGCTGGAGCAGGTACCAGTAATTCATCATCATGGGGAAGTGCAATTTGGGCTGGGATCTTGAACAAGACAGATATATTTAGACAGATATACTTCATGGCTGTTCAATTTTTCAAACACTGATAGAATGGGAAAGCAATAGGGAAAAAGGATGATGGCACAGAGAAATCTGGAAGGGCAAGTGCACATAACAGGTGCAGTTTATCAGGTTGTTATATTTTGTGTGTGCTGGTATTCCATCCATTCCCTCCATTGTTTACAAAATCCTTCTTTCTCTGAAATCACACCACAAATTGTATGCAAAAGACAGGCTTAGTGCAATATTACATTTGTTGTGTTTCACACACACATCACAGAATTAAGTTAGAGTTCCCATAGCAACCTTATTTCTTTGTGCATTTGCATTAAGATAAGCTCTTAAAAAAAAAACACAACAGAAAACATAATATATATGCAGTGATCTGAAACTGTGGTATCTTTTACTCTACAGGGGTGAGAAAAGTCCAGTAATTCTTATTTCCAAGTTTTTATTAGTGTGCTGATAGGCATATTTTACTACTCCATGTTGTGTGGTCACACAATGGAATATGACTGAAGTAATAATTCACCTCTTAATTTGTGGTTCACAACATGGTTGACAATCACAAAACCACAGAGTCACAGAACCACTGAGGTTGGAGAAGCCCTCCCAGCCCATGGAGCCCCAGCTGTGCCCAGTGCCCACCTTGTCCCCAGCCCAGAGCTCTGAGTGCCACCTCCAGGTGACACCTCCAGGGATGGGCACTGCACCCCTCCCTGGGCAGCCCCTGCCAAGGCCTGAGCACCCTTTCCATGGGCAAATTCCTGCTGCTGGCCCCCCTGCGCCTGCCCTGGCCCAGCCTGAGGCCGTTCCCTCTGCTCCTGGCCCTGTTCCCTGGGGGCACAGCCCGACCCCCCCGGCTGTCCCCTCCTGGCAGGAGCTGTGCAGAGCCACCAGGGCCCCCCTGAGCCTCCTTTGCTCCAGCCTGAGCCCCTTCCCAGCTCCGTTCCCTTCCCTGGGCAGGCTCCAGCCCCTCCAGGGCTCTCCTGTGGCCATGCTGGGCCCAGAGCTGGACACAGCCCTCGAGGTCCCTCAGCAGGGCCAGCACAGGGCACAGGGACCCTCCTGCTCCTGCTGCCACCCCAGGGCTGACACAGCCCAGGTGCCATTGGCCTCTTGCCCACTACAGATGTCTTTTCTTTCCTGGTAACAACATACAACCCAAAGGTGTTCCATTAAAGAGAAATTGGTCAATACTCATCATAAAGAAAATAAGAACTGATTTTTTTTCCACTATGTATCCAGTGAAAGTTAATAACCCTTTGGCAGTTCAGTCTTGAAATTTCTGACATTCTTACATGTAAAATTCCAACTTTGATGTTGTATTAATACTTCATGCATGCATTTGATTCTGTACATACATTTAGCAGAAACTTAGCAAATCAGCATATTTTGTTTAGCAGACAGCACTGGATTGTAATGAATAGTTAAATGGTCCCCTAGGACAACTTGACTTTCCAATTTGTAGGTTTGTATTGCAGTTCTACAAAGCCACATGTGCCTGGAATAATATATACAAGGATAAATAGAAAACAAAGTTATTTTCAATGCATCATAACTATGTGCAATTGTAGTACATGGTAGTGTTTAAAATACTTTTCCTGTGATGCAACTTATTAACCTCACTAAGAATGGTTCCTTATCACTAGTAAACACTTTTCAAATTTTAATAAGACTGATCTTCCAACTCTGGAAACATTATTTCAGTGCCACTGCCATTCATGGTTATTTCTCCATTATTTTGCAGACTCAAAACACCGTAAAAGTAGAGTCACTCCAGAGCAATTTTAACTTTGTCTGAAGAGTCAAATGCAGGTTCTGGCAGTAAAGGGATGGCTCTAGCTGAAAAGGCAAAGATCGACAGGAAAGTTTTGCCCATTAGAAAGAAAAACAATCTACTAGGAGAAGTGAATAAAACAGACAAATTGTGGGAGACTGGAGGAGCACTGTACTCAGTTTTATATTGCTCCAGTTTAAAGCTGGCTTCAGTTCTCATATATCGCTGTCTGCACTATTCAAGAGAAAATTTTGGAACTTTGTTTTCAGCAAACAGCACTTCCCTGGAAAAGTCTGAGTATGGACTAGGGAGTAGTGAGTGAGGCACTTTTTTTACTAAACATTACAGAAGTTCTGTTCTAGGACAACAGGACAATAATTTTACTGTCCTGGAGAACAACCAACAGCACAGCTATAGTCAGCAAACCATGAATGTTCTGGTTTCAGTAATTGGAATCATTCAGTAAAAAAGGGATTATAAATAGGAAAAGGCAAGAGCTGATTTGTGGCTAACTTAGAGGTACTGTAACAGTACATTCAAATGTTTATGGTTTGTTTCTTTTTCCCCCCCTAAAACTGACAAAAACCCTTTTTGGCAACTTTCTGTTGTGTGTAAAAATGTGCAAGGAGCACACAAATAGATGCACAGACAAATATCTTTCCTTCTCCCTCCCTTTCCTCTCCTATCAGCCTGTGGTACCTTTACTCTTAGAGGTAGGTCAAGGCAAGGAAAATGCATCTGGCAGCATTGTACACCAAGAGTTTTGAATCCATTGTGTCACCTCACTAGCAGCTGTACTTGCTACTGCAATTCTTTCAGAACCCAGAATAGAACACTTAGAAAGTGAACTGGAATAGGTGGTGCAACATATTTAGTGGCTGCACATAAGGTTTTACCAATAGTTCAAATATAATCTCCTTTATGGTAAATCAAATTTGATTTAAACTTAGATTTAAATGGATCTACAAATGTCAACAGACAGGAGTACCTTAAGACAATTGCACCTTTCCTGCACGTGTAACATTTGAGTTTAAGCTTTGGACAACCATCTAAATTAGGCTTTTGCTACTGTATTAGGAGTAGTATCTTTCTCATATCAGCTATTTCATAACTGATTTATTAATAATCCTGACTTGTTAATATGATTTCTTCCAAAACTTGAATATAGAAATAAGCATAAGAAAATACAATAAGGCAGTGGAGTAACTAAAATCTTTACAGGAGCTGATAATTTTTGAATGAAAACTTCAATTCAGAACCTAACCTTGATGATTATTCTGGACTGGTTACTCTTCCAGTAGTGTTATTTGTTTAAACACAGAATAAATTGCAGGATCAGTGCCACCTCATCCATGCTGGCAGCCAAATATTTAATAACCATCTGTAAAGTTCACACAAGGATTCATGCTCAAGAGTGACACCTGCCATCAGATCAAGAGGGTAAGAGGTAATGGTAGATAAAGAATATTGTGCTTTAATGAAAGTTTTCTGCAAGCATTTAAACAAAAGCCTCTTCTACCTGCTGACTCTTAATCATCTCATTTATTGTTTTCTTCCAAAATGAAATATGAACATTTTCCACCATCTCTTAAAGCACCTGAAATTCGATAGGAATACCTAGATAAATACAGTCAGAAAACACTGTACAACAGAACTTTCGTATTTTAGGGAAGCTCACTGAGTCCTGGATAAAGGCATAGTCATTAGGATTTCATCTCTCCTGGAAAATGGAACTACTCAGCATCAGAAATCCACCCTGAGCTAAACAGGAACCCACTCTGACCTAGAAGAACTGAAATGCCAACAGTAACATGACTGTCTGCCCACAAGGGCCCATCTCCTCTTCAGTGGATAGAGAGAATTCTCATTCCTTAAATGGCACATTTTTACACTATTTTACTTAAAAAAAAGGGGTGCTAGAAACCAAATCATCCTCTGTAACAATACAGTCCTGGCAGAGGTGGGTTGTCATACACTGCTATATAGGTTGTCATTTAATACTACTAAAAAGAAAATAACTTCTAACTCTATTGTCAGGTAACCTTCTTTGGAGAACAGTGAATTTAAAGTCTAACACCCACGTGAGACACAGGAATAGTTGGATTAACAAGCCATGTCATGCTGTCAGCTGCTGTTTATTTAAATAAAATGTCACAAGCTAGAAATAAATTGCAAAGTTTAAAAACATTGAATTGTTGTAACACCCTGTGTTTCTCTTGCTGGACAAAAGTTACATCTCATTTACACTGCATTATTTTCTAAATGTCTGTGCATATTCTTGAATCTTCACCTTGTCATTTAGGTGCCATATGAGATATTCTTCCCTATTTCTGTACATTTGTCCTTCAAAGTGAATACCTTTGAACAAATCTGCTTCATTTTCTTTGAAAAAGTCTAAATAGTTTAAATCCTGCTTCTGTCACGTTGCTGTTTACCTCACCTTGGAGAGTGTTGTGTGAGTTTCTTCACCAAGCTTTTCTTCATTAAATGAAGAAGGAAATAACATATTTTATATTTTTTTTTTTATATAATGTAAACTTGAACTTCTCCAACACCCTCTTCAAACACAATTACAATTTCCATCAAGTTCTGGTTTGCTGTCTTATTTTTTCCCCAATTGTCATAGAAAATTAAGAATTGAATAGACATTATAACTGAGATAAGGTCAAGGGGAAATGGGTTTATTGTTTTAACTGTTTATTCTAAATTCTACCTGAGAGCAGCTGCCATGTAAGTCAATAATGAACTGGAATTCAGGTTGGATTATACTTTCACTTACTGACACACATGAACTTATGAAGTGCTGAGCTCCATCACACAGAACATGAAATTGTGAGCTTAAAGACACTCAGGATTTTTTCAAGGTATTGTCCCAAAGTAATCACCTTTAATTTAAAGCTATACTTTAGGGGGAAATAAAAATTCGTTTAATTATAGAGAGACATCCCACAGAAAGTGATCTTAAGTTAATGCTAAGAGCTGTTAGCATGAAGACATGGGCACACATCTGGGAATAAGATGACACAAGCTGACAGGGAGAAACTCCAGCCCAGTCTCCCAGCCTGTGAAACGTGGGATACTCACCTGTCCAGGCTTCCCATTCTCACACAGAAAGGCCTCGTGCTCGGACGCAAACTCAGGGGCGTTGTCGTTGACATCCAGGACTTTGATAGCAACAGGCACCCGGGACACCTGGCTGTGGTTCCCTAAGGGAAGAAATCAAAGTGGCCAAGGTAAGCAGAGTTAACTGGGAATTAAATACAGCAGTGCTGGCCCCGTGAGCAGGCTCTTCCTGTCTCCTGCCCCTGCTGGATGGGGCTGCCTCACCTGGAACGGATGGTGGGGTTGGAGTGCGAGCTAAGGAAGGATGGGCAGGGCTTTGTGGCTGAAAAGAATAAATAGATCCCTGTTGCAAACAACATTTGTTGGACACTCACTCAATGAAGACCTTTCTTGGTCCAAATTGGTAAGATTTTTCTTTGATGAAGTTTGTATTGTTTTATTGATAAAGTCCATTATATATGGAAAAGAGAAGGTTGCAAACAGCAAAGATTTATTTCTTTGTTTATCTTTGGCAGAGAGCAGCACATTTTAGTCCATTAATTGCTCTGACTGCACATCTATTATTTCTTCATTGCAAACACGGTTAAAGTGCTGACCCACATTGGGAAAAAGATGGATGGGAAACTGATGGGGCAAAACTAGACAGTAATTTGGAGTATTCAAGCACTTTGATCATCTACCACTGACCAAAACCGTGACCTGTGAACTTCTTTCTTCACTGAAGTTATTATTTATACATTATTTATAATACAGAGCTATTTTGCATAAAATTGTTTATCCCTTTGAAGAGTAGCATGAGCTGTAAGGCAAGAAAAGCTAAACCAACAGTCTGCATCTACTTTAAATAGCTTTCAGAGACAGCTGCCTGTGTCTTTGCTTCAATTCAGCATTGTTAATTTGCTTAGAGACTACTTATAAATATTTTAAATTATTTTTCCCCAAGGTGCAAACCCATAAATTCAGTTTAAACTGAGGCCTGAGAGTTTGATAAACTGATCCACAGCACATGCACACTTCCACAGGTAACTCAATCCCACTTTCAAAGTTCATCTCAGTGAATATTATTTTCCAGTCAGTATCATCAGCAGTGACAAATCTCAATATTCAGTGCAATTCTCAGTACAAATATCTACAAAGTACAAGAAGATCAGGCCCACCAGTGCTCAGGCACCAACTGGTGGCAGCCCTACAAGTGACAGAGATGAATAAAGGCAGAATCACCATAAACTCTGTGGGGTTTGTGGTTTCCATGAGGGTTAATTCTGTGGTGACCTAGTCAAACTCAATATCTTACAGCCCTGTTTCCTCCCTGTGTGCTAAAGACATCCACAATATGGGAGGCTCCACCAGTAAATCTACATGAGCAAATTTCTATTGCTCTACTGACATTGAAATGGCATAAAAAGAACAATTTTAAAAACACAAACTCAAATCTACCAGTGCTATAAAAGGCTTTATATTTCTGGGATCTTGTGAAATATCAAAATTCCTCCTGGATAGGACATGGAAAATCCCCACACAAGAGAATTTAAATGTTTTCCATCATAAGGAGCTGACAGTTTTAATATGGAAAGAAACATATTACAGAAGAAAAAGAAACATCCACCAAAATATTGTATGAGCAATATTTATGTCACTTTGCATCTTATGATCTTACTAACAGGTGAGGAGAACGTTTATGCAATGAAATAATAATGTATTTGAAACCAAATAAAACCTCATATGCAAATCATGAATTTCAAACATTTTAAACACTTTTTTTATCTTCACTTAATAAAAATACAGACAATGAATCTCAAGTTTATCAGAATTCTCAGCACTAGTGTCATACTTAAACACTAAAGATTTACTTTTATCTAAATTAATGAAATGATGGCAGTTCAAATTTTAAAGACATTACAGAGAAAAGTAATTAATTAGATAAGCTTCTAAAGAAATTATTCATGTCCCTTGTGACTGCCCCCAAAATGTTGGTCTTTCATCAGAAATACAAACATTAAATTTAAAGATATTGTAATTAGAAACTAGATGAGAATTCATTAAAAAAAATTATTTACTAAACACAAGAGAGACTCAGCTGGTTTAGAAATCTCCAAACAAGGGGATATCCACTGGATTTTGGATTCCTGTTGCTGTGGTGACATTTGCTATTGAGAGAGATGGAGAGGGAAATGTATCTACAGCTTGTACTGCCCCCACCCTGAACACACTGCGTTATTTTGTCACCCTGAACTTCCCAGGGAAATTTCTCTTTGATATGAGTGTTTTCCTTCACCCTGAGCACACCCATTCAAACACATTCACCAGCCCTGACCAAGCAAACCAGGCTGAAAATGCTGTCAGGTTGAAATAGTTCCATCTGCTCATTTCCACACGTTTCATGTCTGCAGACTCTGGGTGGTAAATCATGTACAGGGGATGTCCAAGCTTAAACCCAGCTCTGCTGGCAATGCCCCAAAACTTGAACTGGGACTAGGAGGGGGTTGAAGTAGATCCAGGCTGGTCACAAAGTGCCACTTCTGCTTGGTCACTGCCCTTCAGGTCGCTGGGTATCTCACTCATTAGTATTCAACATTCAGAGCTTTTCCTCATTTGTATGAATGGACTGTCAGTTCCATCTAAACTAGGAACAAAACTGAGTTTAATTACTGCGTGGGTTTTTGTTTAGTTTGGTTCTTTGCCCAATAAACCCCTCAGTCAGTAGATTTAAGGGAGACTGAATTTTGCATGCACCAGGTAGACAGCAAGACTGATTGCTTAACTTCCAATCTGTTATTTTATGCAAAATCATTTTAAAAAGTTAAAGTTAGAGACTCTTTAAAGAACTAACCAATTTTTTTAAAGTTTTATCCTGTTTTTATTGTGATGTACTGTTAAAAATACCTACCTTGAATTTTGCAATATATAAGTATCATAGGGCTGTCACTTGAGAAACATCAGCTTTGTTTGAAAATTTAACACTCTGAGATGCAAGATTGAAAAATATTGAGAAAATTTCCACTAGTCCAGTTAAATAAAAGTCTTTTCAAGCTAGGGCTGCACAGAAGGACTTGGTTGGTCATCTGAGGATTCCACTCTGTGTCTAGATGAGCACAGAACATTTCTGAACTCCAGCAGTGAAATCCAGATGAGCACAGAACACACAGACAGAAAGGAGCACCAAGAAAAGGAAGACTCAATTCAAATATAACTAGTGGAACTTAGTTTGGGTTGATAAATAATCTTCCAAAAATTATGGAAAATCTACTTGGATTTAGAAATGCATATTGAAAGGTTTACAAGGGTTATAAACACCTTGAAAAGCTCATCTGTTCTTCCCATTCACAAGACTCTACTGGAACATTAAATGCTTGAAATTTAACCCAACTTGCTGGTATTTCTCTGAGTAGCCCACTGAAACCTACTCAGGATTTAAAAACACTGTAGACTTTGATACCAAAATGATGAGGCAGAGCAAATAACCAAAGTCAAATTAAAACAAACAAACATTATCAAGCAACTTAGTGTCTCCAAAGCTGAACTTTAGGAGGCTACAGCCCTGTGTTTTACCACTTGTTATTTGGGATCAACACTTTTAGTCCTTCCTGGAAAAAAATCCTACATAACTGAGATGTGTCTGTATTGTAGGAAATTTGTATTTCAAATTTTCAATTGTATTTTCAATTTGAGTGCTGTCAACATTTTTACTGCACACAGCAAGAGTTTCTAGGAATAACTAGAGGTTATAAATACAATTTTTGGTCTTGCACCACAACAAACAAAATATAATGTATCTTTTCAACTCCCATTAACACTTAAAGACTTCATAAACCTGTTTAAAACACTTCCCCCTGTCTTCCCTTGACTGATAAAAAGGTTTTTTAGCTAAAGAGAATTATTGTGGCCCAGAATTAAGTTTATGATTTATTTAATCCATAGAAATCCAGTTTAGTTCAGTTTTCCTTTAGGTAATTAAATAATCCAAAATCTCTTCAACATTCTCTTTAAAAAGTCATTAGCTGTCTTGCATTTAACCTAAAATTTACCTGAATAGAAAGTAGATTCCTAGAAAATAACCCATTATTATTATTATTATTACAATTATTATTGTTATTGCTATTATTATTATCATCATCATTATCATCATCACCACCACTACCACATTCTTTGGAAATGGCTATTTCATGCTTCTCTGATTCAATGAAATTTCTACAATAATAGCATTTTAAATTAGAAGTCCTAGTTCTAACAAAGAAATCAAAACAAAATCTGAATCACTGGCTTAATAAAAACAACAGTGCTTGGTTTACATCCCTTATATTTCAAACTTATTAAGTTGTATTTCAACAGACCCAGTCCCCAGGACTTTATCAAAGTTTTATCTGATGACTTCATTAATAATAATCCTCAGTACAAGTTTATTTCTCCTGTTAGAGTTTATGTTGTTGTTTTCTTTAGGCAATCCTTTACTTCTAGAATGCCACAGCTTGTAACAATCTCTCTGTCATATAAAGCTGACAAATCTGACTTAAAGAATCCATGGATACACAGATGCTATTGTGAAACAGGGGTTTTATTTATGTTGAAGCTTAACTCTAGAAATCACATAGTGCAGCAAATACTGGGCTCATTTGTCTGCAGCGTTGGGTAATGATCTGATTCAAGAGAGGCTGAGTGCCTGAAACCCACTCCAAAATTGTCAGGAAGACAGCAGTAATTGCCAGCATTTCTCTTGAAAGTATCAGAACATAAGCTCTTTCTGAGCTAGGACAAAATTCACACAACCAAACCAAAAATCCAGACAGAACTGTTCACCGGGAAAATTTAGATTCCCCATTGAAATAATTGTCTTTTTAAAGGATGAGAAGCCGTGGATTATCGAGATAGAGATATAAACATATCAGTACTTAGCAGGAAGGTTCCTGTACGAGCTGCTGAGACAAGAAACAAACACGTTCTCCTCATTATTATTCAATTTGTATTTCTTTAGCACGTGGAACACGCCGGAGGAGCACAGATTGTGGCGAGTGTCTGTGTGTACATGTGTGTGGGAGGGGCGCGGAAAGGAAAGGATGGGGAACATATTTCTCAGGTTTGTTCCTTCAGTCATTCTTTGGGAGAAAAATAATAACAGAGTTGAGAAGTTTCATCTCCTTTCAGTAGCTCCCCAGGTTTATTTTGTTGTAGGCTCCAGAAGGATGAATGAGGCAAGAGCAAAGCTTTGTCACACTCTGTTTCTATTTCCTCACCAAGAGACTGTCACAAGTTTAACCAAGAAGTGGCTTAATATCATCCACCTCTTCAAAGCTGAATTTGGAGTTAAGAGGTTCCCAAAGTTCAGCAACCCCATCTGTGAAAAGATGACTCAGGAAGGCCACACTCACCTCCCTTTATTCAATATATGAGATGTATCACTTGGGACTTAAGGACTGATTCTACTCTCAGGTTGCTGACAATATGAAAACAAAAAACCCAAAAAATAAAGATTAAAATTTCTTTGATACATTCACACACCATGCCAGAAAATGTTAATTAAATACACGATATCCTTCAGATCCTGTTTCCAACCACTTCCTTTTTCTGTGGGATTTTTTTTTTTTTGTACAAAAATGCACATAAGACATCAAAATTATTTCATATAATCCAGAACCAGATTCTGTATCGATTACCTAAAATTTGTAGAAACTAAAGATATGCCTGCAAAAAGACCAAATTCTTCTTATAAGTGGTATTCCACCTAGCCCTGCACTCAGTTCTCTGCTTGCCACTGAAAGTAGCAGTACTGAATTATTTCCTCCATTTGAAATCATTTAAGATTTCAAATATAAATGTACTTTAAATTAAACGAGGGATTTCGACTGACTACTTTGTTAACTTCAAAGGATCAACACTGATTTATAAAACTTGATAATAAACTCAAAATTAAAAAAGGAAGTCTTTTCAGGTACAATGCATACTGATAGAATCAGTTAGCCCTCATTTTGCTTGTGGAGGTCAGGCTGTAATTTGACATTCAAATGCAACCTCTCTGCTATTTTTCATGCCATGAAGCCATGCAGTTATTCAGCAGCTTCATAAATAGTTACTCTGTAATTACCTCTGATACTCTGTGAATTGTAAGATCCATTTGCAAAGCCAGGAAAGGTTTGTAATTTTCTACAGAAGTATCTTATTTTGCTTGGTGTATTTGCATGATATTGCTTTGTCTGTGTGCTCAGACAGATCAAAAGGGCTTGGGAAGGAGAGACTAGATCAGAAAAGAAAAACATCCCCTCAAATGTGGTTCACAAGTGTGGAAAGGGCCTCTTCTACCACAACCCTGGTTATAAAGGAAAATCAAAAGATCCTGTTCTACTTAGATTTAGCTGTGCACTGGAAGAGAGGTTATCCTCTGCTGTAATGAGAATGAGAACATGGGCCACCTTGAGGGAGCTCTACGTTTGTCCTGGAGGGAACAGAGAATGCTGAAAGAAATTAATATCCACCTTGGGGCTAGAGGGGATTGGGAAGCAAAGACAATCCTCAACCCTTGTGCCACCCTTCCAAAAACTCAACAGCCCCAAAACTCGAGGCTTTCTGGTTATCCCAAATCACTCTGAATGGTGGTTTGTCTTTAATCACAATGTGTGTGTGTATTGAAAACTCCTCCACTTCTTATCCACCAGCATGGGCTCCAGTGAAAAAATGCTACAGGAGACAGGAGATGCTCCATGTACTGCATAGCATGAGTGCTCATCACATGGAACACACGTGTTGTGTCAGAGGGTGATTTGGAGGCTGTAGGTTTGTTTACCTGGACTTCAAACAAGGGCTGGGAATGTCTGCCATGGCATTCTCCTGGAGATGCTGCAGCCCATGGCTTGGACAGGAGCACCTTCTCCAGGTGAGAAACTGTTTGATGGCCTGACCCAGAAATGGGGAATGGTGCCACACCCAGCTGGCACCAGGCACCAGGGGTGTCCCCAGGGCTCAATCCTGCTCAGTATCTCTATGGATGATCTGGGTGAGGGAATTGGGGGCACCCTCAGGCAGTTTGCAGATAACATCAGGTTGGGTGGGACTGTGGATCTGCTGGAGGGCAGGAAGGCTCTGCAGAGGGACCTGGACAGGCTGGATCCATGGCCTGAGGGACAACAGGGACCACTGGCAGGTCCTGCCCTGGGGTCACCCCAACCCCATGGAATGCCCCAGGCTGGGGCAGAGGGGCTGGAAAGCTGCTGGTGGGAAAGGCCCTGGGGGTGCTGGTGACAGGGGCTGGACACGAGCCCAGGTGTGCCAGAGGCCAATGGCACCTGGGCTGTGCCAGCCCTGGGGTGGCAGCAGGAGCAGGACGGTCCCTGTGCCCTGTGCTGGCCCTGCTGAGGGACCTCGAGGGCTGTGTCCAGCTCTGGGCCCAGCATGGCCACAGGAGAGCCCTGGAGGGGCTGGAGCCTGCCCAGGGAAGGGAACGGAGCTGGGAAGGGGCTGGAGGAGCCCCAGGAGGGGCTGAGGGAGCTGGGAAGGGGCTCAGGCTGGAGCAAAGGAGGCTCAGGGGGGCCCTGGTGGCTCTGCACAGCTCCTGCCAGGAGGGGACAGCCGGGGGGGTCGGGCTGTGCCCCCAGGGAACAGGGCCAGGAGTAGAGGGAATGGCCTCAGGCTGGGCCAGGGCAGGCTCAGGGGGGCCAGCAGCAGGAATTTGCCCATGGAAAGGGTGCTCAGGCCTTGGCAGGGGCTGCCCAGGGAGGGTTGCAGTGCCCATCCCTGGAGGTGTCACCTGGAGGTGGCACTCAGAGCTCTGGGCTGGGGACAAGGTGGGCACTGGGCACAGCTGGGACTCCATGGGCTGGGAGGGCTTCTCCAGCCTCACTGACTCTGGAATTCTGTGAATGCATGGAATATGCACGAGGAGAGAAAAATGGGATATGAAACAATGGGAACAAATGGATGGGATGAGACTTGGAAAGAGCAGGAATGGGCATCCTAATCAGAAATTGTAATATCTTTGCAATATTTGAGTAAGAATTATGGGTCCTTGTCTCTTGACAGAAGCTCTGGATGCAAACAGCATGTCCTTAGAGGCTGCTCTGCATATCTAATTTTGACCACAGTGAGGTTTATATTCACAGTGACACATAATCAAGATATATGTGACACATCAATATGAGTAAACAAATACATAATTCAAAATAAGATATTAACAGAGTTGCTTGAGAGGGTTGTATTGGAAGCTGCTAAAACCACATCAGGTTTATGACAATGAAGCAATTCCAGTTTATTCACTGAACTTAAGTAAATCCTTAAGAGAAAACCATAAAAAAAACAACACTGCCAATATCCTTCCACCCACACATCTATCCAGAGACCAAACTGAAACAACTTCTGGCAGAAAACAACCTGTATTTGTGATAAAGCAGTGTGTAATTGAGCCTTATTTCTCTCTGACGAGGACACAAGTCAGGAGGAAGTTTGCCATTATGTCACACTCAGTAAATTAGCAGTGTGATGTACTGGAGTGGGGAATCATTGCGACTGCAAAAATTAAAAATACAGCTAAAGCTTTAGTGCTTACTAACAATGAACTTATTAACGACTACAAGAAATGGTAACCTAGATATATTTGTAGTTTTACAGTTAAATTTCTGTACAAAAGGCCAATGCAAATCAAACAAACAAATGTGAAACAAATGGGAAAATTGTACCTAACTTCAAGATTGAGCAATAGGAAAACAACATTTGTGATTTCTGGAAGCATCTCCAAGGAGGAAGCATTGCTCTACAGACCAGCATTTCAGCAAAAGTCACAGGCTACTAAAAAATTTTGAGTGAAGGTTTTTCATTTCCTTGTGGCAAGCACCACTAGGAAGGAAAAAAGTTTGGAAAACAAACCTCAGAATCATCTTTCTGATACTTTCATTATATACTCTAGAATAATAATAGTGTGATGAAATGCCACTGGATCTCTACTTTTGTGTATCAAAACACCAGAAGCCAAATTAGGATTCCAGATTTTCTGAGGCAGTGTAATACCTTGAATTGTGAGGAAGTAACAGGTGTTAATTTCTAAATATAAGAGTGAGAAAAAAAAAATCCAGAAAATATATGGCATCCTTGAATGACAGAAAAGAATTTGACTTAAAAATAAAGCAGTGAACAGGCAGGAAAATAAACTGACTGAAGAAAAAATTTAAGACACAACAAATGTACCAGGACATGATTTGCTGCTGTGTTTCTCAATTCCAGCTTAATCAAGAGTTGTGCTGCCATAAAACAGTCAGCAATCTGTCCCACACTTTAGAGCAATTATATTATTAATACACTAATACCTCATGCATATTTAAATCTTATAAAAATATTGACTTAGATATGCAAGGTCTTATTGTCAATTATAATTACCTATAAAATTTTCTAATGACTATCAGCAATAATAATAACAATAAGGAGACTGAGGATAGGTTCTCTGTGATATTTGGGGGCTTTTATTTGAAATTATTTCATGATTGAAGTAAAATAATTTACATCTCAAATGAAATCCCTCCCTTACTCATAGACAAAACATCAATATGCTTTAATAAAGATTTTTATTACAACAGAATTTATTAGAGAAGCATTTAAATGTCACTACTTTTAGAGATCATATTCCTTTCTGAAACTGATTTTCTTAACCCTGCAATTTAATTACTCTTATGTTTCCTTCAAGATAAAATATTGCTGGATATCCTGGATATAAATCAGGTTCTAGGGGGTCAGCATCAAACCTTCTTACTTGCATACCTTCAGCAAAAAAGACCTCTCCAGCACATCAGAATGAACCTTTAAAAATACCATCTCCTTTGTTTTTCAGACAGAAGACAATTCCATTTTTTCCTGCCCTGCATCCTTGCCAGAAGCTCAGCACATGCTGTCCAGGGATTTTATTCTGGACAGAAATGTGCCTCAAGGTTGACTGAAATTATACTGAGTTACCATCCCTTACTCTCACCTCTTCTCATGCAGAAAAACCAGTGGAGATTTCAGATAGTCCCAATCTGCTCAGAAATGATGAACTCAGGTTCTCAAATGAGGTGAATTCCACACAGTATTTTTAAGATTAATCTTATTTTCTTTAGAACTTCTAATTCAAATGTTCAAAGTGCAGGGGGCCACTTGGTAGCTGGTCAGGGTAAAGATGCACTTTGCTAATATGACATATATCTAAATATCTATACATCATCTATGTATCTATATGGTCATCATAACCAGCCTCTAAATTTCATCTAAGTAACTAATAAATATTCTGTGTGCTAATTAGTCATGCACATTTCTGCTTGTATTCCTTACTTGAATCCTTCCCTGCTTTATGCCCAGGAAACCTTCTTTCCTTCTAAAACATCACCTAATGCTCCAATCTTTTGTGTTTTAAGCTTTGAACAGTGTTCCAATTCCAGCATAACTTTACAAAATGAATATTTGCCAATCTAGAACACAGATGTCCAGCCTGGATTTGTAATGCCCAGAAAGCAGAAATATAATTTAGACTTACTGCAACTCTCTCTCCTTTCCCATGTCATAATGATGTTTAGTACTTTCTTTGACCATTTTTGTGGGGCTTTTTTTCCACTGAATTACTCAGATGCTTTATTCACAGCTGCCTTTCATGCCTCCCTCTGGAATCAGAGGTCTCCAACTTCTTCTCAGCATCCCATACCTGAATTTTAGTTCTTGCTCCTGAACTACTGAGGCCACTTCACACAGAGATTGTTTCACAGGCATACTCCTTTCCCATTTGTATTTCCTCATAATATGGCCACTCCCATGCTATTATCCATGTGGATCACCTCTCCTGCTGTTACTGAGCTGTGTGAAACTCTACTGGGAAAATCTGTGCTGTATCTGGATACACTTTCACAGCTGAGGACTGCAAACTGGCTTGTCAAGATGTACCAGCCCTCCTCTGCCCAAAGGCAAACCTTCCACGACCCATTAGGATCTGAGGAGCTCTGTGTAACCTTCTAGCTCTGTGCAAAAGGATGAAAACCACCTTGGCAAATTCAGTGCTTTAGTGTAAAAATGATGGATTATATAGCTTGCGTTCCACTAAACCAGAGCAAAAAGGGTCAAGCAGAAAATGTTAATATTCCTGAGCTTCTCTTGTTTAAACCTCCATAAAGGCTTATTTCCCTCTCTTTCTCAAACTTACTGAAATTTACTCAGCCCTGAGTTAGAGATAATTATATGATGTACCAAAGTAACTCCCTAAAATGTTAGAATTATTGCTAATAATGCCTATAGTTATTTTTACCATAAAAGGCTAAATAAAATTAAATAAATGAAAGCACAATGAAGGCAAAGGTATTCATGGCATTAAAAGTACATTGTAGCTGAAGGCTTGTTCTGAAGAAATATGTCTCTCTTCCTTTTTAATTAGTGTCCTTGTATTTTTTTAAAGGAATACACACTATAGGTAACTTTAGGAGTGCATGTCCTGGGTGATGATTCAATTACTCTATTTATATTCTTGGTAAACCATATAGAGCCTTTCTGGCTTTATGCCCTTTTCCATTAGGTGACAAAATTGCCTCATACTTCTTCATTTCCAAAGAATGCTGTTGGTGTGGGTAATTACCTGTGTCAGAGCCCACAGCTTTGTCCTTGAGATGCCTCTGCCCTGGGCCTCGAAAATATTTATTGTGGTCAAATCACCATTTACATTTCAAGATCTTGTCTAGGTTTTCACCTCTTGCTTTGAATAATTATTCAGGAGCATTTCTACTTGTTGTGGCAGTTGTGGTGCTTTGCCCAGCCCTTGGGCAGGGGGCTGAGGCTGCCATGGGAGTGCTGCTTGCTTGGCACGTGGGGTTGAGTGCCAAGAACCCTTCACTAAAGCAGTCAATCCCAATGAAAAAATCATCTCTGTGACTGCAGTGCCTGCAGAATAAGGACGACAGAAATTCCATTAAGACCCTTCATTCAGGGATTGAAACCTTGGCTAAAAGCATGGCTCCAGGCTATGAGAAACATCCTCTCCCAGGCACTGGCTTTGGAATTCCCTAGGGGACAGCTCTGTTGTGTGTCTGCCTGTGTGATGTGCAGAGTGTGAGGATCACAGGATCCTAGAGTGGTTTGGGTTGGAAGGACCTAAAAATAATCTTCCACCCCCTGCCATGGGCAGGGACCCCTCCCACTGTCCCAGGCTGCTCCAGCCTGGCCTTGGCCACTGCCAGGGATCCAGGGGCAGCCACAGCTGCTCTGGGCACCCTGTGCCACGGCCTGCCCACCTGAACAGGGAACAATTCCTGCCCAGTATCCAGCCTAAGAGGGAGAAGAATCCAGGGCTGCAAGTGATCATAACACAGCTCAGAGGAAAATATAAACCTTGAGTAGTCCACTCAGTGCTACATGGTGCGAAAGCAAGCTTGGGGACTTTAAAGGGATCATCATTTATCTGTCTTTAGAGATAATGAGCCAGGCTTTCTGTTATTTATTGATGTGTTTGTCACAAATCTGAGCCTGCTAAGTAGAATATATTTAGAAGTCTTCGCTTGTTCAAATCTATGGCATCATTCAAGGAAGCTCCACTATGTAATACCCATATTCTAGGGAAAAAGATTACCTCACTTTTTAAAAAGAGAATTTCAGATAAGCATTGCTAATAATGAAGGCATTGCGATATATTTTGTTTCCAAAAAATTCACTAGAATCCTGTATCTCAAGCAGATCTCAGCTTCAGTTTTGGAGGGATGAGTATGCAAATATCAGGATATTCATATTTAAATCAGACGAATGTTGTGCAGTCAAATTCTGTTGCTAATAAATTTCTATCTAGGCTAAGTTAAACCAGCTTATCTGAGATGAGCCTTTGCTATGGTTTCAAACTACACCAGCTCTTCATTTCTACTGCTGTTGTTATATCAATTAACCAGCAATGATGGGCTTATCTTTAGTATTAATGGTCCACATTGTGAGTGTGCTAGGCAAGTATCTGCAAGGTCTAATGGCTGCTCCAGCCATTAGAAAATGAAAATGGAAATCCATGGAGCTGGAGGCAGAAAGAGGACAGGGTTTAATTGTTACATGCCTCATCCATGTCTGGCAACCTGATGGCTTGAATGATCAGTGATTCTGAGCACCACTCAGAATCTGTAGGAAAAAATGGTCTAATAAATAAGTCATGGTTATGTGATTTTCTTTTCCTCTGACTAGCATTGACAACACGTAACGTGGTAAGGGCTGCAAAACCTGTGCAAGAAACTGGGAGAATACTGAGGAGGTTAAGCCCAGCCTGAACCCTGCTCTGCTTCACTGCCCAGCAAAATTGGCAGCCAGTTCATGCCAACAACACAAGCATGTCAATGGGAGCAGAAGTTACAGCTATAATTGTAATCTACACAACGAAAAAATGCATTTGTGCTTTCATGAGAATGGGATCGCATCTGACTGTTAGGATCCTGACTTCACTAGATTTTCCTGAATGGTGGAAAATTCATTTCAAGCAAAGAGCAAAGAACCAAAGATGTGATGAGCCTTTGTACACACAAAAAAGATGCACCAAAAGAGATGTCTGTAATTTAATCATTCATTCTTACAGACTGTAATTCAGGCTGTCAAAAAATCCTTGCACAAGCCCCCAGATTCCTTTCCTGTTCAGGATACAGCTCCAGAGAGCTCAAACACATGAGCAGCACTATCAACCCTGACTTACAGAGCAAGACTACATTCACCTCTCTCTCAAGCATTTAAATTTAAAATAAACCTCCCAACCTTAGCTACAACTTTAAGTTCATGTAAGTCTCAGCTATACCACAAACTAATGAGAAATCTCATTAGGTCAGTGTTTAAAGTCCAGAGTCAGTGACAAAGTTCAGCCTTTATATCCACAGAGCACAAAGGTTCATTCTCAGGGAATCATTTTGCCAGTGGATCTGCTTCCTCCAGCCTGTCACCACCTGGATATTCCTGCTCCTTTTCATCCAGCAGGGTAAACTGGGATGAATGGCAATGTAGAAAGAAAATTTAAGAATCAATTCACAGGTTCAATAGCTTTGAGTCTCACCCTTGCCATGAGTGTATTTCTTCTGCACACCCTAAGCCAGCATTTCAGAGGTATCTTTCAAAGATGTCAAGGTTCTTTCTATTATTATCTTCTCTTAAAATTCCACATGGCAGAATTCATCAACACAGAGGAGACGAGCAAGGAAAAAAGTCAAGCAACAAAGAAGAAAAATTAATTTGATCCCATAAGAAAGAGATGTAAGAAATCACACAATGGGAAAAATGTGCAAAAGATATCTAGGAGTAGACATCTATGGGTAGCAGTTGAGAGGACCAAAACTGCAGAAGGAGTTTAAAGGAAAACATATAACCAAATCTGAAATACTGAAACCAGCACCTAAATATCACCTGCATCACCTGTAGCGTGTTCATCTCACTCAGTTAATTCTTTTCAACAGACACCTATTTGCATGGTTTAATCTTTAGTAACCACTAAAAGATTATAGAATTCACTCTTGTGGGCATGCAGCTATTAAGGGAACCTTCCAGTGTGACCATTCATGGGACTGTCTGTCAGGCACACTCCCACCACCCTACACTGTCACTGCCAGGACCCAGCAGGTCCCCTCCTGACTCCCCACACCCCACTGACAGCCAGAGAAGGTTTCCTCACTGCTTCCAGCCCAGCTTTCCCTCAGCCCTGTCTCAGATCTCCCGTTCCATAAAGCCATTTATTCCCAGAGCAGTAACACAGCCCCAGCCCGAGCCTGTGCCTCTGAAGAGGGACCCCACAAAGGCTTTTATTCCTTCATGGCCTGAGCACAGCGAAGCTTTGACTCTTCCTGAGCCCTGGGCTCCTGCCCTGACTCTGGGAGTCCCTCACCCAGCTGTGCCACAGGTCCTTGGGTCCCTTGTCATGCAAAGGGTCACAGGTCAGCTCCTCCTGTCTCTCTGGGCTCCCACCCAGAGCTCAGCCTGCAGTTTGCAGACCTGCACCAGGTGTGTCCCTCAGCACAAGCAGAATGCACCCTGGTTACTGGGATTGAACAGGAGGCAAAGCCCTGTGCACTGGCCATGCATTTTGGGAACCAGAACGTAAGGGCAGTGCAAAAGTCTGGGCAAATGTCTGAGGGAGCAAGGCAGCTGTTCTTTAGTCTGGCTGGGCAGTTTAACTCCCTGAAAACAAAGGCTGCACAAAACTAGAAACTCCTTCAAAAGAGTCTGTCAGCAACAGGAAAGTAAAGGAGGGAACAGCACCATCCATGTCCCACTTCACACAGGTCTAATGCTATTTGCCACCAACAGCATGAATTTGTTCTGAACAAGCACTGGCCAGACACTTGGCTGTGAATGGGAATAGAAAATGTCTTTTTTCTAAATAAAAATCCAACCAAATGAAAAAGCTCACAAAAATCCTCCCAAAAAACCCAAACTGTTCTTTTGCCTGTCAAGTACATGTAGAAGAATCACGTTCCCCTCTGGCTCACACTTCTCTCCTCCTTGTTTTGCTAGACATGAAAGGGTTAAATTCATATTTTGGAGCATTAAGATTAAAAATGTTTAAAATTATCCACACACATTTTAAATCTGTTCACTTTTAAAAAGATCAGCCAGTCTGAGCTTGAGGAGCTTCATCCCCATTTCAAGTGAAAATGCAGAAGCGGTAACGCTCCATTCAGCCACCCCAATCCTGCCTTGGAAGATTTCTACCTAAGACAGCAGCTGAGGGATGATATAAATAAATAACTTTGTCATGATGACAAGCAGGAAACTGCCAAAAATTACCTCAGCTTAGAGCACAAATTTAGAGGCAGGTATCTTACCAGCACAAAGTTCTGAAATACCGAATTATGGTTTGTCAAAAGTTGGTGTTTATCCATGAAAGTGTTGCTAAATTGGGGCATATTTAGGATCTACCATGCTGAGCATCAAGAAATAAAAATCCAGTATGAAGACTTATGAGTAGTAAGTAAATTTAAGGGCAATTAAATGATCTGGTCATTGCCCTGCAGATGGAGAGGAGAGCCTTGCACAAGCCCTGGGAAGGAGCCAGCCCAGGAAGAGGAAATGTTCCTGCATGAACAATTCTGACATATTTATTTTCCTGTGAGAGATCAGCAGTCCATTAATAAGACTGTCAGTGAAGGCATCATAATGACACACTTTGTGCTTGCATTTGCTGCTTGTGTCTGCCTCCAACAGATTTCTGTTATTTTACAACAGAGATTTTGTCTATTACTGTCCTGGAAAAAAAAATCTAAAAATGCCCATTTTCCCCTGTTTGACAGTTCTATAAGCAAATTTAATTTCTGCTCAAGGAGCTTAAAAATAATTTCACTTAAATAAGTGTCAAAGACAGTAGTCTATGAAATTTAGCCCTTGTTTTATGTAAATGTCAAATAATTATATTAGGAATGCAAAAATAAGCCGTCAGCAGGAACATAAATGCTTAGAACAAGATTGGCATTATTATTTTCATAGCCAGTCTGATAAGAGGAAATTTTACAATAGCAGGAGATTCTGAGGATCCCATGAGGTCTAATGAGAAGGCTGATTTCTTACAAAATTCTTGAGTATAATTGTGTTTCTAGAAACTGGAAATGCAACAGCCAGCCTTCATGTTTGTGTGACGTAGTAAAGTGCACTTCTGGCAACTTTGCTCTGACACAGACATGTAAAGGAGATATAAAAATGAAATAGAGGAGTGTCTTGCAAAATTATTCCTTTTATCTTGCTCCTTTTTTACTTTTCGGAGGAAACAAACTGTAAAATGACTTCACTATTCCAACATCTGAGAGTGCTGGATCATAAAATAATAGCTCTGTTTTCCATGCTGTTGGTAAATCTTGTGATCTGGGAAAATTAGTATGGACATTTTATATCTTTTTTTCCTTAAAAAACATTAAAATTATTAACTGGTTAGATATTACGCTGAAAAACTATGCCTGATGAAACCACACCTTCCTTTCTTTCCTCTTTTCTTCTTTCCCTGTGGCTTGGCTTCTCTGCAAGCAGAAATGATTTCTGCTAATTTATTAAACTATTGTTTGGCTGCAAGATGACACAATAATAGGGCATTGTTGGCAATGAAAACCCCAAATTACTGAGGTGGGTCAGAGAAACACAGAGTACCAGGACTGAAAGTTGGGAGCTCAGTTCACACCCAGACCCACCTTTCCCACTTACACGCGTCAGGAATTCCTAACGTGCATGGTTTTGAAAACTAGTACCACGGGAAGGATGTTAGACAACAAAAATGAGATATTTTATCCCCCAGTTTATGATGTTCTTAGCTATAGTACCATGAAACTGGGCTTCAAGTGCTCTGTAGCATGATGCTGTGTCCTTCAAGGCAGAGACTGGGGGAAAAGCAGACGTGGGGTCTCTGCAGGAGCGAGCAGCGCTGATCACAGGCTCTGCACACAGATATTCCTGCAGGGCTGGCCCAAGCCCTGCACAAAGGGGTTCTGCTGCTCTCTGAGTGCAGAGCAGGGACATCAGCAGAGAGGGTTCCAGGGCCTGGGTTCCAGTTCAGGACAGGATAAGGGGTGGCAGCCCCACCTGCTCCTTCGCCCCAGCACGCTGGTGTCAAACGCGTTGTCTAAAATACAGTGCTAGTGTGAATAATAAATTACACTGGCGTGTGTGATCCTGTCAGCAGCTCCAAATTAATTAGGAGTTCTCCTTGATTAAAATCTCTGACCCGTATTGCCAGACAGGGCAGCTCTCCTGACTCAGGTGTGCAGAGCAGCCACCAGGGCTCTGTGGACCTGAACAATGCAGGTTCTTGCTGAGAGCTGGGTGTGAGTAAACTCATCCATATGTATCCAACAGCTCTACTTTCATGCAACATTACCCCTGTGCTTAATCATTTATGGCTCTGAAACATAATAGCACTCAGAATTAAGAACGTCTGGGTTGAGCCTTCAATTTACTTCTACAATAGCAAAGCTTTAATTTTTTCTGTCTTAATAGAGTTAATTATAGGGCTTTGGTTTGGGCTTTTTAAACAATTTTTTAGTGTTTACCCTGCATACCCTGTACATATGTATCATCTATCTCTTCAAAATCTCTGTCACCATATTCACTGTAAAAAAATATGTAGTTGTGAAAACTGAAAGAAATGGAGCTTGCACAAAGATTAAGATTTCTTTCCAAAATTCTCTAACTTCAATGCCCAATACATTTAATACATATTATTTAAATTTTACTGAATTATATACATTTTCCACTGCACAACCTGTTAAAATCAACTGTAAATCCAACAACAGAACAGTCAGAGTACACAAACACTTACTGGTTTCAGTGGCTACAATAGTGATGTTGTGCCATGTGCTGGTTTCTCTGTCCAGGGGTGTTGCCAGAGTTATTTTCCCATCCTCTGCGTTGATGTTGAACTGTCTCTCAAGGTCAGTGTGGCGATCAATGGAAAACCTGCAAAACAGACATCCCTGTAATCTACTTAATGAAGTTGGTGTAATCCATACAGTCACACAGACAATTTAGGGAGCCCTCTGAGAGCTACAGTTTTATAGCCAAATGGATTGAGAAGCTCAATAGCACAATAATTTAGAAGACAAAATGACAAACTGAGGCTAAAAAAACTTAATAATTATTGCCCAAGGAGTAATTAGCTGTATACCCAGTGTGAAGGTCGTAAAGTGCCCTCAGGTTCACTGGGTAGCATCTCTGAAAAACGGTGCTGATCAAGAGTTAATTACACAATCCGTCACATTTATTGGACAGTTTCTATGGTATTTCACAGTAATTGATGATAATTTCAACAGTAATGTATTAAGCCACAAAAGTGGTGGGCTTTGTGGTTATTTTAAAAAAGGGCTGAATAATATTATTTTACCAATAAATTTCAGATTAATGAAGCATGAATGATTCACCAAGCACATTATTTGCTTATGGTTCAAGCAGCTCCATGGGTAGAGCACAGTGAATCACCATTTTTTCCCTATAAAACAGTACAAATGCTGGAGGCTCGATTCTCTTATGGGTTGACATCACTGATTTTTAACCAAACAAGTGCCATCTGACAGGTAGTCAGAGTTTGCAAATGGGAATGTCCAGGTAAATTCTGCAGCTCAAGCAGGGGCAGCCTGACAAGGAGCCAGAGCTGCAGTTGATTGCCCCAACGGGGCATTAAGCAGGATGATGATGCAAAGCTCAGGTCCAGATCTCCAGAAAGCTTTTACATTTGCCCATTTGCACAGAGTTATTTTATTAATGAATTATTTGCGAAAAGAAACCAAATCACAAAATTGAGCCTTCAGTTTCTTGACAGGAAAGATAGAGAAAGAGGGAGCTGAGTGATAAACTATTGACATGGTTAAACAGAAATTGACTTTAAGGGGTTTTACTGAATCCTAATTGTGGATTTATATAAAAGCCCTTTAAGCCTCTGTGTCTGTGTGTTACAGAAGCTACCAGCATGCACTGGCAGTTTTTACATCTGCTCTGCTCTACAACAAGGCACAATAGGGTGAATTAGGATACAGTATAAGACTCAATTACCCAATGGAGTGGCCAGAAAAGTGACTCCAGACTGTCACTTTCTCATCACTTTGCTATCTTTTGCAAGCATGTTGTTAAAATTTCCCAATAAAAGTAAAAGAATATCTTTTGCTACAGTGAGAATGGCATAGTTATCTGAAAATCAGCTATTCCATTCTGGTTTGTGCTTTATCAGAAGCAATTTCTAAAATACATTCTGATGTGGAGGTCCCTTTATACACTACAATAAATATATTGCAATGAACTCAAACTCACTCCAGTCTAACACAATCAATTTTAATAGACACAGCATTAGTATCTGATTTCAAAGCTTAGGATTATTGTGTTTATCTTTTTGTTATTATTATTTCAGTATCAGATATTTTCATATTTAGAATGAAAGTTACATTGCAATTAAATTATTTGCGCAATGCACTCTGTAAGATACAGCTCATTTTCAAAAAGAGCTCTAAATGATGAAAACTTATCAAAAACTCAAAGTTTAAGCATTTAAATAATGCATTGCCAGAGCTCAAAGCCAACCTGATCACACTGGTAAGGTACTTGACAAGTAATGGATTCAAGAGGGAAAACCTCAGCTTAACTAAGAAATGAGATTTGTTAGATATTTACTTGTTTTGTTTGAAACTCTGGGAAGAATTAATTTTACTCATTGAAAAATTACTAGTTTAGTAAGAAGGCTACCAGAAAAATATGAAGTCAAATTCCAAATATCTGTGCCTAAAACTGGGCACATGCATCTGTATTTGGACATGTAAGTAAAGTGATTTTCTCGTGAGCTCCACATACTCGGTTCTCAATGATTTGATGGGAACTGCACTAAACTCAGCATTTCTGAAAATCAGGTCACTTGGGTGGAAGAATAAAGCTGTAGGTACTTAACTTCAGGCAATCATTTTTAAAAATGGATCTTAACCATATTTTGATGTCTCCCTAGTTCCAATTAAAGTGTTAGAAGTAAAATTCTGCTACTAGTGAAGTTAGTAAAAAATACCTTACAGCCTTTCACAGTTTTAAAATTTCACTCAAGAAAATACAAGAAAAGACAGCAATCAGCTCTTTTTAAGAAGCCATCACTTAAAACTGTCTTTTCATTCTTGGGTTTTATGTAATGAAGCACAAAGAACTCGCCTGGTATCAAACACACATGAAATTTTCACAGTCCACAAACAAAATAAAATGTGAAAAGCTTGTATGCTATTCAGTGTTTAGTTGACCTGGGCTTGACATAAATTCCACTGAGGGGAGACACAGTTTTCCTCTAAGGATCAATCCTTCCTTAAACTTCCACTCACGGCCTTCCTGCCATGTAGGTTTTGAAGTTATAAAAGAGGGAGTGACACATTTGTGAGTTTATTATATCACATTTCATCTCATCCCAGCAGTATTTACTCACAACACAAACCCAGCAATTCAAGAGGAAACATTTTTAACATAACTTGTGTGTCTTTGCAAGACAACAAAGAGGTAAAACCCTCTCTTAATTTTAATGTGATAAATATTTGTTACAGAACCAAAAAATGAAATCTGCAGTGCCATAAACCTGGGAAAACTAATGGTACATTTGCAGTTTCCTTTTCATGATAATGGTGTTGTAACTCTTTTTAATGGGAATGCATTGTCAGATCCATAAAACATACATAAAACATATATTTCTCTAAAAATGAGAAAGGAATATCTTGGGAAATAATAGCTTTTGAAATTGTCATAAAGCCAGCACAGGCTTTTGGGAAGTTTGGGTTAGTTTATGAGTGCTATGGCAATTATAGGAACAACCCCACAGTGGTTTAACAGCAGTCTGGAAATGATTCTCAGTCCTGCTCTTGCCCTGTTGCTGTTATGACTTCATTTGATCTACTCCTTATTTGCACCAATGTAAATAGGAGCAGAAACCCTTTTTTTGCTGCTCCTGCTGAGATTTGAACCCCAGCACTGACACCCCAGGAGCAATAAATCTCCATTTTTCCTAATGCCAGGCAGATTGGACAGGGTACTTAGTGACAGATAAACAACTGCACCATTGGGGAGGCACAAAATATTTGCTCTGAGTTTTTAAGGCCTGCTGTGAATTAAGAAAATTATCAACTGCTGCCAAAGATGAAATCTCTGCTGAAAGGAATGGGAAAAGCCTGCTCCAGTGAATCTTATCTCTCCACAGAGAAGCCACTGAAGGGCAGTGATTTATAGGAGGGCACTTAAAGTATAGGAAGAAACATTATTACCCATGCTTTTTGCTATGTGCCTGGATCATGCTTTATCCCAGATAATTCACTGCAGACAAAGACAGCACCACTAGACAATAACACCAGGAGGGAGCACTGCTGGAAGCCACAGCTCTGTGCCAGCAGGGGATGGATGATCCTCCCAGGCTAGAGATGTTCCCAGATGTGCCACCCTGCCCACACCAGCCCAGCAGAGCCTCACAGCTGAGCTGGACTTGCTGGGCCCCTTTCCCAAAGGAGAGGAATGCATCCAGATGTGGCCCTGAGACACCATCCTGGGATTATTTTTACAATTATTACCCAACTCTGAGCAGCCTTTTCACCATCAGCCTTAAAAATAGGAGGTCCTTAAGCAGCATGCACTGCACAATGGCAGCTAAGGATCTAAGAGATCTTGTGCTGCTTATTTTCAAGCTGATGGATTAGAAAAAAATTCACAGATTCACAGGATATCCTGACCCACAAGGATCATCGAATTCCAACTCCTGGCTCTGCACAGGACAGCCCCAAAACTCTGTCTCTACACCTGCTTGTAAACCTATGAGAGGCTTTGTGCCTTTAGATCAAATGAGAGAAAGTTCAGACAATGCTTCATCTTTTGTAAGCAAGCATTAAAAACAAACTACTGGTGAACTGGCTAGAAATAAGGATGAACTTTTTTTTTTTTCCTAAATGATAAAAAAGAAAAAGAGAATCACAAAATAGTCTGGGTTGGAAAGCACCCTAAAGATCATCTTATTCCAACATCTGCCTTGGACAGAGACACCTTCCACTAAGACCACAAGCTTCTTTCCAGCCTGTATTTTATAATAATTTTTCTAAATTCTTTAACATTTTATCCTTTGACTCAATTATCAGACTCTTTGCATGTTCAGAGATATGCAAACTTTTTATGCAAGTTTGATTTCATTTGTGGCACTGCAATCCTCTGAATGTGGGGAGCCTTTGTGTATCAGCCTAATGCAAAGCAGACGTAGGATTGGGAGCACAGAAGGTGCTTGTTTGTGCTGCCTGGGTTTTTATAACAAATGTACACAGTAGTTCTCTCTGAGCAAAATATTGATGGAACAGATATCTATTGAAAAAAATGTAATTTCCTTGAAATATAATTCATTGTTGCCTGCTAAAATTCTGTTTTGAAGGAAATAAAAAAAAAAAAACATTTAAAAAAGGCCAGGCAACACTAACATTAAAAGAGTCCATTGGTTTTAGAACAGCTTGCTTCAAATTTTCAGATTTTTAACTGAAGTGTAATATTTTTGAAATGGTATCATAAAAAATATGCACAAAATCTGCATCATATACATGATACAATAACAGAAGAAACACCTGAAATGTACATTCCAATCAATAAAATCAGTGCTTGAATATATTTCTGTTTGAACCTGCCAGGTTCCTATTTTGTTCCCAAATTGAAAGAAAGGAATTGTATTTCTGCTCCCTACTTGTCTCCAATTAGTATTTTTCCTCTTTTAATAGTAGAATTACTAACTTGAATTTTTTTTGTCCTTAAAATATTTTTAATATAAAAAAAATTTTAAAAAAGAGTTTGAGCTTTCTAGATTGCCCCCAGATAAATACAAATTAATCAGGTAAGCAAACAAGAGCAAAAAAAGTTGCATAGAAAACTGAGCTCTGTATATTCCTTAATTAGCTATTAAGCCAATATTTTAGAAAAGATTAAATCTTAGAAAGTACTGTATCTATTACTTAAAGAAAAGATATAAATCATACTAATAAAGTTCCTTTTTGTTTAAATGTAATTAATTTTGGCCTGTGCTGTTTCATGTATGCTGTGTGGTTTATATGACCTAATGAGCAATAGTATTCTAATTCAGTTGACAAACACAAAGTACTTTTGTTTTTAAAAGATTGAAGGTCTCCTGATTTATAAAATGATGAAAAAGTGGAAATTAGGTAAACCTTTTACCCAGATCCATTTTTTTGGGCTTGGACAGAATAAAGAGGCTAAGTTTTAGAACAGAGGTGGGTTTGTAAATGAGCTAAATTATTAAGAGTGTGAGGTAGGTGAGAAAAGAATTCCAGGCCAGCAGAACAAGAGTGGAAAAACAGCCAAGTTAAAAGTGAAGCAGTGGTGATAAGGATGGGATAAGGAACAGAGGGGATGGGGAAGAGATTGAGGAGCCAGGACTAAACCAAGAGCAAAGCAGAGCTGAGGGAAGGAACTGAGGTTCAATTGAAAGAGAAATTGCTATGGAGCTGGAGTACAGCAGGAGATCCTGATGCCTTAGGTTTTAGCTTTTATATTTTTTAGATCCTGTGCTGTTTTGGTGGGTAGTTTTAGGTTTCATATTAAATGCTACTGAGTTCTCTTCACAGCATAGAGAGACAAAACAATTCCTTCTCCAGCTTGATACCAAGGAAAACTTTCAGCCCCAAGAATGAAACCAACAGTGAAGGGAGAAGAAAAAAAACAGGAAGATGGAGCCTCATAACCTGAAGCTGTGGTTGGACAATTGATTCTAATCTGCTGATGGGCCAGAACTTATCAAAGTGTGGGACCTCGTGATCAGGTGTCCATTTTGTGCCCATTTTGGGGCATCTTGGGTGAGATCCAGTGGGAGTCTTGCATGGCCCAGGTGTGACCATTGAGGCCTTTAATAAATCTCTGCTTTATCCTCTTGCTCTGTCTAGTCTCTGTTCCAGAAAGCATCAACCCAGCTTGCTGCCACCATGGCTGGTCTCACACACCTTTCAGAGGATCCTCCTGGCACCAGCAGTGCCTTTCTCACAAACACCAGTGGGCAGCAGCAAAATAATCAGGGATGGAGCCACTGCTTCAACTGTGACAGATTGAACCCTGCCATCCTACGGTTCTTTTGTTTAGAAATGTATGGCAGCTGAGGCTGTGTTTATCTCCTCGTGAAAGTCCCATTTAGAAATGAGAATCATAGAATCAGAGGATATGCTGCATGGGAAGGGACCCACAAGAATTATCAAGTCCTACTCCTGTCCCTGCCCAGACTGGTGCAAATATGCTGCAGTATGGACAAAATTCTCCAAGTAGTTACAGTCAGGGAAGTTGGTATGTTTTATTGACAGTGCTGGAGCACAGGACACTCATGTCCCAAAGATATGTGTTCAATTCACAAAGTCTCGGTTCTCCATTTCTTTCCAAAACCCATGTATATTCATAAAGTTACCCAACACATCTAACCATATCAATTATCTGACCCTGCCTATCCCTGCTCTGGATTAAAATGAGTTTAAAGTTTGATTACACTTGCCCAGTTCTCTTCTTGAAATGGGTAGGCGGGGTTTGAAATGGGTCGGTGGGGTTTGAAATGGGTCGGTGGGGTTTGAAATGGGTCAGTGGTCTTCTTCATCATGGCAGCCTCTTATTTCCCTCATGTTAGGCGGGCAACGTGTCCCTTGGGCACAGCCCAAACCCCCTGACCAGGTTCTGGCCAGCTTCGAGCCCAGCTCCAGTCACAGTTTCTTAATCTCCACAATATGATATTTTTCTTGCCTTGCTTTACAAGCACCACTAAGTCAAGTAAATAATAGATTGTCTCAGCTCTAGCTTGGTCATCTGCTAATAATTTGCTAGTATTTAATAATCTACATTGCTTCTACTCTTTTTGCAAAGCTCTACTCTTCTAACTCTTAATTTTCCTAATTTCATGCTTTAAGACCCCCCAGCAATCCCCCCTGGGCATCCCTGGCAGCGCTGTCCGAGCGCTCCTGGAGCTGCGGCAGCCTCGGGGCCGAGCCCATTCCTGGGGAGCCTGGGCAGGGCCAGCACCCTCTGGGGAGCAGAACCTTTCCCTGCCCTGCAGCCTGGGCAGGACCAGCACCCTCTGGGGAGCAGAACCTTTCCCTGCCCTGCAGCCTGGGCAGTGCCAGCACCCTCTGGGGAGCAGAACCTTTCCCTGCCCTGCAGCCTGGGCAGTGCCAGCACCCTCTGGGGAGCAGAACCTTTCCCTGCCCTGCAGCCTGGGCAGTGCCAGCACCCTCTGGGGAGCAGAACCTTTCCCTGCCCTGCAGCCTGGGCAGTGCCAGCACCCTCTGGGGAGCAGAACCTTTCCCTGCCCTGCAGCCTGGGCAGTGCCAGCACCCTCTGGGGAGCAGAACCTTTCCCTGCCCTGCAGCCTGGGCAGTGCCAGCACCCTCTGGGGAGCAGAACCTTTCCCTGCCCTGCAGCCTGGGCAGTGCCAGCACCCTCTGGGGAGCAGAACCTTTCCCTGCCCTGCAGCCTGGGCAGTGCCAGCACCCTCTGGGGAGCAGAACCTTTCCCTGCCCTGCAGCCTGGGCAGTGCCAGCACCCTCTGGGGAGCAGAACCTTTCCCTGCCCTGCAGCCTGGGCAGTGCCAGCACCCTCTGGGGAGCAGAACCTTTCCCTGCCCTGCAGCCTGGGCAGTGCCAGCACCCTCTGGGGAGCAGAACCTTTCCCTGCCCTGCAGCCTGGGCAGTGCCAGCACCCTCTGGGGAGCAGAACCTTTCCCTGCCCTGCAGCCTGGGCAGGGCCAGCACCCTCTGGGGAGCAGAACCTTTCCCTGCCCTCCAGCCTGACCTGCCCTGGCCCAGCTCCAGCCACTCCCTGGGTGCTGTCCTGGCCCAGGGAAAAGAGACCAGAGCTGCCCCTCAGGAGGAAGCTGTGTAAAACTCAAACATACTCTTCAACATCTTCACACACGAGTTCTAAAGCATGAAAACACGTTGGCAATTTTGAATTTCTAATTCTGACAGTACTATACTATGATAGGCATCGTGTAGGGCCTCTACATAAGGGTTTAAAGTCCAGCTCTGCAACAAACCTGATGGAAGTGACAATGATTAGAGAATGACAGTGATAGAAAATGATGGGTTATAACAGCTAACATCGTCCTCCTGATGCTGCAGACTACTTGCCTGGCCTAAATTCCCTGAGGCAGCAATTCACAGTGATGATTATTATTAAATAGACTCTCTCCACATATACTTTTGCTATGAATTTCACATTTTGGTGTTGGTTTTCCTAATGCTTTAAGCAGGCAGTGCTACACAGAGCAGAATGTGCTTTGGAACACTCACCACACCATGCAATCACTACCAAGGGGGAGGGGAACATGTGTGCTCATCAAATTAGATAAAACCCACTGATCTGACCAAACTGGAATAAAATATTTTGTTCAAATTAGATCAAAAAGGGAAAATATTATAAACTGAAGATGCAAAAGTCATACAGGCATAATCACTTCTGACTTTGTATCTTTAAACCAGGAATGAGTTTAGACAAAGGAATACAAAATATGTTTTGACAACCTTACAACTGCATGGCACAAACTCAGTATTGTTAGTGCAGACACTACTGGATTATTTAAATTCACTGCAGAGATACACTCTGGTGATTCAACCCCATCCAACCTCATTTCTCATAAGAACCACTCACATTTCTTATTTCCATTGCATTCCTCTGTTTCATAAGACTACTCCGATGGCAAGGAGCATTTTTGAAATGATCTGAACTGATAAATCTAACATCATAAACCAAATCCTATCCAGGCATTTTCACAAAAACAGAACAGCATGAAAACTGTCACACAGAGAGGGGAGAAGTCTTGGGATCTGCCAGTAGTATTCCCAAAGAACACTTTAAAGCAGCCCTACCTTATAGGGCTGGAAGACACGTCGGGGTCATGGGCTGTCACCTGCCCCAGCACAGAGTTGAGAGCAGCATTTTCATGTACTTCCAGAAGGTAAGTGGGTGAGGAGAAGACTGGAGGCTCGTCAGCATCCTCCACCACGATCTTCACAGTTGCTGTGTCCTTGAAGGGGCCCCCGCTGAGGAAACGAGGGTCGATGTGAATGTTGGCTGCCTCCACCTTCAGAGTGTAGGACTTCTTGGTCTCAAAGTCCAGGGGCTGTTGAGAAGGACACAGATAAATATCTTTTCCTAATGGCCACAGAGAATAAGTGATCATAATGCTGATGGATGGGAGTTTTGTGCATTTTCAAGCACACAGAATGAGTTTTAATGGAGTCACTTCCCTCTCCCAGAAACCCAACCTGCAGATTTTCTAGGAATATATTGATATCTGTTTATTTACCAGCTTCAGAGAAAACTGCACTGTTTCCTTGTTTTTCACAAGAAATTTACTGAAATGTTCTCTCTCATGAATTATACCATTACAATTACATATCAGACAAATACTACAAATTTGTTGGGGATGACATGAGTTGCATACCAATAATGCACTTCATCAGTGCTTTACTGGCTGGAGATAAGAAAAAAATTAAACTGGTTCCACAAAGAATAAATATTTTATTACTTCCAGAACAATGTGAGGAATGCAAAGAAGTAGAAATTATTATTTGTTGGACAGGAGAGGCAAAGCGTAGAGCTAATCATATAAGAAAGTACTTCAATTTTCTTGCACTACAAGTTCCTCTGTATTTCAGTTTATAGGAGTAAATGAGGTAGACATCTCTCAGGAATTTCTTAAAACCGTAGCAATTTCTACTTCTGTATCTTTTCTCTTTTTTCCTTTTTTTTTCATCCCCCACCAGACAGAATCACAAAACAAATTACTTTATTCTATCAATACACCTGCCATGTCATCACTGTTTTTACTATCTTACAGTCCCATATTAACTCATAAAAGATGAAAACTCAGTGGATTTAAGGGACTGAAATACCAAATAAACCCCAAATCTGTGACATTTTTGAGTGTTAGACTTTTTCATTATGGGAGATTCAAGTTTGTGTCTTGAAGCACATCAGTATATTCACTATATAATTCTCTTGTGTCTCACAACGATTCAAATTTCAAAGATGCAAATTGCCAAGCATTGGAAAGATATTAAGATTTGCATTATAATGTCTCAGGGATAAAAAGAAGAGGACATAGACACTCTGAATCTGCAATGCAAATACCAGCAAGAGCACAAACAAGAATCTTCAGGAAGTCTGTCAAAGCCTTCAATATGTTATGTTTTCAAATTCTGTTGATTTTTTTCAGGTATGAATCAAGCTCTAATGGGATTTGCTCCTTCTCACAAATTCTAGTAAACACAAGAAAATCTTGCTTCTTTTGCAGCTCTTAAATTAGTAAGCTTTTGAAATTATGAATGGGGATTTAAAAATCAGCATAGTCACAATTTGCCAATCATGGCTCCTGTAGCACTTTTTCAATTGCTTTTCATGTGCTTTACAGAAATGACACCACCCCAATACATTTAGTCATGCCCAATCAGAATATCATATTGAAAATTTACTCAGCATTGTCTAAAGCCCATGATTTTATGCTGAAGAAAATCTGTTGGTGAGCAGCACCCTCCATACATCATCTACTGGAGTAGGACCAAAATTATTATTGCTGTCAAAATGAAAATATGAAACAACATTATAGTTGAGATTCAGTTATGAAATAAAGCCAAGGGAACTGGGGCAAAAGGCTAATTGCCTCAGCTTACAGGAGAGGCCACAGCAAACAATAAATAACTGTAAGGAAGAGCTGGGATATATGTCATAATTTTCTCTTTAGAAAAACAAATGTACATTTAGATAAATATACATCAGTTTATTTTAAAGCTGCACTACTGAGCTACTCATTGAGAAAGAGAAAATACAAAGTTTTGACTGAAAATCTGCCTGACCTCTTTAATGACAGGTACAAGTGGAATATTAATTACCTGTACTCATTGGATTCACCTTTTCTCACCAGAATATAATGATTTGGGTCTTGTTTACTTTTGGTTTTTATATACACAAAATCAGTTAGAGTGATCTGTGCTATGTAGTTAAAACACTCTACCACTGCTACACATTATATTCACATCCTTTTTCAGAACACAGCATGAGGAACAGCTTTTTCTCCTTCCCTGGAAAGTAATGACAACTAAATCTGCAATTAATGTTTCCCTGGCTTTACTAGAGGAGTTTTGTTCTGTGCTGCCTCTCCCCATATTTTTGTACATAGCTGGGTGTAATAATTCGTTGTGTCCATGCAAATACCTCACCTTGCACACATCAAGACTGTACAAGCACAGAAAAGGTAACATGGTTTTCTTTAGGGTTAAAATTTGGCACTTCTCACGTGAAACTACTGATCTCTTTAATAAAAGTCACTGAAATCCCTGTTCATTGAGTGATGACAGTTCAAGATGAGAAAAGGTAGAAGACTAAGCTCCCACATCTCAGGTAATTTAATTAATGCACAGTGATTTATTTTTGTCTGAACAGCTACACAAGAAGTGAAATAATTGAGAGAAGTTATTTGATGAATACTCAGCCAAGATTTTAAGAGAAGTTTAAGCCACCAGCAAAGTGGAATCTAATCTGCTCTTCTCCTTTGGAACCAAGGAAGCAAAAAGTGCATGGTGTGAGCACATGGGAGCCTGGATAAGATTAACACATTTCCAGCACCCATGGTTGTCTCCCCAGTTGTCACCTCAATGAACATTCAGAGGAACATGGCCAATACATCCCTTTTCATCACTCCACTGGTTTAACACCTCATGAACAGATGAAAGAATCCTTGGAAATCTGGCATCTTCTCACAGAGCAAAGTCTGGCTGGGTAGTTGTATGTACAATGAACATTCATGTTGTTAACAGAGATATGATTTACCTTTCTCACTCTAATAATGCCATCCTGAGTTTGGGCATCTGTAGTAATCTCAAATACATCCATTCCATCTCCTTCAATAATATCATAGGATGATTTTGCATTTTCTCCAATATCCAGGTCATTTGCTCTCACCCTTCCTATTGGTTCACCAAGAGCAACATCTTCCATTACTGAGAAGTGATACAGACCTTACAAACAAGAGGAAAAGACTGAACATTACAGCTGATCCCAGTGTCCCATGTGTGCTCTTCAATGTTTACACATCCCCAAGGCCAACTCCTGGGATGTGCAACTGAGCCACCCCCATTGACACAAGTTATTGACTGAAAGCAGCAGAGCGTGGTGCTCACACAAGAATATTCACTTTACTGCAGGTGAGTGTCCTTTCCATTCCAGCAGCCTCCTGCTTCTTCCTTGCAGGGATGTTTTGTGTTGGCAAACACAAATATTGAGCTCCTTTCAATGCTGCAGAACTTACCTTTTTATACAGATATTTTATGGACAAGTAGTTACGATTCAACCAAGAAACTTTGGCTTTTACTCCACAAAAAATTGGTCTAATACTTTAAAAATCTATTGTGAAAACACTTACATAACTTCAAATATTTACTACTTTTTAAAACATAATTTGATTTTGTTTGTTTAAAACTTTCCACCTCTCTTTTGCAGTAAGAAACTAATCAGGAAACAACTAAAGAAACTCCCAATTTTTTTAAATTTTTAAATTTTTTTTTTACTGGAAACAATAACTTTTCATAGTAATCATTACTGTGTTTACTATTTATTGTAGAGTTAGACTAAAATCCATTAGAAATTGCTATTCAAATTGTCAACATTTTATTTTTTTGTTACACTTGCTTCAAACCTTTAAAGCTAAAAAGCATCAAAAATCTATTTAGATATATTATTTAAAATTATAAGTAGAATAGAAATTAGAAATTTTATTAAAGCAAAAGCAAAAAATGCCCATTTTCTTTTGTATCTCCCTCTTCCTAACAGAACTCCAAAAACCAGAAGACACACATTTTACACAAAAATTCTTTCTGAACTCCTTATATTTCTACCTTTTTATAATTGACACTTACTGAAGTTAAGATTAATTCATGATCTAATCAAATAAAATGCTGCTCAGGAGTTAAAATAAGCAAAAAGAATTTAAGGTTAATAGAAGAGACCATTAAAACAGTTTTGGACACAGGATTCTGGCCTTGTTTTTCTGCCTGTTGTTCCAAGACAATTTGTTAAGTGCAGGTAATAATTGTCCAAAAACAATGTTCCAGAGTTATTGCTTTACCTGTTGTAGCTAATTGCAGTAGCAACAGTTGAAAATAGGAGGGAAACTGTGAGGAATTCAGAAATACATTTATTAGCTACACAATGAAGTCCCAAAGTGACTTGTTTTGAACATTCTCAGGCTAAATTATTAGAGATAATTTGGAGATCATCAAGATTCCTAAGAATATCCATAATGGCTTAAAAACAATGAGCAGCCAAAGCAATGAAGTGCCTTGGGAGAACTAAATTGTGTGTTCATCACTTACACTGCTGTCCACACTTTGTGGTTTGAATCTCCAGGCACAGCTGATTGCATTGTTAAGTCGAAATTTTGCTCTCAGATTTTTAAAAATAGTTTACAAAATATTAAAAAAAAATTTAAAATGATGATGCAGCTGACTCTTTTACACAAATTCCTCTCCAGAATTATGAATTGTGTCATAGTGCTGAGCTGACCAAAACATGCACACTGGGCACCTTTGAAAGCCCTGGGTTTCCACAGCATTGCACAGTTCTTCTCATTACAATTCCGTGCTAAACTGCCAGGTTAAAAACTTTGGTGACTTTTAAAACGCCTCTAAAATAATTTCAGAGAGATCACAGAAGTAGTGAAAGTTCATCTTTTTCATTTCTAAAACCCAGGAGGCTAACACTCTGAAATCAAACCATAAATATACATTTCTGTCCTGCCTGGAAACAATAACCCGATAAAACACCCTGTTTCCCGAGCTCATTACCATTTATTGTGCAAGCAGCATGTATTACATCTTATGAATTTCGATTTCATTCTGGCTAAGCTTATTGCAGGTTTGATCCTTTCTTATTTTCCTTTCCAGGCAAACGCAAACTGTGCTTCAACAGTGTAAAAAAAAAAGTCAGACTTGCTCAGCTCTTGTCCAGGGGCCGTCATGGCTAATCTGTGGTGCAGGGCAGCCAGCTCAGAATGCTGCCTCTTAAAAGGCAGAATTTGTAATAACACCCAGCTCATCTTTAAACAATAAATACGTAACACACAGCGAGGGTACACGCCGGGTTCTTTCCTAAAGAATTTGCATAATGGTCAGTGGTTATTCCTAGTGGGAAGCTTGAATTAGGCAGGGGCTGTAACAGCTTCAGGAGCAACACCTTGATGCCTTAAATTTTAGCTTTTATATTTTTTAGATTCTGTGCTGTTTTGGTGGGTAGTTTTAAATTTCATATTAAATGTTACTGAGCTTTCTTCACAGGGTAGAGAGACAAAACAATTCCTTCTGTTGTTTGGGACCAAGGACAACTTTCAGGCACAAGAACAAAAACAACGGTGAAGTGAGAAGGAAAAACCAGGAGGATGGAGCTTCATAACCTGAAGCTGCGGCTGGACAATTGATTCTAATCCGCTGATGGACCAGAACTTATCAAAGTGTGGGACCTCGTGATCTTTTTTGGGGTTCACCTTGGCTGTGGTCCAGCCAGGCTCTTGTGCTGCCCAGGTGTGCCCATTGAAGCCTTTTAAGAAATCTCTACTTTATCCTTTTGCTCTGTCTGGTCTCTGTTTCAGGTCAGCCTCCAGAAGGCATCACCTCATTGCTGCAGGAAAACTCATCCAGGAGCAAATGCATTCCAGGGAAAACAAAGCAGCCTGGCTGATGCCCCCAGTCAGTGTCACTGTGGGTCAAAGCACTGGCAAAGGGCAAAGGGCAGTTTCACCTTCTCATGCTGTGCTTCTGGGCTGCCCTCAGTGTGGACCAGCTGTGCTGCTGATTTTTGGGTCAGATTTTTGCCATCTTGGCGGCCAAAGGCTTTCTGGGGCACTGCTGGTACAACAGAAAAGCCAGGTAAGCTGGCAAAGGTCAGGCTGTGCCCCCTGAGTTGGAGCCACAGGACAGTGCAGGTATAAAAGAGACATCCCTCTGCATGCTGGTGATAGAGTTCATCTGCAGACATTGCATTGTTGGGGCAATTGTTGGAGAACACTAATACTGAGGGAAAGGCAATGCAATGGGACACAAAGTAAAAAATTTATGCATTTCCTGCTTTATGAGAGAAAACCTTTTATTGTGCAGAGAGCTTATCTGTTAAAAACCACTAAGATGAGGTAATAAAATATATACTTTGAAAATAAGCTTCTGCCCCTGCTTATTTGAGTTAGATTTCTCTCTCTCTCTCCATCTCTATGTGCATTTTCTACAGGCTACAGAAGCATATTTATCATATGCTGAGCACAGGGATAAATCCATTTTATTCTGTGTCCTCAGAAGAGGGCAAAAGTGGAGTTCAAGTCATCCATACACAGAAAAAATTAACTTTACACTGGGTCCCTGAGCACTTTGTTAGAAAAACATACTTCTAAGAAAATAAAAATTATGTAAAATCTAGATGCAGGCTCAAAAAACTTATAATTTTCCAGAACAAGCAGGATAAAATGCTAAAATTCTAATAGTGTTTAGGTTGCACCAGTTCCAGATAAAATCAATTCAGTCATTATGCTTTTCTTCTTCATTTTTTCTTTTTGTCTTCATCTTGGAAATAGACTACAAAGCTTGCAGAGAATCTCAGCAGGATGCCAAATCATTTTAACCTAGCTCAGCAAGATACCCATTGGAACCACAGTAGAAAATATGGATTTTGAATTAAAGATCAACAATTATCTAGATTCAGACTCATCTTCTTTGTTTTCTTCAGTATTGCCTAATTAGTCAAGGCTTTATTCCTTTTATCTGTTATATGTGTCTTTTACTGGCGGTGTCATTTGTCTGCATGGGATGGTAGCAACAAAGCACACAGAAACCACTGCATTGAGAGGAAATAAATGTTTTCAGAAGTCTCCAGGCCCTCTTGGGTGGATATAAGAGGGGTAACAAGGAAGGCAGAGATCTGCATACACCATTGTGGATATAATTTCCTCTTTCCCAAGCTCCTAACCAGGCAGAGGACTATTAACCTTTCTCTAGTAACAACTACATCTTTTAAATTACATTAAAAACCCAGGCAATATGAAGAAGAAGAAAAAAATACTTGATTTTTTTTTTTTTAATTGAAAAAAACCCAACACAATAATAACTTCTTATATAGGAGCACAACACATATAATGGCACTTACTCTGTGCAAACTTAGGAGGATTGTCATTCACATCACTGAGTGTAATTGTCACTGTTGTAGTTCCAGAGAGTCCACCCATATGTCCTCCCATGTCCTTTGCTTGGATGACCACAAAATACTCTTCTTTGGCTTCTCTGTCCATGTTGGGAAGAGCTGTTTTAATTATAGCTACAATAATGGGGGTGGGGGGGGAAACAGTCAGGTACAGACACAAATTCAGTTTGCAGCTGTTTTTATGGGTGTATGCAAATATTGGTGTACAAAAAATGTCAAAGGTCCAGTTAGGTTGCTTCTTAATACAAAGGATGAAGAAGAATTTGAGATTTTGAACAAATTATATTAAACATCACCTACCTGGATTTAATTGGAAGTGCACTGAAACTTGAAAACCCAAGAATTAATTGTAGCTGTGATACATATTTGTTTTACATTTTATTCCTGAAAAACTTCTTGGTTTCTGCCCTCCCTCCCCCAGAAATCCATCTTTTCCACACAGAATTCCCAAACAGAAGACGACCACACAGAAAGCTGACTCTGTGAACACTGTTAACCTCATCTGTTCAGATTGTCTAAAATAATCTAAAGCCAAGCCCATTATTTAATCTGCTCTTGTGTATATTGCAGGCTATAGTTGTTCTTTTAAGTCTTAAACTGAGTGCCTAAACTTGAACAGGAGAAAGACAGACTGCACTCCACTGCTCACAGGGGGTCACCTGTAGAACAGTGGCCTCAGGAAGCTGCCAGCACCTCCTTTATCAGGTTAGAAGCTCTTAAACCTGCAGAAGTTCAATGATCTGCTGTGTACCAAAATATAAAATGTCAGTGGGCTGAAGAAAATATCGACAATGAACAGTTCAGTTAATTCCAGGGCCAGATAAACTGTGAACTCCTGCAAAAACTCCTGCAAACTCCTGCAGATTTCATGGACAGATAGTAGAAGAAAGAATCAAATAATTTTTTTCTTTCCAAAATTTTTCCACCTGTAATGTGCTATTATATTCACAATATGTATTCAAAGTGTACTGCTAAATGTTTAAAGGTAAATTTAAATAGTGCTCATTGGAGTTGAGTCAAGTCCACCATAATCATAAGATCACAACAGACTAAAGAAGCCCCACTAAACCTGGGGAAAACAATTCAAAATGTTCAGTTGAAATATGGCTTTAATTATTCCTTTTTTTAAAATTCCATTAAAAAAGAAATAATGTTTCCTTGCAGACATGGATGGTAACAAACCTTTGGTTTAGATTTGCTTTCTTTGTTGAGGTTGGAATAGCTGTGGAGGCTTCATCCACCCCTTACTCTTTTGTCTGGCACAGGTTCTACTAACCAAGCTTTTTAGAAATGACACCCTGACTGAAATTCTACAAAAATTCTATTTTTGTAGAATTAAGAAATATTCTTTTTTCATTAATAGAGATGCCTTTTAGTAAATTCTAAAATTTACAAACTATAAAGAAAATGCCAATATTTATTAAACATGCATTTATCTTTGACAATATAATACTAAGAGCCTGATCAGCCCTTCTTTTCATGGCTGAGGACCATAAGAGCAAGGGGGTGTAAGGTATTTATAATAAAGCAATACACTTCCTCCATAAACCACCAGATATAACATGAGAGCAGGCTTGTAACCTACACTCTTGTATTTTTTTTCCATAAAATATTTTTGGTTGTTGCCTCACATATTTTATAATTCTGTGGGAAAACAAAACCTCTGCCTAACATCTGCTGCAGCCAAGGCAGAAAAATCTCTTGTTCCTGAGCTGGGGGGTTTGGAAGGGACTTCTGGAGATCAGCAGGTCCAGCCCCTCTGCCAAGGAAGGGTCACCTGGAGCAGGTAACACAAGAACATGTCCAGAGAGACAAGAAAACTCTCAGTTTGTGGGGTTTTATTCCAGCACAGGGAATAAAAAGCCCACGGTAAGTGGGGTTGGGAGCTCAAGGCCAATGGCCCAGCAGGTGAAAGTGCCTCCGGAGGGAACCCACATTATTCTGCCACACACTGAAGAAAATGCTTGTGTGAAGTTTTCTGAGTGAAAGCAGGGGAACAATAAACCCCATTTATCACATCTGACAGGTGCAAAATAGAGTCAGTGGAAGAGTAGGGTCATTTCCTCCATGGCAGCCTGGGTAAGGAAAGTAAATGATGCTTAATTCTAAAAGCATCTGACAGGTGTGGCTGGTTTGGACCAACTGGGTTACTATTGACGAATAATAATGATGTGTTCTGCAAACAAATCTATTGTTACAAGGGAAATGACTCATAAAAAGCATTCTACTGCAAACCTAGGCTATCAGAATTTAGTTCACATTCATTTCTTTCACTAATATAGCAGATTCAAATATCAATGAGTACTTATTTCAATAGAGCTTATATTAAGCATACTATACTTTATCTCCATTATTTTGTTTTTAGGCAGAGTTTCTATGTTTGTTTGGGTTTTTTATCCTAATTTACATAGTTAACTCGAGCCTACAGATTAGCTGTATGAGATGCTGTATTTTGTATTCTGCAGTTTCCACTGAGAAAAGACAATTATTTCACTAAATTGATGTTTTTTCCTAGACAGGTATTTTAATTTGTCCCTTGATGTATTGAACAATTTAGCCTTTGTCTAGGGTTTGAAATGTAGCAGGGAGATTAAATACCTTTGGAAGTGCCAAAATAAAAATTAAAATTTTGGTATTTAAGACATAAAAAATTTTGGGTTTCTTCTTCTGCATAAAGATACTAACACAAGCTGTTTCAATAGTTTTATACATATCCACTGTCACAGACCATAAACCACTTGCCAGCAGCTGAGTCAAAGTCAAGTTTCAATTTCAAACACAATAAAAGGCTAAAAAGCAGTTTACTGTTTAAATTACTATAAGAGGAACTGAAGGTTTTTAAGAACCAAATCTATCCAAATTACATGGGCTGATTGTTGCCACATTCAGAATCTCCAGAATTGAGGGAAGTTATCTCTTAGGAGACAAATTTCTCGTGATCAAGACAAATACAGGCTAGGAGAGTTCTGCACAGAGAATCTCAAGGATATTTATTTGTTCTTTTATTCACCAGTCCTCTGACTGGGCTTGCAGGAAATACTGAAACCATCTGTTTATTTTTAGAACACAACCCGGGCTCACCAAATACCAACACACACCCAGCACACAGAACATTAACTCACTGAACATTCAACTTGCTCTGCTCCAATTCAACCCAGAAACAAATGGAGAATAAAATTATAATCACTTTCAGCATGCAGTGATGGATGAGAAGGAGATGTGCCAAACAGGAGTAGTTCAAAAGCGAGAGAATTACCATAAACTAATGTAAGGCAGGTAGATGCTTGTTGGAAGATTGTATTCAGAACAGTTATCAATGGCTTACTGTCAAGTGGAGAGATGGATGACATGGTTCATGGGGTTTGTTCTGCTTCTAGAATCATTCAATATTTCCTGAAAGCCAGAAGGCAGGGAGAACTTATCAAGCCTTTCAGATGACACAAAGTTGGGAGCCATTGCAAGTACAGGAAGAACAGGATTAGAGCTCAAAACAATTTTCACAATTTGGAGAGTCTAAAATAGCAGGATGCAACTCAATTTGGCAAGTAAAAAGCATTTTGTGTGAGAGAAACAATTAACTTCCCAATTACAATAGAGCAGATGACTCACAAGACAGAAGAGAATGTGAAGTCAAAATGAGCTGAATGTGAGACAACAGCAACTTGCTGCTAAAAGCACTCAAGCATTTCCTGCTATATTAGTGAGTATGTTATTTGATACTCACACAGGTATGGCTGCAGCTGGAACAGCGTGTCCAGTGTTGAAAAATACTGATTTATTAGTCAGGGAAGTACAAGGAAAGACTTTACAGCCAAATATGTAAAAATTACTGGGAACTACTCTCCTTTTCCCCTGGGGATAAGAGAAGAAATAATGGCCCTAAAATATAACCCCAAAATGGGTTTCAGCTGCACCAAGAGAGATTCCAGTTGAACATTAAGGGAGTACTGACAGAAGGCTGCCTCTAGACTTTCAGTGTTCCCATTCCTGCAAATTTTTAAGAATCTATCAGTCTGCCAAGAATGGGAAAGGAAAATCTGATCCTTTTTGGGGCCAATGGCATTCACTGCATTCTCACTCAAGGTTCCTTCCCTCCATAATGTCTAAGTCAAGGCTTTGCCTCCTTGTAGCCTGAAATAATTCCCAAAAAACATTCACAGACATGCGGTACAACCAGGGAACATGCACGCCCTGATTTCCTTACAGATCCTCTCCCTCAAGCTGGAAAGATCAGGAAACAGCTTGGAAGGTACAGAAGTCAAGAAGCAAATTATTCCTTCCAAGGATGAAACCTCCAAATGTTGAAGTACCTATTTTTTTTTTTTTTTGGCTGAGTTGCTTTTCCTGAACAGCCATTGGTGTCCCACTGCAAATAAGGCAGCTGCAGAAAGGGATTTACTTTTGCAGTGGTCCTGACTGCACACACTGAGTAATTTGCACAGTCTGCCTCACAACTGGAATCAGTTCAAATGCACCCCTGGGGACTACATTCAAAAACCTATTTGGAAGAGTATCCACTGTCTCACTCTGGAAAAGTCCAGGGGAAAGGAAACAAAGTGGGAGAGGCTGCAGCTCATGAAAAGAAAGAAGCAAAAAAAAAAGCAACAGAAATAAGGACCTGGCTTTCACTTTTGTCTCCATTTTTTAAAGGATCTCTTTATGATAATGCTATAAAACTATACATAATAATAATTGAGCACATGGAACAAAACCAAGCAAGCACTATGCAAAATTGGAACCTGGCCCTGAAAAGCCTTTCTCAAGCATCCCATTCATCTCACTCGCTTTGTTGAGGACTTCCTGCTATTTCAACTTGCATACTTCCATACTTTGGAACTTTCCCTACTTCATTTTGCAAGAGCTAAGTAATTGCTTTGATCTTCCTTCCCTGCTAGAATCTTGGTGGAGATCCTTGTTAAATATAGCAGTTATTTAGGACCCAACTCCTGAAAAGCAATCTTGCAATTTCTTCAGAGCCATGAGTGTCATTCTTTGTATTCCCATGAAGCACAGCAACCTCAGTGATGTTTTAGCAGTCCATAAAAAAATTTTACTTGGACATCAGTGGAAAACCTGTGCCATAATTCTTAAAAGATGAGTCGATCACAACTGCCTTTACTCAGTTTTAAAAAATGCAGTACTTTGATGATGTGATGCAGGAATACTGATCCACTATTTTTAATTTTATTTACTTTTATCATAATCTCCTTAATAAGAATTATCATCAAATATTCTAATTTCTTGTTTCATTTCTAAGCAAGACAAGAAACATATCTGAAATCTCTAGCAAGGCTGCCTAACTTTCTATAAAATTTTTTAATTACAGGAGTTGTATGAACTACATTCAGATATAGATATATTTCAAACAGAAGACATTAAACACAATAAAAATAATGACTAGCTGAAGAATCAAATGCTATATTACATTTTATATTTCTATGCTATTTTTGTATTTTCAATAGAGGATCTAATAGTGCATGTATTTTATTCTAATGCTTCTTTTAAGGAAGTGTATGGGGAAGATGGCACTTTTTGTTAAACAGAGGGCTCAAGGTTGAATATGGTTTTATTAATTAGTCTTTTTTAACCTAGGATCTATTGTATTTTCTTTCTCTGCTCATATTACTACAATTTTTGCAGTTTCTGGTCTTGTTTTCATTCTGAAATAGACCCTGCAACTTTCTTACTGCCTTTCTCTATGCACATTCTGCTGGAAGTATATCCTGTAAGATGTGACTGGATAACACCTATCGTAATGTTGCCTTTTTAATTCAGGTGGACTTGCCTCTGGGTTTTAGAGAATGGCTTTAAAGCTTCAAGCTTTACTTACCAGCCATTCCCTTTTCCCTGGGACCCTCTCACTGGCATGGTGAAAGGATCACTCTCTCCCCAGCTGAGAACAAACTCAGTAAATAAACATTTGGCACTGCATTTACAACCTCTTTTCCTTAGGATTTTGTTTGTAGCAATCTAATAGCTGTGATTACACCAGACACTTTACAGAAAGTAGCCTTGGATTCTTTTTCAGGTGCTTTCCAGCTCCAGCTGTGTAGTTCAAATTCCTCTCTCTAATTGAGACCCTTGAAGCACATTATTTAGACATGTAGCCCGTTTTCCTACTCAGCATGAGGAACAGTCAAGTTCAAACTACCTCACGAGCTTTCTAAAATGATAGAGCTATTGCTCTGAAATGCAAGAAATAAGTGTGGTATCAGCTTTTTTTCGTTACTGCTATTATTTGATAAACCCAAGAAGCAGAAATCGCTTCTTCCCAAATGCCAATCTCCCTTGATCTTAAGCCACTCAGCTTTACCAGCTGCAGAGCAGCAGAACTGTTTTCAAACGTCTCTGCAGTGATTTTATACTTATTTTATTAATCAGCAAGGACAGCTCTTGGTGCCACTGAAGGGCCCAGTCCTAAATACCTGATCCATAATAGCTGCACTTCATACTTGTGGCTAACGAGGGAGAGCTGCGGGACTGACTCTGCCCTGCTCTGGCTCTGTGTCAGCCCAGCCCTCTCCTAATGGGCTGTCACCAAGACAACTCACAGGGCCACCAAACACCTCTGTACAAACACCTTGACACATCTCCTCGGGGTGCACAGGCTGTTTAGCACACAAAGCCACGAAAACACTCCCAGCAGAGCGAGAGCAGACTGTGCCTGAGCGCAGAGCCCGAGCGCTGCACCGGCACCGAGCAGTGAGCGATGCACTGCAGGAATGCTTGGCTGTGCTGGGGCTGCAGGGCTGCCCTGGGAATGCTGCTGGGGCTGCAGTGCTGCCCTGGGAATGCTGCTGGGGCTGCAGTGCTGCCCTGGGAATGCTGCTGGGGCTGCAGTGCTGCTCTGGGAATGCTGCTGGGGCTGCAGTGCTGCCCTGGGAATGCTGCTGGGGCTGCAGTGCTGCCTTGGGAATGCTGCTGGGGCTGCAGGGCTGTCCTCTGGGCTCCATGGACCTGGATGCTGCTGTAAACACCTGCCTTCTCCTAGGGGAAGGTGTCCCTGCCATGGCAGGGGTGGAATGACGTGAGCTTTAAGGTCCCTTCCAACCCAAACCACTCTGATTCTGTGATCCTACAATCCTATGAAAAGGAGTTTCTACACCCCTCTTGCTAAAGCAGAACAGCACCCACCCTTCCCAGTCCATGCCTCTTTTTATTATTTCAGTTAGGAGTTGACTTAACTTTAAACCTGCAGTAACTGGCACAGCCAAGGCAGCAGCAGTAGTCAATAAAATGAGCTGGAAAGCAGCAGCTCAATCCACGCTCTGACTCATGTTGAACAAGTACTTTTTCTACACTAATCCCATGAGGGTTTAGATCTAAAGTATTTAGAAGCTGAACTATTTAGGAAGGCTCTGTTGAACATGAGTGAGTTCTGTTCCTAGCAGCTCATTACTTTCCCCTTACAGTAGTAGACTCCTTCCTGTACCAAAACTATTTCTCTCCAGCTTGAAGTGCTTCCTTGTCATTGTCTCATGAGTAATTACAAAAAACAGTCCCCGTGTCTCTCTTTTATTAATACCTCTCAAATATTTGTGCAGTGATTTCATATCCTTCTTTAATCACCTCTGATCCAGTTTATACAAATTTAGTTCAATCAATCTTTCATTATAAGTAATATTCCCCTGACCTTAGCTACCCTTCTTTGAACTTTCTCAGTATCTCAGCAGTGTTTTTATGATGACAGCTCTTATCAGCTCTGCACACAATATTCTGAGGGCACCTTGTACCATTGGGAATGGACTGGACATTAACAACCAGATAGAAGAAACAGCCTGAACATCACAAACACATCTGTAACTGAAAATGTGCTGGTTTATGTCCTCTTTCTCCCTTACTTGTTTTCATTCTGCTGGACTCTATTATAAGGCCTAAATAGAGGCAAGACTGCAAATTAAAATAAAAGACTCAAACCTGGCTTCTGTTGAGTGAAGTTTTCATTCCTCCTAGGCCTATTCATTTACGTTCTGATTTCAGAGATCCAACATTGTAGACCAGAGAGGGCCACACACTAAATTGAAAACAGTGCTGTTTAAAGCATGTGCTCTTCCAACTGAAAGTTAAACGAGATATGGGGGGAAACCCCACAATTATTCACTCTTCAAAGAAATATCCACATTCTATTAGGAGAGTCTTCAGCTTTCTGGGTCTGCTGACTCTTCCATCCATCTCAGCTGTACCTCCTTGAGCCTTGGCTTTGTACCAAATGCCCATATCCAAGTCAGCAGTGCTGAAAAGCTGTTCTTTTTCAGCCAGACTAAGGGCTTGTGCTCCACTAATCCCATGTGCTTCCCGGTGCAGTAGGGCTTTGCTGTAATTTGCCTTGTTCCTGTAACTATATTTCAGGTGTGTGTAGGAGTGACATTATTTAAGTTCATGTGAAATGTAAATAAGTCAGACACAGCTGAAAATGTATTTCCTCTGCCATCCCTATATTGTAGAACACAGTGTCACTTCTTATTACTTTTCATTATGATTATCTTATTTTAAAGCTGACAGTCATGATTTAATATCCTTGAAAAAGCTTAAAAGTGAGAAGTGTACTCCAGCTACTTTTAGCAGTTCTAAGAAACCCCCTTTCCCAGCATTTGGATTGTCATCATTTGGATTATGAGAGAATCCATACAACTCGTGTACCTTTATAAATAAAACACACTAGGAAGGGAGGCTGGCATCAGTTACTGAGATGGAATTAGAATGATATAAGGAATATATTTCAGCCCACCATGAGTTTTGTTCTATATCTGATGCCATCACATTGTAAGTTTTGTCTCTCATAGAAAAAAATCTAAATCTGTATCTTTGTCATGTATTAATTATATCCACCCTCTATGCAACAAACCAATGGTCATAATAAAATTCACAACAAAAATCGAAACATTTTCAGAACAAGACATTAAAAAAGCATTTACCCTGAGCCATATTCAGAGCACTGAGTGTAAAACAACTTCCGAATTACCTCCTTTCATGTGTCTATAACTCTTACAGAAGAACTTGCAAACTAGAACTGCAGCAATATATGCAGTTTTCATTGCAGGTAATGGAAATTTATTGTTTTATGGGTCACTCACCAGCACTTGTTTCTTTGTGCCCAGCATTACAGAACTGTTTTAGTGAGGAGGCTGAGTAATGTGAGTTCCAGCTGAGAGTGATTCAGATAAGGGCCACATCCAGTTCCTGCCAAGCAGGAGGAGCCAAAATGCAGGAGATTAAGCAACTGCTCCCCTCACATTTACCCTCAGCTGTGACCACCCTTCCCTAGCACAGGCACCAAGCCACGTCCTACTCCTTGGCTCTCTCCTTTTGTTCTGAGGATTACAGGGGCATGGTTGGGATAATCCCTGGTGGTTCACTCTCCACGTGCCATTAAAACCAAGCAGGAAGGTCAGACAATCTTCACTCTGAGCCAGGAAATCAAAAAATTACAGACAGGACTGCCCTGGTGTTGGTAGCTGCACAGATCTACATTTACTCTTGATTTCTAAGAAAGATAATAAAAGGCCAGTCACCAAGAACAATTGTAAATAGATCAGCTCTCGATAGCTATGCTTTTGATAACACTTTATACACTCCTATGAACAACAGAAAATATTTACATTCTGAAGTGAATCACTCTCACACAGCCCATTCTTTAAAATGCTGATTCCATTTAGGGGAAGACACAATGTCTGTGTCCAGAAACAATTCTGTTTCAAATTAACTGAAAAGGCTTTCAACTTATCAGGCCACTAATGAAATGTAACCACAGAAAAAATGCAACTATACACAAATCCATATTCCCTCTCATACTCCCAAAAAATCCCAAACAACCCTTAAACCCTAAAATATATACCACACTTGGTTTGATTTGTACCACATCTTCAAGTTTGATTTGTTTGGGGTGAAACACTACTATACCTGCTCTGCTTTAGCTTGTACACTTTCACAGCAGTATCCAAACACTTTCCCACATGAAAACCTCCCCTGAGGGTCCTGAGGACTACAAGATGATGTGCTTTCTTGGCTTAGTTACTGAGGGTTGTGATGGTTCACGTTGCAAAGATTGGACAAATAGAAAGGAACAAACACCTGCACACTTTGTATTTGCTTTGGACATTTTGGTTTAGAGCAATTTTTTTCACCCTGTATACGTGGCTGCTGTTTCTACACAACTACCTGAGTAGTTTGATTAATGACCAAACTTTTATGTATATTCATATTTTATAAACTCTAACCAAACAAATGTGTGCTGTTTGGTGAGAGAAGGATGGTGATTCCACTACAGATGAAGGGCACTACCTCGAGATGGCAAAGAAGGAGGGAACAGCCTCAGTACAGAAACTGCAGTGAATTAGAGAACATAATTGATGTCCTCCCAAGATCTAAAAGAAATTGGGGATCTGAAACCATTTATTTGCTCAGAAGCAGCTCCATGAGATGAAGCCACTTAGGGACTGTGGCCACAGTTGAATTCTTTGTCAATAAATTCCCCTTAGGCACTAACATGTCATTCTCATGATAACTGAACTGCTCTGGAAAGGAATATTTGTAGCTGGAAATGAAGGGAGGAGGGGGGAGTTAATGCCAGTGAAACAGGAGAAAACCCCTGATTTTCAGGTTCACCAAGGAGCTTTGGAGCTCTCTCTGGCCTTCATGATAACAGGAATCACTTTCCTAGGTGAGGAACAGTTACTTCTTTGGACTGAGCATTAAGGTTTAATGCAATACAAATAAGAAAACTAAGTAGAATGAAGTAATTTTTAGCATTTGGAATATTTCTCTCAGGCCATTTTTCTGTGAAAGAATATATTCTGTGCAGGTGGAGAATGCACTTTCAGCTCCTTTAGGAAAGCTGACATGTTCCCATGCTGAAGCACTAACTTTCCTAGTAGAAACTGAGAAAAATCCTACAGTCAATTCCCGTCTAATTAAGTCAGCTCACACAAGTCATTACTGCATGCAATAATTTGTAATATTACAGAAACCAAACAGTATATTTAGATACTAGATGGTCAGAGGTCTATTCAGAGTTATATTTCCACTTAATTGTGACAAATGAGCCACAGGAACTAAGGGTCTTCACTAATAAACCTGCTTTTAACACGCTCATTTTTGGAACAAGCTGCTCTTTTGCCATTGTACTGTGCTAGAATTTTTCTCTGTAATACTCTATTTTACATGCAGTGTAAAAATAAAAGGCTGAATCACATTCCAGAGATCCCTTTTTCATTTAGGATAGCTGTCCTTCAACCAGAAAAACTCACTTTTCACTTATCCATTAATATTTATTGATGCACACTATTGACGTGAAGTCTCATAAAATTAAGGCATTTCTAGGAATGGGAAATAATTTTTCCATGCAATTTCATCAGAAAGATTTAAAGAAATTCCAGCTTTTAAAGATTACAGGAGTACTGTGTTTAATGTTGATGAGAAAACTTAGATCATTTAATCTACCAAAATCATCCTTTAATAATTTCTCTGAGCATTTATTTTATAGTTTTGTTACTCTGTACAAGAATTTTTACTCCTGTTTTATTGTTTTACAGCTGTATAAATCCAAGTGGATATTTGTATGTTTTAAAAAGAGTTTTATTTTTGTTCTCCTTAGGAGATTGTAGCCGCTTGACTCACGGTGATTAAAAAGGATTTCTACTAACAGGTGACAGAATATCAGAATTATTTTCAAATCACCTTAAAACTTGCTTTTTACACATAACTAAATGAATTTGCTGTATGGATATCCTATGTACAGAAAACAAGAGGGAATGGATTTATTGGCACTTCTTTCAGATGACTTTCAAGATTGCAAAACCACAGAGAAATAAAATCACCCTAAATGCACCTTAATAAAACTTCACACCAACACTCACGATTGATGCTCTTTCTCTCCCCAAACTGATCCAACCAGTCAAGAAAGGAAAAGAGTTTTCAATGAAAACACAAAATACATTCACTGAATTCCCAAGCTAAACAGTACTTTAGCAAGAAATGCTACAGACTCGTATTGAACATTACATTCTGCTCATCCAGCCCCTCAGGCCAAGCCCTGCATTCCCTGATCAGTTTTGTCACACAGCTCCTCCTCTGCCTTCAGCTGCTCCAGTAACTTCTGTAACATTGCCATCACCACCACCCCATTACCAATAATCCCATTTTTCCTGGGTTTTCCCCCGAGATCACACTCTGAGGAGCACAGGTGAGACCCGAGTTACACCTGGGTGATGAGATGCCCAGGAGGCAGGGGATGGTCACCTCTGCAGATACAACCAGAGAATTACTCCAGGCTGGAAAAAGCCTCCAGGACATGGAGCCCCAGCCCTCCCCAGCCAAGCCCAGCTTGCCCACAGCCCCGGGTGCCACATCCACACAGCTTCAAACCCCTGCAGGCATGGGCACTCCCCACCACTGCTCTGGGCAGCTGGGCCAGCACTGGATAACCTTTCCCATGAAGAAATTTCTGCCCATCCCCAATCTAAGCCTCCCCTAGAGGTGATTTCCTAAGCCAGGGGTTGCTCTTCAGCGTTACCTACCTGTATGGGGCTCAATAGAAAAGTAAGGCTGTCCTTCCAGAATGCTATAAACCAGCTTGGCACTATTTCCATACACTGGGTCATCTGCATCTGTAGCTGTTACTTTAGTGACAAACGTGCCTAGATAGAAAGAATACACACAATTAATATTTACACTCACTAGAAATTTGCATATCTTATTCAAAAACTAATTTGAAACAAAAATTCATTTCCTCGTGAGCTGTATAACAATAATAAAAGAAGGAAAAATATCAGTAACAAGTTAAAATATTACTTGTGGAACAGAAACAAAACATTTTCCTTCAAGCTGATATGTGCCAGCAGCCTGAATTTCTGGGTAAAATAAAAGCCTTTTTAGTATCTGTATTATTTAAAGTTTCTTTGTAGAATGTATTTAAAGCTACCCAATAGATCTGTGTAGACTTCAAGCATTTGCAAAGGAATCATATCAAAAGGATACAAAACACAAGGTTAATAATACAGTATAATATGTTGCATTTAAGGCTCACAAATTCACATTTGAAAGAACTTTGCCAAGTTACAGAGACCAGATAGAAAAAAAAAAACAATAATAAAAAGGGTTCTTTTTTCTTCCCTTGGCTTGCAGCCATGATAATGATTTGATGTGGCCACAGTGACAGAGCTGGGACAACAACGATTGTCTCTGAAATGAGTCTCTGCCACTCAGGGGGCCATTGTTCAACCAGAGTTATAAATTCCATACTCTGACAAAAATAAATAGAAAAAAAAGGAAATTACCCTTTTTATTTCTTAGACAACAGAGCACTTGCCATTTCTGTAAGAAGCAAAATGGAATGAAATTCAGTCGGTTGCATTAAGGTTTCTGCAGAGAGGTTTTTTTTTTTTTGGCTGACATAAAAGTATGATGGTATTAATTAGGCTGACAATAAAGACAATATGTACAGAGGGAGAGAAAGCAAGAGAAGGAAAAAGGTTAAGGGCTGAATTATGTTCAGAAAGGAAAATAATTACAGCACCCACCAAAAATCCTCCTTTATGGATATGCCAATAAAAATAGCCTCCTGTTCCTTCTTAGTTTTGGTGTGCTGTGAATCCTGATCCCACAGTTTTTCAGGACAGTAAAGGGAAGGAGACCCCTTTGGCACAGCCCTGCTCCTGGCCCTGTGCTCCCTTTTCCTCTCTCCCTGCATGGCAGTTTTGTGGCTTACAGCACATATAAATCACTCAGAGAAATGTTTGCATATCTAGATATGATTTGCAGATGACCCAACAGCTGCCATTCTGCACTTTCCCACCTGGCCACTTCAAAAACCAGGGGGCAAGAGGTGGGGCTAGGGTTTGGGAGGGCAGGATTTGGGAGGATGGAGAACAGCTCTCTTAGGGAGCACGAGTTCTGCAGGGACCCAAGTTGTGGCAGGTTTGCTACGTGGAACTAATGGGATAATTCCCATTGAAGGGAATGTGGGTTACAGAAATACATCTCACTAGAGAAAAAAATGGCTTTGGCCAGTATTGGTCATTTATTTTTTTGTAAATTTACCCGTTCTTACAGGGGAGAATACCAGCAAAGGGAGGCAGAGGATAAGTGTCCCCCCAGCATCTGTCCTGGGCTCAGCAGGGGCCAGAGGGGTCCTGCAGCTGGTGCACATGTCATGGAACAGGAATATTATTTCACATCTCTCTTTGACAAATGCTTGCTGAACCTGTTTTATAAATATGCAAACTGTTCCTGTTTTGAAGCTTAACTGGATTTGAGGCTGAAAGGTGATCTTATAACTAACCTTTAACAGAATAGTTTGTAACCTGTCATGGGGCCTGAGAAATGGACTTTATCCTCAACTTGGTGGTTAGTTTGTGAGGAATTAACATCAGAAATTTATTGTCTGCACGGTGACAACAACCAGACAGTGACAAACAGACAACTCCTGAGAGCTCTGAGTGGAAATGATAAAGGGGGCAGGTTGTGCCCAGCCCTGTGGCAAGTTCAGCAGCCTCAGCCTACAGGTGACATCTTCAATGCCCTCCTTCAATATAAAGAGCAGGAGGGAAGCAGCCCTGGGGCACAGGCTGCAAAAAACAGGGAACAACAACAAGGGAGTGTGCAGGAAGCTTGAGTGTGGCTGTTGCAGGCAGAGAGGGACAAAAGGCCCTTTTGTGGCTTGTCCACAGGAGTTACAAGGCTTGAGAAGCTGTGGCTAACAGGATTGTCTCACCCCTCTAAGTTCTGTTGGCTCTCCTTTTGTACTCACATCCCTTTCCAGGGCTCTGTTCTGCTGTCCCCACAGACAATCAGCCCTCAGCAGAGCTGTACCTCCCCTCTCTGGAACTGAGCCTGGCAGAACCTTGGACACACAGGATTTCAGGCTCTCTGTGCTGACAGGGACTGATCCTCAAAAATAAACTGCATTTGACCTCAGGTCATGGAAAAAGCTTCCAAAATTGAGTGATAGCACTGAGATTGTGAGTGTGGAGTTGAATAGAATTGTGTTATATCACAGAGTGAAAGATTGAAAATTTAAGATTTTGGGATATAGTAATATATAAGTAACAAGATGGAAAGTGTAAGAGGTAGGTTAGTTCTTCTTCTCCTTCTTCTTCACAAGTTTGGGTGATTTTGTGTGATTGGTTGAAAAAGTCCACAGTGAGGAACATGGGTAGCTAGCTATTGAGTACAAAGTAAAAATAAATTAGTTGGCATCTCATCATTGGGTAGTTTAGGCTTAAAAGAAGACCTTGAAGACAGAACTCTAGGGGCCATTTCTACTCTGTTAACTTTGTGTGTAGAAGCACTCATGGTCGGTGGGGCTGTAACTGAGATAAGAAATAACAAACCTCTAAGTCTGAAGAAGAATTCTGTCTCTCGTGCTTTTAATCCTGACTCTGAGAAAAAGAACCAGATAAAGCCAAGGAGTTCACCACATGAGCCCCAGCACATCCCAGCACATCCCAGCACATCCCAGCACATCCCAGCACATCCCCCAGGCTCCCTGCAGCCCATGGCTGCTGTCCCAGGGTGACACCAGCCAGGATGCAGGCTCAGAGCTTCCTTCAGCTGGGTTCAGGCTGCCCAGGCAGGTGATGGGCTCGTTTCTGTGGCTGCTATCATAAAACTTGTGGTTTGTAATCTCCTAAGACAGAAGAGGTTTGTGCAGAACATCATACAATGGGACAGGGAAGGAAAAAGATAAGGCTCATCAAAAAGTGAAAATTTTAGTTAAGAGTATTTCATCAAGATTATTTCATTTGTTTCCATACTGTACTTTATATACAAAGGAAAATAAAGAAATAAAACTGTTGACTTCTTGGAGATTGTGTTTGATTTTCCTAGCTGGCTCTTATTTCAAAGGCCTTCAGAAATAATTACATTGCTTGTTTAGAAAGATTTGGTATATAATTTCTATTCTTATCTTACTTCACTTGAGAATTCCTGAAGACTTTCTATAGATATTTATTTCAGGATTCCCAGACTTGAATGGATATGCTGATTCTTTGATAAGCACATTCTTTATCCTAAGTGTTCATTAGATACTAAAGTTGAATACACCCTAATAAAAAGAGTTAATCAGTGTCTAACACTGCTTCCAATCCTGATGCTCAGTTATTGAGGTTTTCTTCTTGTGATATAAAATAATTCAATCACTTATTGAGACTCCAAGTTCAACTGAAGTTTATAAATTTATTAAAAATGCGTGGGTAATACGAGTGTCAGTGTTTCCAAATTAAGTACACATAAGGCAGGGGGAAAGGCATAACCTTCTTTTTCTTTCCCTTACAGCTAATTTGAAGTATGACTATAATCTCACCTAATAAAATTAATGAAGGGAATGGACAACTGAAATACTCTCCTGCCTCCCAGAAATCAATTTCTTCCCCAGCCAGTTTCTGCCACTCAGCACTTCATTTCCAACCATCACACACACTTCTGAGGCCTGTCAAATCCAGTAATTTGCTCCCAACAATCTTACTGATGAAAATTGTTTAGGGAAAATGTGAGTGATCATGAAAAAGAAATTAAAGAAATTGCTTCCACTATTGAAATTAGTTAAGCTTTGTCATAGTTTAAATTTTATCACCTTTAATTTGAATTTCTAATTTTTTTTTTTTTGCTTTATGCCTTGAGTCAAATTTTCTGCAGGTGTGGAACACTACGTTAGGTTGTTCACACTGGCAATAATCAGGATATTTAGGAACAAACCCGGTCCCATCTGCAGCTGCAGGTGATGCTGCTAAGTCAGCTCTGCCCTGGTTCTCCTGCAATGTGCTGAGAGTTCACATGGAGCAACCAATCCCACTCCCAGAGGTGACAAAACCTGAGCACCAAAAGATTTGGAGAACTGAGGTGGAAACAATGCAGGGAAAAAGGACCTCTCAGTCACCATGGGTATTTTTAGCCAACCTCCACACCAGAACTCTCCAAGCTTTGGATTATCAATATTTAAGCAGGATTTTACTCCATTACTGACACTGCAGTTATAAATTACATGTATATAAATATTTTTTACAAGCATAATGTGCTTAAAGTTTTAAAGTTAAAACTTGTGCATTGAAAAAGCTGTAAGAATGCAGGGAAGGACATTTACTAAATGCTCTTGGAAAAACGACATTTGGGTTCTACTCAGCCAATAAATTGCTAAGGTTTCTGTTTGTGCTTAATTTTGACTGCATTTGGCTTGTGTTTGTTTCTTTGTCAGTGCTACAACAAACTCATTTAGCCAGAGACTATGAATTTGAAATGGTGCCATTTTTATAAGAAAGCCACTATTGTAGTCCAAGTCACTGTTGTCCTAATTACAATAATATTGCAGTTTTATATAATCTGGCCCAACAACATAATCACTGTTTCTTTTTTCTTTATGTACCTAATGTTGCTTTGTGTAAAGCAAGCCCATTTTTTTTTTTGAGAGATGAGGCAAATTTTATGTTCTGTTAAAAACTTTTTGTGTTTTTTCCCTCAGTTACACTTTTGCAATGCTAATGACCCTTAAATATGGATTTAATCACTATAAATATAGACTGCACAGAGATTCAACAGATTTTAATTAATGAACACTTCTAATGTGCTTTAACCATTAGCCATTGCTGATTGTTTTACTGTGTCTTTACAATAGGCCAGCAATCAGAGACACAATTAACAACAGGACTATTTTTATATGGCTAGGTGAGAAAGCCTGTGTTTGATGGCAAACTAAGATTAAAAACCATCGTATAAAATAGGATGTGTGTGCTCAGCTAGTGCTTTTCTGTTGTTTTGGCTGTGTTTTAGTGTGCAAGTCAGGGTACAGATTCTGCACATTAGTCAGAAAGAAAAATGCATATGTTGCCACAGGGAGTAGGAAAGCAAATTCTTTTGGTGTGGCAGTGAAATGTGTGCACTGGGAAAAAAAAAAATCCAAAAAATCAAGTTTGAACGTTCTAGAGGAGGTAATGCATAGTTGCTGCCAAGAATTTACATGAATCCATATTCAGTGAAAAACCATTTTGTTGAAAGATTGTAATGGCTGGTAAAAATAAATAATGTGACCATAATGAAACCTGATGGAACCACGTTTTTGAACCTTCCCAGGGACTTCTGGGATTTTTTTTTTTATTTTTTTTTTTTTGCTTTTCTGATGTCCTCTTTGGTCTCACTCATTCTTTCTCTCCTAATCTCTCCCAAATCTTGACAGGCTGAAATCTCCATTTCATTTTGAAGATCTCATTACCAACCTGATGGGGCTTCAGGAGAGTATTTGCCTGACAAAGCCTCACCATTATTTACCAACTCTTTTGTTTTCCTAAGAGGATCCTGTGCTTCAAAACCTTCAGCTGGCTTTGGAGATGGGCTGATGGAAGCCCTGCAGTCAGGGGTGGTCACACAAAGCATTGTTTGTACCCAGCAGGTCAGATAAGCATTCTTTCCAAAATGAAGCCTTTTCTTCACTGTCCTTCTTTGCTATAATCTCACAGGTAGCATGACAGTTGTTGTCATGGTAACAATATTTTATTGAATAAAACTGCAATAATCTCATAAAAACCTGCATAACTTCTTGACATGTAAATTATTACTGCCTCAAAGCTGAAGGAACTTATTCTTATTTGTTTTTCATTGTTGCTTGTTGTTTTTAAATGCAAAAAACATAGTTTTAAGCCTTATCATGCTGTATTATTGCATGAGATCACTTCTAGACACAAAATCTATGAATTAGAGGTTTCACTAACCAAATAAAGAAAATGTATATGAAATAGGAATCAGTTTAAAGCACTACAGAACTTGTTAACATATGCAAATTCCCCACATAAAACATCATTGCATATCTTGGTGTTCATGCAGATATATAAATACATACACACATAAATTGTGGGAATGTTGCATGAGTGTTTAAGGGTTCTTTTGCTGATCATATGTTATTATTTCAGCCCTACCTTCTGCGCCTGTATTTGAATGTATTTTTATTATTATTAACAGCTACTCCACTGGCAAAGCCCCGGGAGTCCAACGTGTGGATCAGATCCCACAGCACAGGAAGGTTCTCACCCCAGAGATCCCCAGAGCCAAGCACCAGGAAAGACAAACACAGGTAGAGGAGAGACAAGGAGGTTGTTGGACTCAATGATCCTTGAGGCTCCTTTCCAACCCAGGAATTCCATGATTCCTTGATTCTGCGAGGAAAGGATGTAAATCCTGGCAAGCAATGCTGCCAGCACACGTGGTGCTGCTGCCTGACCTACAGAGCCCACAGCACCTCAGAGCTACAGAAAATGTCAAGGCCTGCTTTGGCAACTGATGACAGAGGGCTTGGGTGAGTTTTCCAGATCTTCCCACACTTAGAGGAAAGCTTGTAAAAACAGAAAAAAACCTGCTTTTTACGTGTCCAGTGGACCCTTAATGAACAAAAAATTAATGAGGCAATAGATGACACCCTGAGCAGAGGTAAAGGATGGAGATATGAGCCAGAACAGTCCACTGAGGGAAAAATGGGCAACTTGTGCTTGCCATGCTGGAGAAACATGAGGGCCAGAATGCATTCTGCTGTTTCCATGGCAGAATCCAATATGCAATCATTTCTAGAGGCAGAAATGAGAAAGAAAATTTGTGTATGTTACAGATGTAATACTGGTATGTTGGTGATGAGAAGCACATAAATACACAGATACAAGACTTCTCTTTATCTTCTGCAATGAGAAAAATAACAACAAAAGCTTCCTTGCAATGAGAAATTGTACAAGGAAGAATAGCTTCCCAAGGGAAATAACAGAATCCTCCTCAGTGAAGAGTTCACTCTCTTGCACAGGATGCTGGGATAATGTATTCTAAGGGAAAACCCTAGAAAGACAGGAAGATTAACTAATAGGGTAATTTGTCTTTCCCAGCTGTAATTTATTTGACTCTAAGTAGTGAAATAGTGTGATGCTGTCATGATCTTGTTTATGATGATTAAGGTAAGGAAGAAGGAAAAGAGGGTTATTCATACAACTCAGTTTTAGGCTCAACTGGCTAAATTAGATACCTAGCTGCACCAGCTGCCTGCTTTACCTGAGGGAGCAAGACAGAATCATCCTCTCCTAGAATCCTCCTCTTTTGGCTGACTGGAGAGGAACAGAAATGAAATTGGCCAGCTAATGTGAATACCTAGTTTTCAATCCTGTGGTTCCTCTATTTTGTGGATGTACTCAAATCAGGCCACCCCAGCCTCTAATTCCAGCCCACCAGGAACTGCAAGAGTGTCAACCTGACACTCCACCAAACAGGACAAGGAGAACCTTGCAAGAATTTTGGATTTGTTTACATTAAATTCTATCATAGAATCCCAGAATCACAGAACCATTAATGTTGGAGAAGCCCTCCCAGCCCATGGAGTCCCAGCTGTGCCCAGTGCCCACCTTGTCCCGAGCCCAGAGCTCTGAGTGCCACCTCCAGGTGCCACCTCCAGGGATGGGCACTGCACCCCTCCCTGGGCAGCCCCTGCCAAGGCCTGAGCACCCTTTCCATGGGCAAATTCCTGCTGCTGGCCCCCCTGAGCTGCCCTGGGCCACTTTAAGGCCATTTCCTTTTGTATATATCTCTGTCTAAATAGCTGCGTGCACTTATATATTCATAGAGACATCTGTAAACACTTTCTGAAATAAACTGCAACTGATACAGTTCATATTTTGTTTTTAATATTAAACATGAGTGACAAAAACATCACTTACTTGTTTTGCCACTTTGTTTTATATAAATAGTTGAATGCAATCTCACTGAAATGCACCGAGAGATTTTTCAGAACTTTACAGACCTATAGGAAATGGCAGATGATGCCCTAAAGAATTGGTAATCTAAACCAAAGGTTTTAGCACCTAAAAATCTGACTCAATGAAATAATCTGAAAGAATCTAACAGCTTGGTCTGTAATAAATTATGTAGTACCATGCAGGAAAATGAAAGAAGCTGTTTCTTGGTTCCAACAAAAAAACCATCCTTTCATACCTTTGATACACTAAGTGATGTTTAACTCCATCAGCAGAAGAGGTATCCAGACTCTTCCTCCCAAATTTCTCAATGCAATTTCTGGAGTAGATACTTTAGGAGTTAATGAAACCTTTAAGGAGGGTTAATGTCATGCAGTACAGGTTTGAGTCAAAATCTCCGCACAAACGCACGACCGACCACATGTAACACAACAATGTGAGTGCAGATTGCTCATGTGTCGTTTTAAGGACTTTTTATCATGTGAGGGAAACGGGAAAAACATACTGTATGCAAATGTGTGAGTGCAGAAGCATGAGAGGAGCTGGCTGAGCCTGGAGAAAAATGCTGTCTGAACATGCAGGGAAGGGAGCGAGCTGGCAGCCCCGCACCTCGCAGCTGTATAATGAGGGCTAGAGGAAGCGTGGCTGGGAAACTTAATCAACTGCATGTTTTACCAGTCCTTGTCTGCATAAACTGATTGTTTGGGAACTCTGATGCTGCCTCTTTAGCATAACATTTTGGAATCAGAAATACTTTACAACAGAAATACATATTCAGATTTAGGGATATGGATTCCTCCCTGGCAATTATCCTGGCTGATGTTACCTGGGTGCATCTAACAAGAAGGGACCTTCTGCCTTTTCAGTTTTAAGGCTGGCAGTTCTTTCTTGCTACAACTTATGAGATGGTGCCATTAGAGAGCCTGCAGGTATTCCTTTGCAAATTCCCCGGGGTGGCTGTTTGTTAGGATTAGTACACGGTTTGAAACATCACAGGCAACAGCAGAAGGGTAAAAATATATTTTATGTTTGCCTTAAAGAATTATGTTTTCCTTTCATGCTATTTTTTTTTTTTTATTCTCCCTTTAGATATCACCCTCACTATAGAATATTAATTGATATTTGTGAGAGAAGTGGGAAATAGCTTCTCTTCTGTTCAGGACTTTTTGAAAGACTTCTTGTCTCTAATCAATTGACTATTTCATCAGCATTCATTCTGCAAGGTCCCCAGGCAAAGGCAGTAAAATTGGATGATCACTGTACACTGTATTAGCAAGCAGAAAAAAAAGGCACTGTAAGTCTTGTTGATTCCAATGGAAGTTTCAGGTTATGCTCAGGTGTATTGTAAAAAAATAGAAATAAATAACAAAGCAGCCTAGGCTGTTTACTGCAGAAATTCTTTCATTTATGACTTTGTGTGGTGAGAACAGAACGTGGCTGATATCATCTCACAGCTTTGATGCTCTGCTGGCTTTGTTTGGGAGAGTGAAGCCTGGAGTGCCAGCAAGGGTAACCCAGGGTGCAAAAGCAGGGTTTGCAATATTGTCCCCCCCAGGCCACTGCAGGGCCAGCAAATGGCAGCAGAGCCCTTCTGGGCCCCAGGGAAGGGACACAGAGGAATCAGCTGCCCAGCAGCCCCCAGGGCAGGTTCCCAAGGAAGTTGTGTTGACAGCAGCTCCACAGACAGTTGAGAGTTGTTCTCAAGGGAAAACAAGAGGAGCTGCAGATTCAGCACTTTAGCAAAGACAGAGGTGTCAGCTCAGGACAGGGTAGGGAATGACCAGTGCCAGAGGAAAAAAAAATGGATTCTGAATTGTGTCTCATTTTGCCAAATATCAAGTGTATCCATCAGAGAGATGTCTAACACAGGCCACTAAATGAAGGATCTGAGGAGTATTGGGCCCTGATGTTCTAAAGCCAAGTCTTTGTGCTAGCAGAGGAATAGAAAGTTCAGTAATCAAAATTTCTGTGAAAATATTACCACACTGAACTTAATTTTTTGACCTAGAACTTTCTACCTTGTGGTTAGACCTTGTCTACATTTCTTGTGATTGAAAAAGGTGAGATTATGCTCCAGGCCAGTCCTGTGGCATTTCACAGAGCATCAGTCTGGCAGGGAGCTGTGCTGCTCTACTTCCTCTCATCCCTCTTTTTTCCACTTAGGCATCATCCCCTGGCCAGCAAATGGGCTCATGTCACCAGCCAAGCTGCCTAGAAAAATGAGATAACACAACTTCAAAGCCTGCAAAACCAAACCACACTGCTCTTTGAAAGACTTTTTTTCCTTCAAAATTTTACATTTGGGGTAATTGTGAGAAATCCATGCTGAGAATAGATTTCAACTTGTAACCAGAAGAGAATGCATCAGAAACCTGAGTCAGAGACTTATTTTCACACAGTCACAGAACACAAACATGATGACGCATTTGATATGTGCAAATGGAAGCGACCACAAAGGATTTCAGAAGCAGAATATCTGCAACAAGAACAAGATGTTTGTGACTAGGAAAAACCACAGTAAGACAGATTCCTGTAGGTAAACAGGACATTCACCTAAGACTGACAAAATTTCCTCTGCTCTTCCATCACATGATCAACATGTGACAGCTCTGTCTGTCTGTCCTCATCCCAAAACAGGAACATCATGGAAAGATGAATTTCTCTATTTGGAAGAACTCCATAAGGAACTGTGTCTTCAGTTCTGATCCCAGCAGATTTTTCCTGCAGCGTTTATCTTCACTGTGTGTCATCTGCACAACTTTCCTCCGTGCCGAGGGAATGCATGTGTGCAAAAAAGGGACAATTTGTGACAAATTGCTGCCAGGGAATGGAGAGGAAGAAAGGCAGTGTTTGTCAATAGCTCCACACCTTGCACAGGTAAGTCAGGCCTAGCTCCTAAGGACCAGACAGTGCATTCAGAACCTCAACACTCAAGTACTTCCTGCCATTGGCACAAACTACTCAGAGCAATTCCACTGATTTTGGTAATTCTGTGTTGTCAATTAACTGGTTTAGCACAATAGGACAATATAGAGGGGAATAACTAAAGACCAGCCTATAAACCTCAGAAGAATATTAATTTTATCATAGTCCTCAAGCTCATTATGACCATGTAAGAACATTACAGAAAGATAATGACATTTTTGATCAGACCTCATGAGAAATGAAGAGCACAAAAATAGCAGCACATGCTCAGAAACTGTGTTTCCTCAAGGCTCAACAGCCAGGAAGGTTAAGGAACAGGCAGCCAGCCCTGGTGTGGAATGTCCTGTGCCCTTCCTGAAGGTTGTGTGTGACCATTTTAAACACCCACACTCACCAAAGAGATCTCTTGTAAAACTCCTCAGTACCACAGCTACTGCGTGTGATTATACACGAGAGGAACAAGTGGAGGAACAAGACAACACAAAAATAGACTTTTTTTTTTAACAGCTGTTACACTGTTGCCATATTTTACAACATCTGCTGGTTTTTCCCTTAGCTTTTGCACTGCCTTTGCATTTACCCTTTGGGCTAATTTGTACTTGACCCCAGTGCTGCAGTCCCTTTACTCCACAATTTTGTGACAAACTATCATTGATTTAACAGTCATGCTCAGTGCCTTAAAAATCAATGATAAAACCCCCAGCAAGACAGTGTGGTTGATCTTGATAGCATTTCAGGTCAGGTTTTTATCACAACTTTCTGATTTGTCAAGTTATTTTATCACTATTCATGTCAGACATTGCATCTAGATTTCATATGGAGCAGATTTTGTCCTTTTACAAACAATTTGTAAGTGGAAGAGAATTAATATCTTTGGGAGAAGTGGAAAGCAAAGCTGCACAGTGTACAATGTGGTCCTAATACACCTGGCTGGACTAAAGAACTCTGCTCTGCTTTAAAAAAAAAAAAAAAATTAAAAAAAAAGGTAGAATTTCTCATCAGCAGTGGTGTAATCAAGGGCAAACCTTGATTCAAGGGAAAACCTTGATTCAAGGGAAAGCATTCTTGAGTAGATATGCTTGTGCCAAAACTGAAAATTGATATTCTGACCCAACTGAAAGCTTAAACCCTTTCCAGTAAAGACCTTTCATGGAAGCATTTAAGGACAACATATATTATTAGTCTAAGCTTTTTCATATTGTTACTGTTTTCCAGTGGCAAAGGCAAAAGCATTTCTAGAGCAACGTCAGACTGAATTCCACTGTGTGTACTTTGGTTTTTTTATGACTGACAGGAGGAGCCTTAATATTTGGAAATTATTAAAGTTTGTCCTTTTACCTAAATTCAGGCAAACTGTGAGAGAATTCTCTTCCCTTATGGCTTTTGTTCATTTTCCATCTGTGTCCTTTTTTATTTCACCAACACGTTTGTCACTCTGCTTCAGTCTTCTCCTGTCTTTCAACATGACACTCGCTGTCTAAACACTCCCAGCTTCGCTGAGAGTGAAACCAAGAGATTTCACTGCTCATTCCCCTCCTGAAAAAAAGGATCCTAAAACTCTGCTGTCAGGAGACAATATCCACTTTGGCTCCCATTACCAGCTCTGCACGTGTTTTGGGGAATTTGTGAATCTGTGTGTAGCTGAGGAGGTAACACAGAACATACTCAAGAGAGGGTGTGGGGTTTTTTTCCTCTTTTCTTTCTTTTTTTTTTCCTTTTTCTTTAAATAAGCTACAGAATTGGTTCCAATTACCCTTATGGATCTTCTAAGCTTGCTCATTCATTTACATAATATTCTATATTCATTGCAGGCATAGACACAGAGCTCATAGACAAATGGGGAGGGAAAAAAATAGTCTTGACGTTCTTACTCCCAGAAGCACAGAAAAAAAACCAAAATTTTAAAGTTTTAACTGAGTTTCTACCCCAGTGTGCTCTTTTATGTTTAAAAGTGATTAAACAAGATTTACAGAAGAATTAAATTATTTCCTATTTGTAATATTTGCCATAATGAAGTAATTCTATAGATTTCAATTTTGATCTTTAATTCTTTAAGAAAATTAATATCATAATTAAAAGATTAAAGTGCACAGTGTCAGCAAAGAACATATTCCCCATATACACTATTAGCTTTCACAAGCAAATTCATCATTTTTGGAGGTGGGGAGCAGGGCTTACTACGGTAGATTATGTAGGAATTACAGTTTAAAAAAACTCAATTTACTCCTCAAAACTTTACTTTTTTTTCTGGAATGTGCTGGAGTCTCTGCTCAAAGAGAGGAATAACTGATTTCAGAATAACTCAGAGCGCAGCGGCGCGGCCGGCAGCGAGCGCGCGGGCGGGAGGGAGTTCTGCAGAGAGGCTGAGAAGTGAGCAGCACTCCTCCCAGAGAGAGCTCCGGGTAGTACCGATCCTCCTCGCTCCAGGCAGCGGGAGAGAGCCACACAAAGCCCTTTGCTTCAGCAGGGAAGCAGGATTTTCCAGAGAGCACCGAAACATAGAATAAAACCCAGGCAGGGGACGCGGTGGCCGAGGCCGTGCGCGGCTCTCGGATGCAGGGACACACACAGAGCCCCACACGGACTGGCACACACTGCAGGCAGGGACAGAATGCTAGAACTGGGGTGAAAAGGACCTCAAAGCCATCCAGCCCCACCCCTGGCATGGGCAGGGACCCCTCCCACTGTCCCAGGCTGCTCCCAGCCCCGATGTCCAGCCTGGCCTGGGACACTGCCAGGGATCCAGGGGCAGCCCCAGCTGCTCTGGGCACCCTGTGCCAGGGCCTGCCCACCTGAACAGGGAACAATTCCTTCCTCATATCTAATCTAAACCTGCCCTCTGTCAGTTTGAAGCCAGTTTCCACATCCCCATAATGTTTCATTCCAGTTCTAGATAGCCAAAATAACACCTGACATTCCTATAATGCTTCTCTCCTAGCCAGGGACATAAGACCAGGTCTAAGGTACCTATAAGAAAAACTGCATCGTGTTAGAACCTTAGAACAATGAAAGGTTAAAGCCTTCATCTGTATTTCATGCATTGCCTTCCCCTGAGGCCCAAAAATAAAACGCCTTGTACTGCATCCTCATTACATAAGTACTATATATAGAGAGCATATGAGTTCCTCTTCTGTTTCAGAGCAGAAAATTGATAAAAGCATTTTGAGGAAAGAAAAGGTTCAGTAGAACTTTGTTTCATCCTGAGTAAGAACACTGCCTAGTGATGCCTGTGTTGTACAATAGTCAAGGCTGAAATTGGCAGTGGGTGGAGATCTCCTTAAGGGAATTAAGTAAGTGGATAATGGAAGTGAAATACTCTTAGTAGGGAGAAAATAATAAAAAATCCTTGAACTCTGAAAGGAGACAATTTTCTTATAAACTTTACAGAAGAGATAATGCAATTTTTAGAGGACTAAAAAAAAAACTTCAAAAAACTTGAAATAATTTACAGAGAATCATTTCCTTCATCTCTTGATGTTGCTACCTGTGGGTCAAGAGAAGAAAACAGAAGGAAATAGTAACAGCAACATTAATGAAGGGTAACACTCTCATCTTCCAATTTCCAGCCTTGACGCTTGGTTCCGTCAGAGATTAAGACACAGACTCCACTGCCTCCACTTCAGAGACTTCACACTCATTCATGTCCCATGTAATGCAGTCAGGAACATTCTCTGAGTTTCCAAGCAACAACAGAGAAATAGATTTTGTTTCTCAATAAAAAAGCAAGAGTGCAGGTTGGTGCTTCTGTAGAGCAGCAGCTTGGAAAGCTGCACCCCTAGGACTGTCCTGTAAAACACATGGAAGGGCCAGAGATCCTAAGGCATAAATGTGCAAACTCTCAGAGTTACAGCAATAAACCTCAGACCTGTCAGATGATCTGTTGCAAATATCTACTATGTAGGTTGTTTCAGTAAAGGTAACAGCCTTTTTTGTTGTTAGAACACACTTGCTTTTGGACAAAACCCTTTCATGCAGCCTAACAAACCACAAGAATGTGGAACTGTCATTTCAGAGGCAGTTTGGTGTCTCTCTTTTCCCCAACATGCTTGGGGAAGAGATGAAACATTTTCCCGTGGAGCCAGCCCCTTTTACTCTTCCCTCAACTACATCCAGCCACTGGTCAATCCTGCAACAATCCTCTATAAAAAAGTTTTTCTAATGAAGTTTTAACTTATAATTCATCTCTCATTACCCTTCTTCACACTTTTACCTCCTCTTTCACTCTTTCTCCATTTTTACTTTACCTCTCTTTCACTAATATTTCATCTTTTGTTCTCTTTTATTTCCTTACTCTGTTTGTACTTACCATCTTTTAAACCTCATGTTAACAATTTACTGGATTCTTATTCTTCTCCTGATTAGTTCCCTCTCAAAAATTTCAGTTTTGGGGTTTTTTTCTCCTCTTTACAGTGAATACTGCTTGGATAGTGGCTATATCTTTATCACAGATTATAAACATACACAGATATAAATTATTTTTATAGTAGTTTTTTTTATCAGAAACCATCTTTTCTTTTCTTGCATATATCTTTCTCTTTTTTCTCCTAGAATACTACATAATTCTCATTTCCATAAGGAATGACAGCATTCAATTTTCCTTCCTCCTTCTCCCACACAGTTTTGTTTTGGTTTGTTCTTTTTATTCTCATTATATTTAATTAAGTCATTTGCTCACCTAGAGCTTGGCTGAAATATCTTCTGAAAGCAGGTCCATATTATGTTTGTGCTTCTGCATAATTTAAAGTAACTCAACGTATAAAAGCTGTGGTTTAGTAAAAGAACTGAAATGCAGGCTCAAAAATTCACATATCATTTTTGGCACAAGCAATTTAGCACAATGAAGACACGAAAATCTGCTGGAGAAGAGTTGATTTAAAAGGTGAAGCCTCAGGTACGACCATGCAGTCACACACTGAGCACATCACACTTGTATTTGACAAAGACTTGGTGTAATTCTCTGTGCTGTGAGAGAGAGGATGGTTCTGGCTCCTCACATTCCTCCTCTTTTTAGCTAAATAAGAGAGAGTGGTGTTTTTGAAACTTTGTGATAGGATATTGCTTTATTTCACAAAGTGCCTTGGCTCTCCTTCAATTACCTTGCTTTGACAGATTTAGACAAATCACTGAAAAGCACATTATCCTCAACCTGACACTAAAATGCATTCGAATTTCCTCTGCATTTCATGGCCAGATTTTGATGCCATTGCTTATGCTGAACTCTTATATTGCCCTAAAATGGATTCTCTTGGTTTGGTGGGTTTGCTTCCCTTTGCTTTCAGGGACAGCTGAAGATGAGCAGCACTTGATGTGTGCCATGGGGAGCGTCAATATCTGCCTCTGTCAGGACATTCACTTGCAAACACAGGGACAAACTATGCAGAAAGGGTTCTAATATATTAATCCATGAGGAAATAGATTCACACTAATCCGACAAAATGAATAAATATAAGTAAAATATATTAAGAAGATTATGCTCTTCTCCTTTCTCTTTTCTGCTTTCACACAGTTAATTTCCCTTTTCACCATCTTTTTCCACAGCTTTCTCTGCTTTTCCCTTCCATCATCCATGTAAATCCTGTGGCTAATTGGTTAAGTCCACTCTACAGCCTAACCATCAATTCCCAGGCACAGCATCTTTCATTTCAATGTTTTTTGCCTGGTTACAGTTGCACTTAGAGGAAAACAAATAAGTATGTATCAATGCCCTGCAAGTGTAGGAAAACAACAAACAGATAATTAAACATCAACAAAATATCAATAGGATTAGAGCGTCATGCTGGAGCAAATCTTGATAAATCCTTCTCAATAACAATACTCTAACTGCAGTGTCAGAAGGGAAATATAAATTCAGCCCATTAAAGTGTTGTTGGACAAAGACACATTAATACAGCTGTTAGTCATTTCCTTACTACTGAGGGACTCGACTATTGTGCTGCAGATGAGAGCTTCGGCCAAGAAAAGATTTGAAAATATGCAAATGAATGCTAACAACATAATAAATACCTTTATTATTCATCACCAACTCAACAGCCTCCTGGCAGGGCCAGAGCTGTGGGCAAGGGCAGCCTGGGCTGCTCAGACATACGTACCCACTACAGACATCTCTGGCACCGTGGCATGGTAGGGGCCCTCCACAAACTCAGGGGGGTTGTCATTGATGTCCTGGACCTTGATGATGAATTCTGAGGGCGGCTCCAGGGGCTGGTTTGTGTCCCTGTCCACTGCCTGGGCCGTGAGGGTGTACTCAGCCTTCTCCTCCCGGTCCAGCCTTTTCATGGCATGGATGTCTCCAGTCTTGTCATTGATCACAAAGATGGTCCCAGCTCCATCTCCCGACAGGATATACTTGATTTTGCTGCTGCCAGGGTCCAGGTCTGTGTGCAGCTAAAAGGAGAAAAAAAAAAAAAAAACAAAAAGGCATTTTAGAGACAAAAAAATGTACACACAGAATTTTTAGGGTTTTTTTTTGCTTTGGTCTAACTATACATTTTGTCAGCTGTTCCTTTGTGCTTCAATCCCAGCACCAGTGATCTGCAGCTCAGCTTGAATACACATGGAGAGCAGGGATTTGTATGCATACTAATCAAAAATGAATGCAATCATAGGCATAATTAGACTTTCTATTTAAAAAGCAGCTGTTATATATATTTTAAATCCCCTTTCTAAATGCCTTCAGAACCATTATCAGCCCAAAGGCACAAGTACAAAATGTCCTTAACCTATTAGATCAAAGGGTGAAGGAAGGGTTAACTGTAACATATGTTTTAATCTAATTTCTTATTTTTAGTTATTACTTTCAACTTATTTCCAGGTGACTGGAAATGGTTGGACTCTGGCATCTATGGAATCTTGTCACAGACAGCAGTCACAGAAATTGAGAACTCTATCACAACTCAGATCTATTGTAGAACTTAAAAGGTTCTAAAATCTTTACTCTAAAAGTATGTGCCCTGGTAGAAGAACCCTTGCACACATCTTCCCATTCCCATCAAGGCCCCATCAGAAAAAAAATTGTATTAAATTTGTATTTGGCTTTTCAAAAAACAAGAGAGGATTATAATAAACTGTAGCAGTATGAGAAATATATTCTTTATTTTTAATTGTTTTTATTAATTACAAACCTGGGGACAAAGGACTTCCATTGATTTTTTGGTAGGCTCAGAGCCAATACTGAATATCAGATTATCGTCAATAATTTTTAAGATGTGAAAGTGGGAGTGTGAATTGGTTAGATCATATGTATCACTGTCAACACATTCAAAAATGCAAGAAAACTTGAATACACAGTAATAGAGGTTTAAATTCTGTTTACTGCTAGGTCTAACACACTCAATATGATCAATAAGAAGTGAATAACATCATTAAAAATGTAACTTGCATCTATTATTATTTATCTCTGCCTCACCAAAGACAGTCTGAAGGAAATATATACAACTTGCTTAGGTTGCAACACGAGTTACAACCAGCACTAAAGACTTTTTCCTGTTTGCTCGTTTTGTGCAGACAGCTCGACAGAAGCTGTTGCTGGTTATGCATTTTACCCTCAATTGATTGCAGGGGTTGCCAGGCCCAGGCAGCAGCATCGTTTATTAGAAGAGCTTGCATTAGGATATTAAAATAGGGGTGGAAAAAAAGCCTTGTAACACCAGGTACGGCCAAACCACAGGGAGATTCTCGTGTCACAAGTGTCTCTGCAGGTCCTTCTGTGCAGAACTGGTCACAAACAGGTGTATCTACAACTCCTCTGCTCAGGAATTCAGCTGTTCAAGAGCTGGGAGAACTCAAAGCTCTGTTTGTTGCAATGAGCACAGCCAGGGCTGATTTCCCCACTGATCTGGTTTGTTACAGACACAAAATCCTGGCCACGGGGGCATTCCCTGGTCTGCAATAATGGCAGAACTCCCACGAACCACACAAGGTGCAAACTCATCCTCTCCATTTTGCTGGGCAGCGTTTTATTACACCACCATTGTTTTAACAACTTTTTCAAAGCACTTTAGCTGTGAATGTGCATGACTCAATCCAGTTCACTCTTCCCACCCAGCCCACAGGAGCGCACACAGGGATGTCAAGCGACGGCTGAGTCCCTTCTCCAAAAGTTCAGCCTGGTTTTCTTTTTGCACCTGCCATCAGCTCCTGCCTGACAACAATCAGCCTCGTTTACTGAGCCACTGCCCTCTCCTCTTGCTCTGTGTCACAGTTTGGTCTGCTCAGAAATTTCACACAACTCCTTTTCTGCCTTTAAGACTGCTGTCCTTATGACCCTTATTTGCAGGGCCCCAGAGCCTGTAAAGATCAATCCAGAATCTGTGTTTTAAACAGATTGTTTAAAATTTAAGCATCTGTTTGCTCCCAGAATAAAATCTCTATGGCATTAACATTGCATATGAAGGTTTTGGCAGCATATTCAGAGCTGAGTTAGAGTGATGTAATATCACAGCATTGTCTGGACACCCACAGCTCAGCAGAGGAACTGGGAACATCTCAGCTCACCCAGCCACACAGTGAAAAGCTACAATCTGAACTTTTAAGAATAAACCAGATATCCCACACAGACATTTGAGAAGGCTCAAACGTTATTGAATTTGTTATTTGCTAATAAGTAAGAGAGGCTGTCTGCATAATCTCAGGTTTTACCCATAATATCCAACAGCAGTTATGGTTCATAAATCAGTTCTGGTAGTTATTAATGCAGAGCTATAAAACCTTTGCAGTTCTAGTGAGATACCAACAGTTGAAATGATGAAAATTTCTATGATTACCATTAATCGTTTCCTCTAATAAATTAAATTCCATTGTATCAAAAGCAAGAATTTAAATTTGCTATTCAAATATTGCTATTTGAAACATTATAAAATAAAGGGCTAAACATTAAACAAAGTACAAGAAATGGGAGCACTTTATAATAGATCAGTTTTTTACCCAAAGATTTATAGAGGCAATTTTTTTTTTCTTTTTTTTAAACTCCTGAATAAAAAACAAGGCATAAATATGGCATTTACTACAATCTATGGGGAGCATCCAAAGTGACTTTTCTAGGTTTTGAAGTCCTTATACTCTAACATCAAAATATTATAACAAATGACCTACAGAAGAGCCACTTCTTCAAAATCATTTTATTGTTTAGATTTAAGATTAAGTCATCCTCACCTACTACAAAGTTATATCACAGACTGAAGTCTTAGGTCAGATAGCACAACATTTTTCCCAAGTAATATTTCCTCTCTTCTCCCAGACATGAATGATAATTTACTGCAAGAGTCAAGCTTCAGCAAGCTGTGTTCGTGTGAAGATCATTAAACACATAATTATATAGGATCTAGGTGAATGACAGAACATAATGAATATGAGAAATGAATAGTGCTTTCTGCTCAAAAAGCCTCACAAATGTAAATATGAAACTGCTTTCCACATCTGCAGCTTTATTTGCTACACCTATGCTTGAAAGCTGACCTTTCTCAGAGCAGCAACCAGATGCAACAAGAATTTCTGTTTCAAACAGAAAACGTCTGTATCTGCCCCAATGTCCCACTGCTAGAGAGCACCCCAAAACAAACAGACAAACACATTTACTGGAGAACTACATCATGTTCAGAGAGAGGCAAAATCACTTCCATTACGTGAGATTCACTTCATTAGACTTCAAAGGAAGTGAAATCTTCTTCCTCCATCACTGCCCTGCCCGTGGGACTATAAATCCAAACATCTCTCTCCCTTAAAGCAGCAGATGCAAGTCCAGCACCCAATTCATGCCTGAATTTATGGAGACAGGAGTGACTTTGGGCCATCTCTGAGTTTTAATGGTAATGCAGATGCTCTGTATTAATACCTTACTAATAGCTCCTCTGTAGCCTCAGCACAGATCATTTTTATTCCTGAAAAATTAAATTCATTCCAAATGAACCCTCTGGCTTGAGCAATTTCTAGCCTTTATTAATTCCTATGCTGTTCTATCTGATAATACAGATGGTAATCAATGAAGCCAGGACTGACAGGAACAGCACACACAGGATGCTGCCACAAAATCAACGTTATTTTCACTAACGACCAATGCACATCTAAAAGTCTTGCCAACACTTTATCCAAGGGTATAAAATACATTTATAGTCTTTCATGTATATATATTGCAAACATGTATAATTAAAATCCATGCCAGAGAAACTGCAGAGATGAAACTTATTCTAAGAGCCTCTATATTCTGCAGATGCAAAAGTGCTATTCTGCAGTAAAACACAACTCCAGGAGTGTGGGACTTTTATTAAATTTTCCTATTCCATAACTCTTTGTTCAGCATGTTTTAAACAAGGTTTTCTTAGCAAGTACTTGGCTCCAAACTGCATTTGCAGCCCGGGATTTAATGTATGGACAAAGGCTGGGAGCGAGGTTGGTGAAGCTCCTTTGCAATTCTGAGCAGATTTACGAGTCTCCTCTGCAGATGGGAGCTGTCTCACCTGCTCTCACACAGCTACCTGGCAAACCCATGGCAGGCAAAACAACAGGTTGCTCAGCACAAAGAATTCCATGTGTTCACCATCAGGAAAGTGCCTGATGCACTTGGGGCTGGGCCATGCCCAGATGAGCAGAAAGCTGCTGCTTTTCCTCTGCAGGAGGATTGGGAGCTTCCCCCCCTCTCTGGCCGATGCTCAACTTGATACACAACAGCCCATGACAGATCCCTCATCAGTGGGAGGATCTGTAATCCCAATTTCCTTGAATCAGTAAAAGAAGCATAAATATAGAGACAAGTCAGGTGGGGAAGGGGAGTGGGGGTGGGAAGGAGGAATCTACACATTATGAAAATGCTCCTGGACATTTTTAATTAAGGCAAGAGAAGGCGGTATTATGTAGTCAAGTTTTTATTTGAGTTTGTTAGAAAGTAATTAATTCATCCTCATGTAATTACAACGGAATTACCCCCGTACTTGTTTCAAGGGAAAAAGAATCATCTGCCCTTAAAACTTCATTTTAAAATTTTCATCATCCTTCCCTGTCCTAACTCTGGAATCTTTTCTCTTAGGGGTGCCTCACTGATTTTCACCTGATGTTTCACAGACACAAGCACAACACACCAGCACTGTCCTAATGCTTCAGGTTTTTCTTCTATTTTTTACCTTTGCCTTGCAATAAAATTCCTCATTTATGAGGCAGACCCCATTTAATGGACTTTGAGATGGAATTTTCAGCTTTTTATGACTCTTTTCTGAAACTGCTGGGTTCTAAGAAGCTCTCACTCATTCTGTGAAAGTATGGAAGGGTTTTAGTGACTTTTACAGCCATTTTTTATATATATATCAAAAACTGTATGCTGGGCTTTGAAATGCTTTCAAAAACTGTAATGCATCTTACTCTTCAGGTGTTTCTTTCTGTATGTGGCTTTGCAGGGGTGGTTTTTTTCCTAAAAACATGAACCACTTTAGGAGTTATAGAAAGTTTTTGTGTATTGTTGATGTACCCTGACACATCGTGGACAATGAACATGTTTAAATCCACAATCTATAGAGTCATTCTTAATTATAAACATTCTTTTATAAACAGATTTGATTCACTTGAACACAACACAGAATTAATAAAGTGAATTTAATTTCAATTTAATAGAATCTTTCATTTTCTCCATGGAGAAACTGATCCCATCTTTAGTAATGGGAATTATAAGGGCACAATGGGGAAGAGGAGGATCAAATATTCTGCACTATTATTCAGAGTAATGACAAATTGGGGCACAGAGTTGATGCTCTTGACATAATGTCAGTCCTTGGAACACTTTCAGAAAGGAAGCAGACATGTCTGTGGATGACAAAGGTTCCATTTGAGATCCAAGAATCATGTAAGTCGAAGACTCTGGAGTAACTGTCAAAAGACATTACTGCTCACACTTCTCAGCTGCAGTTTCATAACCAGATTCAAAGAGAGCTAAAGCAATAATACCCCTAACAATTTCATTTAAGAGTGTAATCTCTGCTTTTGTCTGCCTCAGTTTCCTACCATGTCATTTGAGTATCTTTGATTCCAGATGGCTTCTTTTATGTTTCTGTTTATTCTTTGCTACTGCTTTTTTATTCCATTTGATTTGCTAATTTTGTCTCTGTTTATATTCATGCTGCAACTGTGCACAAATGACTTTTCATTGCTTACCTTTTGGTATCATCCCACAGTACACTGGAGTGAACTGCTGTTTGAAAACTGCAGAAAAGACTGGGTTCCAACAGTCAGGTTATTTTAATCTGCTGGTTATGACCAGCTGATGTAAGGAAATTGCTGAGGAACCTGCCTGAATCTTGATCTGAGTCCTCACTGGTCACAGTGCCACTGGTCCTTTCTGGATCATGTACTGCCTTCCTGACCAGGCTGAATTAACAGTCTTGAATATCTAAGGCTGTTTAGTGTCTTGGGAGAAATAAATATAGCTCTACTTGTTTTTACAGATGGGAGGAACAGAGGAAGAGATAAACCCACATTCAGTCTCACAAAGATTCACATTAGGAAAAAGCATCCAGACCGTGGGACTACTCAAGCCATTCTTAGACAGCTTCATGCATTTATCTCCAGTTAATCTTGGGAAGAATTTGTAATTAGAATTTTTACGTATTTCTGGCGGTGTTTCACTGTTGTGCTCTGGGGGAACCATGTCCTAGGAAGGACACCTGTGATGGTGACAAGGACAAGGTGCTTTGTTCCCACCCAAACCCCGCTCTCAGGCTGAGTTTCCTGCACGCATTTCTTACACACCTTGCTGTTCCCGAATCCTTATGCTAAGCCAGATGATAGCTAGAGCTGTCTGCCTAGCTCTGGCCTTGGCCCTTTCCATTTGGGAATACCATCTGTCTTCCCTTCTGTCCTGCACGCCCCCACCCTGCCCCGTGTCCCACCGCAGCTCGGCCTGGCGCCGCCGGTCCCCGCGTTCGCGGCTCTTCAGCGCCCAAGTGTCCCGTGTCAAGTGGCCTCAGATGGCTGGCACCTTTTTGTAGCTGGCTCTCTGCCCAGCTGGGAGTTCGTGCAACTATTTCTGAACCCAGACTGCTGTTCCTTTCCCCTGTTCCAGCACACGCCGCTCCTGCAGGCAGCTCTGGATTTTTTAACCCAACTGTTCCTGAAGCTTGGAAGCATGCGATGAAGTTGTGTCACGCTGCCGAAGAGGAATCCTTTCCCATCTCATTTACTTCCCTATTATTTCATCTACAGTGAACAGTGGCTCACCACAGGGGATCTGAGAGCTGGGCACAGAGAGCCTCAAAAATTGCATGTGGCTTAAGTCTTGTAAAACATATTCCCTCTTTTGTGTCTTTATGGGGGAAAAAAAGTATCTGTCATCTCCCACTGCTTGGGGTCAAGCTCTTACATTAACAATTCCAGTGCTTCAGGCATTATAATTAACAGTGCCTCCTTCTGCACTTGTCACTCTCTTCCCAACTCAGTGAAAGTGCAGCAAAGCCATTTACTCCCTCCTCCAGCTTGTCAGTCTTGGACACAAACTATGCTGTGGTTTTTGCTGCATGTTAGGCTTGTGAAGCCTCCAGGAAGGACTTCAGAGGGCTCTTCCCTTTGGGCTGTCAATTTTATTGCCAGCAGAGGCTCACTAGATGATCCACCCTCAATATAGACAAAATATGGAGATGGCTGTACAAAACCACAAGCTACAGGAATTTTAATTCCACAGGCTAGCCAGAAGCTCAGCAGATCCCATATGCCAAATTCTATTCTGTTGTTCATTTACTCCTCATCATCATCTTATTCACCATGTTCTGAGCTTTTCTGCCATATTGTTGGAGCTGTATTTTTCCTTTCCTCCTTAAAAGCTCATTAAAACTTGCCAGGCTTCATTCTCAGGCCCAGAATTCACTACAGCTGAGCACCAAGACCTCTGTGTGTTGTTGAAGTGATTATCCCAAGTGAATGTCAAAGCCATATCTCAGAATACATAGTCTTTGGATTGCAGAAGAGGAATAAAAATGGTAGTCACTACGTAGGCACAGCAGTAATTTGAAGGCTGCTTACAAAATCTGCCAAGCTACAGCCTAGATCAGCCAAGGCACAGAAAAGTAAAAAAGGCCAGAGTGGTCAAAGGGGAGGAGGTATTAAATAAATAAATCTATTAAATAAATCTATTTATTTAAGATTTCCTATTTATTTATATATTTAGTTGTCAGAATTTTAAAATCCTTCAAGGCCCTGCTTTCAGCTGCTTTCACCAGCCTGGCTTCTCCTCATGTTTTGCTCAAAATGATTGGGAGGGTCCCAGAGATAATATATTTAACCTGTCTTCCTTTTTAATAAAAGAATTTCAAATCCATGCAGGATGCCTTCTGCTAATAATATTTAATAAAACCAGCCTGAAAGCACTAAAATAGCTTTTTTTTTGAAGGTAATTTTTCAAATTTAAGCTTACTGCTTAACATCCTTCAGTGTCTGAACAAGGAAGTACTGTCTAAAACCCCATAATGTGTAAAGCTGGCAGTGCAAATAGAAAGCTCTTCTCTAGCAATTGGCTGTCAAACACAGCTACAGTGCAGAAATATAAACATCAGTTCTGCAGCCAGCTCGAGCTAAAATTGAAAGCTGTTGAGAAGGTAACAGTGAAATACAGAGAGCTGAAAAATTAAATTGTGGGTACTTACATATTGCTTCTCTTATAAACTATCTGCTTACAGGTGACAACATGACTGATTTCTAGTGCACTTACACTAACCTGTGAACTGTTCACAAGGGTGCAGTAGCAGTTTTTTCTTACTTGAAATATCTTTCAAATTACTTCGAATGTGAAAATAAACACAACTAGGAAATGCTACAAAACAAACTCCTTATGAGATGTCAAACAAACCAGAACCAGTTCTTCAGAGCAGCTCTGTTTGCAATTACACAGCAACATCAGAGTGTCATACATCAGAATAAATAGATGTAACATCAGGATAATTTGATTATTTTTCCCTCTTTTCTTTTAGTTAGATGTTTATTAGGGATAACTCATGCAGAATTGTAAGTTATTTGGAGGAACCTGGTTGAAACTAGTTATTATCATTTCAAGCAGTTTCACAAGGAGTTATTTGCCTCATCACTTCTGTGGTTTTCAAAGCTTCCTAATGTAATTTCCCATGCATTTCCACTAAGTCATGCATTCCTGTGAATTTCTTACAAACTCACTCGTAAAGGTTATGTCTCTCATAATGCGATCAATTTGCAACACTATTAAATTTGAAATATTCCTTAAACCACTAGAGAAAGATCACAGCTTCTGCCTTTGTTAATGCTTTTCTGGAAGAATTGAACGGGGAGAGGATGCATAAACCCTTACATATCGACAGTATTAAATATGCAGAAATAAACCACTGTGCCTGCTCCAGCAGGGTTTAATTCCTGGTGATGTATTACCTCTGATTCTCTAGCAACTTGTATTGAGCCCTGCCATCCCCTGCCCAGGACATTCAGAGACTCAAGTCTCAGGGACAATTATCACCTTTCTTTGGCACATCTGATAACCTAATTTGTTTCAAAGGAAGCAAAATTAGCAGTGCTATGATTATAAGTGTGGGCACTGTTCAGAGTATTTATGTCACTTTTTACAAGCACCTGAGCTACCTGTGATTCCAAACATCCAAAATCTGGGGTCAGTATCCCATCAAAAAAGAAGCTCTGGCTCAGCATGGATACAGCCAACTTGTACACAAATCAGTATCCCAGGAGCTGGAAGTGTGTAACATATGTCAATCTCAAACCAGCCAGAATCCATATAGATTTAACAATGATTTAGTCTAGACCTTTATCCAAATTGTCTGAGCTCATGGAAAGACTCCTGTGGGAGGCTGCAGAAGACATCTGTACTAATTTAATGATGGCTGAATCACTGTTGGTTTGCTCTGCCCACACAAGCTGGGAAGAGCTCGTAGCACTCTGTGAGCATGGAACAGCCCAAACCCCATATGGCCCTGTCCCTATTCAGCTGTTCCCTGCCATTCCCCAACGCTCCTCTCAGGAAGGACTGAGCAGCTGTCCTGCATTTCCCTCTGCTGGGGTGGAAGGAGAGGACACTCACCATGCTAAAGACAGGAGGCAAAGAGTCACAGAATCACAGAATCACAGAATCACAGGATGGTTTGGGTTGGGAAGGGCCTTAAAGCCCATCCAGCCCCACCCCTGCCATGGCAGGGACCCCTCCCACTGTCCCAGGCTGCTCCAGCCCCAATGTCCAGCCTGGCCTTGGCCACTGCCAGGGATCCAGGGGCAGCCACAGCTGCTCTGGGCACCCTGTGCCAGGGCCTGCCCACCTGAACAGGGAACAATTCCTGCCCAAAATCCCACCCAGCCCTGCCCTCGCCCACTGGCAGCCATTCCCTGGCTCCTGGCCCTCCAGCCCTTGGCAATTGTCTCTCTCCATCCTTCCTGCAGCTCCTGCAGGCCCTGCAAGGCCACCCTGAGCTCAGCCCAGAGCTTCTCCTGTGCAGCTGAACAATCCCAGCTGTGCCAGCCTTTCCTGCCAGCAGAGCTGCTCCATCCTCTGCCCATCCTGGAGCCTCCCTGGGCTCTCTGCAGCAGCTCCAGGTCCCTCCTGTGCTGGCCCAGGGCTGGGGCAGCACTTGAGGTATATATGGCTAAATAATGATTTCTGAGGACCTTTCAAATTCACAGGATGTGCATTTTCCCTCCTTCAAAGAACTGATCGTCAGGCTGCCCACTGGAGAACATAAATTCCATAAAAGGTACAACAAAAGAGGGAAACAGCTGCATGTGGGAGAACTTCGAAGATCTCCAAGGACTCTGCTGAGGTTTCTCTAATAAAATGTGTGCTCAGGATATCAAGCCCACAAAAAGCCACTTTTAAAAAGATGAGGAAGAGGTGCAATATTGGGAAGTGAAGCTGAATTCTTAAATTATCCAAACCATACCCTGAGTACAAGAATGAAACAAAATCCAAATGTCTTATGAAGATTCCTGCTATTCCTGCTGGAGTTCCTGAGGGAAATCTACTGAGAGCACCAAATGGCAACTGGGCAGGGGACAACTGCAGTCAGTACTGAGCCGTAAATAATGGTTATTAATTACTTGTACTGCAATAACACAGAGAGGTCCTTCCTGTCACAAGGACTCATATTGTGTGCTACAGCCTTCCCCAGCTTACCTCCCTCTCCTCTGTTGACAGGGAAATAGCAGATGGGTTTTTTCCTCTTCCCTTTTTCTAAACCAGAGTCANNNAAAAAAAAAAAAGACACAACTTTGTAAGACATTGGCTAATTTCTGTAATTGCCATCTAAGGATTCAGTATGACTCAAACTCCTGGGAAAAACAGAGCCCTCACAAATTTCTAGTCCTGAGATTTTTTTTCTTTAATTTGAATGGTTTTAGGGCCTGATACGAACACTTCAGTAGGAGTCACTGTCTCAAATTTGAAGGGACAAAACTCTATGAGAAGCACAAAGACTTATAAGAATGATATGGAAGCAAAGACACCCCCTCAAAAAAAAACCCCTTCACAACTAACATTAATTCATAATATGACTCCACAATTTATAGCCCAATTAAAGTCAGAGTTTACCACTGGCCTACAAGTTTATTTTTTATACTTTTTCTGATAACTTACAGAGGTGTAACTGACTTCCATACAAACGAGATAAATAATGAGATTAACAATTATCTGACTGGGAGATAATGAAGTGCTGAAAATAGCAAGACCCTGAAGTAAAATAAAATGTTTGAGATTATTTATCAAGTCAGTAAAGCTGCCTTTTCACATTTACTCAGGAAATAGGAGATGGAATGTTTTGCTCTCCTATGGAGATGGGATTATTGTGTGTGTAAATGGACATTGATGGCAAAGTGAACTGAAGAGATAATCTGCTGCATGAAGTTCTTCAACAAAACACCAGCAGTGTCAATGCACTGTTGGTCAGTCCTGTTGGGAATATTCTGACACAAAAACTGTTCCAGCTAACAAACACATCTTGGCTCATCAAAGGCTAACTCTGTTTTGAGACAAGCTGGAACCAGGACCAGTCAGAAATCACAATCACGGCAGCATTAAACCAAATTATGTTTCCACCCACACTAAAAATGCCAAGCTATTTAAATAGCCCACCGGTGGCCTGTGGGTTGGTGTGTGTTTAGCAGCTGGCCCAGAGTTCCCTGTCTCAGCTGTGCCAGCTCCAGTAACTGGGAGCTGCTCTCAGGAAAAGGCACAAGGACGGGAACACTCGGAGCCATCATTTTCTCCAGTCTGGTGCATCATAACTGCTGCTGATTACAGAGCAGCAGTGCTGGCAAGGGGCTGAGCAGGGAAAGCCCCTGGGTTCTCCAGTCTCCTTCTCCTTCCTGAGTGTGTGATGAGGAAGTGTGAATGCAGTGCTACAACAAACTCAAGCGCTATTTTCAAGACAAAATAATGAGGTTGAATGAAACCCCTCGCTTCTAACCAGCACAAAACCCAAGAGAAAACACACAGTGATTCTGTGGGATTGCAGCACTGATATTCCCAATAATAGGAGAGAAATCCATAAGAAAAGCAGAGTTCCTGGGCCAGTTACATATTCTGCTTTAGTTTCATATATTATTGAAATGCAGGTTTAACAAACAGGTTCCGGTCTGCAAAGGAATCCAGAAAGACCTGAAAATTCTTAGGTTTCAGTTGTTACATGAGCAGCCCCTTACAGATGGATCCCATTTGTGAAGACTGTAGTATCCATAAGGATGGAAATCCCCATTCAAAGATCCAGTGCCACCAGATCCATGAATACCTGGGATTTCTTACAGCTGATCTGGAACTTTAAACCTTGCTTGCTATTTGCCACTCTGGTCTCTATTCAGTCCAGTTCTAACAGTTTAGAGGAACATCACATTAATTCTAACCATTCTCTAGATCCAAAAAGAATCTATATTTTTAGGGCAAAATGAAAAATTGTAGGGAAATTGTATTCCATGCAGTGTACTTATTCCTCATCCCTCAAAAAAATAACTTTTATGTAAGAGTTAAATAGTTACAAGTCTGACATCTGTCCCCTGCTAATAAAAAGGAATGAGGTTATGCAGATTAGGTGATGGATAATAGAGAAAAATGTAAAAAGCCTCCAGCTAAATTATGCTATATTGTCACAAGAAAAAAAATAATCCTCATATCTCAGCTTTCTTCTATCTGCTGAAATATAGTTCCAAAGGGACACTGGTAGTGAAACTCAAAGGCCAAATATCAGCCAGTTTGGATGCTGAAAACAACTGAAAAATAGAACTATCTAGAGTAAATACATGGGAAAGCAGGAAGAAACAAAAGAAAATAAATATCAAGCATATGGCTCCTAAAACACATGGAGAAAAAAGTTACAGGAATGTTAGGCAATTTAAATCTTGCCACAGAAAATGAAGCTGAGAATATTTAACTTCCAGATGCCAGTTTATTGATTACAAGATGGTCGGAGCTTTTTCCTTTTTCCTTTTTATTTAATAAAAGCCAAACAAACCACAGTCTCCAGCAAAGAGGAAAAACACCACAACAATCCAGGAATGCTTGTGAAAATGTTCACTCTAAGGGTTACCTGGAGAGTTTTACATTTGATAAGAACATTTCTTTCCATTTCCTGCTCTTTTCTACAAGAGATTTGACAATTACTGAATTTTTAGGCCTGTGGGGAAGCACTAGAGAAGCACTCCCTCACCATCAGAAGGATGGGGGAGTTGCTTGATGGGAAGAAACTTTTCCAGGAAATCTGCACAAGAGGAAATCAGGATAGCAGCTGGTTAAAATGGAGGAAAACACAAATTATGTTCTGTAATGCAGGCCACAAGTTTGCAGAGATAACATGGATTTCAATAGCTTCTTTGACTGCAGAAGAGATGGGTATGGAGCCTCTGAGTTGGGTTTTTTTTCCCCCCCCAGGAATAATACCTGACTTGGATAACATTCTATTCAATAGTGACTGTATTTTTTTGCTAAGAATACTCTCAGATTTTACTTATTCTGCCTTGAATCTTACTGCCAAGCTAGTTTCTCCTCCCTCCCTGTGGCTAAAGCTCTCTTCTGGCTTGATTCTCTTCTAGAAGTGACACTTTATATTGATAGCCCAAGCAAAGAGAGCCATCATCAAAGTGGCCGTGTCATCCAGCCCTGGGGTGCAGTGCTGAGTGATCACACACCCTGAACACCAGCAATGCACTCCCAGCTTCCCACAAACCAGAACAGCACTTTTATTTGTCTTCCTGCAATCAAGGGGATGTTATCAACACCCAGATCTGAATACAGGGACATCAGGTACATCACCCCCTTGCCAAATGTGTCACCACAGTAACCAAGAGAGCATCCCCACACCACAGCTAAGCAGAAATCACATCAGTGCCCATTCCACTGCTGGGCAAACACTCACAGAGATGGAGGCCCCACACTCAGGACAAACTGAGCCATTAAAGATCCAGGATGGCTGCTCAGGCCACCAAGACACCCCCAAAATACCAGCCTAACCCTTGGAGCTGCGTGGATTTTTCCACCTCTATTTTTTTTTTTTCTGGACAAGAATAATGATTCAGTGACAGCAACTGTTCATATTACTAAAAAGTTGATTTGGGAAAAAAGGAGTTTAGAGAAGGACCAAGGCAGTATTTTTTCTGAACATGCTGTTTTGTTCAATGTTATTTTTCATTCAAAAGCTTTTTATACCTGTATATGCATTAATTTTATTGTTTAAAAATGTTTCTCTTTTTTTTTTTTTTTTTTTTTTTTAAAATGTAAACAGAATGCTTGCTTTCAAATAAATTTTATTTGTTACCATGTAAGAGGTTTAATTTTTGTCTTAATTAAAATACTATGCTTACCTCAAAACATTTTTTGGTATTTCAAGAGTTTATATTTTGAGTGACACAAAAGTATCTTTTCTCTTCCACTTTTCAACTGCACATGAAATGAAAATCTGTCATTCATGTCAGAAATAGCACTCAAGTTCTAGGAGAATTAAATTCTTATTTCCTTTAAAATCAAAGCCATCCCTACTGCCTACACAAATCCTCCAATTAAACCTTTCCTTCCAAGAAAAATAAAGCAATTTCATTTCATTTGTTTATCATAATTTAATTATTTTCCTTATTAGAACCAGCTTTATTTTAATGTTTTAGTCCTTTTAGGTGATGACTCACTCTGTAGATATTAGAGCAGCTTTCTGCCATGCCTTTAATTCTGCACATAATTAAAACACATTTGCTGTGATTATATTTCAGCACATACAGATCAACATGTATTTTGCTCTTAGGTAGAGAATCCCCATTGTTCATGTAATTACTAGGAGGAAATAATGCAAATGAGTCTGCTGGAGACAATTATGGGACTTTCTTTTTAACTTTATAATGTTATAAACAAGAGTTGGCATTCAACTCAGGGGTGGACAGCAAATATTCATTTTATTGAGTGTTTTAAAGACTTCATGGAATCATGGAACACCAGGATGGAAGGGACCTCAAAAACCATTTGGATCAACCTTTATTGGCCAGAGCATGGTAAAAGCATGGTCTGGACAAGATGACCCCTCTGCAGCTGAATCTGAGAAATACCCAGTGTTGGGGAATCCACCACCACTTCCCTGGGGAGATTATTCCAATGGCTCATTGTTCACATTGTGAAAATTATCCCTCCCATGTTCAGCTGGAATCTCCCCACAAGGATCCTTTACCCTTTACCCCTCATCTTTTCCATGGGATTCCTGGTGAAAAAGGGGAATGGCTTCAAGCTGACAGGTTTGGATTAGAGATTAGGAATTGTTCCCTGTTCAGGTGGGCAGGCCCTGGCACAGGGTGCCCAGAGCAGCTGTGGCTGCCCCTGGATCCCTGGCAGTGGCCAAGGCCAGGCTGGACATTGGGGCTGGAGCAGCCTGGGACAGTGGGAGGGGTCCCTGCCATGGCAGGGGTGGGGCTGGATGATCTTTGTGGTCCCTTCCAACTCAGCCCAATCCATGGCTCTAAGATCTCTCTCACAGCTGCTGTTCAAACACTGGAACAGGCTGATAAATTCTCCCCTAACCCTTCCTCTCAGAAGGCTGAAGTCAGTCCTCCCAGCCTTTCCCTCTAGGGCAGTTTCCCAGCCCTTGGATTACCTTTGTGGCCCTGCTCTGGGCCTTTTCCAGCCTGTCCAGCTCCTTTTTGCACAGCAGGGACCAAAACTGAGCCCAGCATTCCAGGTGTGGGCAAGCACTGAGTAGAGAGGGATAATGACTCTGTCCCTGCTGGTGATGCCCTTGCTGGTGTGACCCAGCAGCCTGCTGGCTTTTCTTGCTTAGGTCACTCATATTGAGCCTCTTGTCACCTGACTTCAAATTAACAGAAGCTAAGTAACCACATCCTAATCATTTATCTAGTACATACTAATTCATCTCTAAAATGACATCTTAGATTGCACTGCTGAGTTATACAGATCAAGACATCTCCTATTAGGATATCTTAAACAAAATGGTGCATTGTGTGTCTGTGATAAAAGATGTCACAGCAATGACTTGGCATCTTTCTGCACAATTTGAATAAATAATCCCAGCAGGAAGAGTTAAGACTGGAGTAAATTCCACATTTAGAATACCTACCGAAACTCCTTCTTGTGTAGGATTTAGAAAGACCTTTAAATTATTACTTTTTTTGTAGTTTGTAATGAAAATCTTTGAGCTGTATCACAGGATGACAAACATCCCCATATTATCTCTTCCTAAATTACATTACATCATTCCCAGTGGCAGGAGTCCCTTCCAGTTCCTCAGCAATCCAGAATGAGCACAGAGAAATCTCACCTGTGAAGGCAATCATTTCCCCCCAGAAAACATCTCTGGAAATCAATAAACACGCTGTCAGGTCCCAAGGAACATGGGAGGCTGTCTCAGGGAAGGAAGGGCACAACTGTGCTTGGAGACTGCGAAGGGACAGAGCAACCCCACAGTGTCAAGGACTCACGTGTTCAAACCAATCTCTCAAGTTTTGTTTTCTCCTTTTATTTTTTTTCCTTTTTTCCCCCAATGTGTCTTTTTTTCCCATCATTTGGGGCACTGTGCATGAGGGAACACCCTGCTGCTTTCTCAGACCCATCTGAGGTTTGTAACAAGGACTGTTCTGCCCCATGGGAAGGGGACAGGGCCACTGTGGACGAAGGGTCCCTTCCTCAGAGTCACCCTGCAGCCAAGCATTGGTCTCCAAGGCATCACAGGCACTTTCCTGGACATAACCCCTTGGCTCTCATCACCCCAGGCTGAGTGCACAAACACTGCCAGGGATCCAACTGCTTATTTCTTCCAGAAATGGGAATATTACATTTTCAAAATATATTCTGACCTTATACAGGATAGCATTAAGAGTCAAGTCAAGTTTTCATAAATGGCAAATACCACACAGGAGTGTGAAAGCTGATGGACTGAGTTTTGGGAAGGGAAAAGAAATTATTAGACTTGAGATCTCCTTAATTCTTTAACAGTGTCTTCTTAATAATTTCTTCCTGCTTATCTTTCATAGATCCGACTTTGGCCAAAGGATTTTGGATTACAAATCTTGATGCACAAACTCAGCTATCCCTGTGCACAGCCCTTTCTGGGGTTCTTTTGAATATATTTCACTAGCAAATGAATTAGGCTGAATTTGCTCTCACTGTGGAAATCTCCAGCCATAAATTTGATGCTCTTTTTGAGGTGATCTATTTGTGATCCATACCCAGCCCCTATTTCTGCCCTTTGAAAAAAGTGCAATCAAAAGAAAGGATTCAGCTCTCCTCTGAATGTGCCACGATGTCCAGCTGAAGCACAAACTACCAGAATTGGAGATGCAAACAAACAAAAGCCCAAGGAAAAAAAAAAAACCAAACCAAAAGAAAATTAAAAAAACCAAACAAACAAAAAAAGAAAAGAAAAATAATAAAAAAAAAGCCATTTTAATCCTGCTGCACTTGTAGGCTCTGCCATCATTTCAAAAGCAGAAATGCACTTAGATATCTCAGTGTGCTCTGGAGTAGCGAATTTTTGTCTATCCCTGTGCTGAACAGAAATCCAGTGTTATAATTATTCCAACATTCTAAGAATCTCCCCAAATGCCTGTATTGACAAAATTGCTCTTTGATGCTAAATCTCGATTTATATTTTAGTGATTTTTTTTTTTTTTTTTAAGCAAGGGAATAGGGAAAGAACTCAATTATGTTGGTTCACATGGAAAGAAGACGCATTTTTTGAGAAAATTAAAATTAAACTTCAAGAGCTTTGATATGTTTCCTTTTTTTGTGCCTCCTTATATTATAAAAACGGAAAGGAATTTTTAATTGATGCATATCTAAAGTCCTCCAAGTCTGTAGTACATATGTTTGAATTAAAATTAGAATTCTTTTTGAAAGGCTAAGAAGTGCTCCCATAGTTTAGCTCTGTTCAACCAAGCAGTGCCTGTGCTTTGAACTGACGGAAGCCTTTAAGTGCAAAAGCTTAGATAAGCTGATAAAGATGAAACCAGCCACATCTGCAGTTACTTAGATCCAATTCAATTCAATTCAGCCCTATCATACTACAAATCTCAGATATTCTTGCACATTTTACAACAGCACTACTCTGGGATAGTAAATAATAAGCTTGCACAGATAATGAGACCTCAGGCAAAAAGAGAAAACCCAATGGATTATTTCATTCCTGCTTCCCAGCATATAAATTGCTACCACCACATTAAATTAATTATTGCAAGTTAAAAATTTAAAAAAAAAAATTACTGAGTTAATAATTAGGAAATTCCCCTTTAACATGGAAAGAGCTTTCCATTTCCAACTGAAAATTAACCAGAACAGCAACATATTTTATACACTGCCATGTTGCTATGTTTGTATAAGATCAAGAACTGTAAATACAAGGAAAAGCAACAGTGGCAGGGACATTTCCACTGTCCCAGGCTGCTCCCAGCCCCAATGTCCAGCCTGGCCTTGGCCACTGCCAGGGATCCAGGGGCAGCCCCAGCTGTGTCAGGGCCTGCCCACCCTCAGCCCTTCCTAATCTCTGATCTAATCCACCCATTCATCTCTGTCCTTATTGAAGATATTCAATAACATGGGCCCCACTCTGGCCCCTGAGGAACTCATCACTTATAACAGTTTGTGCAGTTCACTTTCCAGGAAACAAAACAGATTTGGGGTCCTGTTCCCCCAGCCCTGAATCTGAAGGTCATTCATGTTAAATGCACTGGCCAGGCACCTTCTTTATAGAGAGCTAAAGAGCTCTCTGTGCACAGCACCAGAGAAATAATAATAGGAAATATAATAACAGGAGAGGCTATATCCCAAATGCCAGGGTAATCAGGACAGAAATGAGTCCACACCACCACACAGGCCCACGGTGGCCAAACCAGCTGAGTAGAAGCCTTTTAGCAACATCTGGCCTTACACACTCGAGCTGCATTTTAGCCTCCTTGGACACAAGAGAACAATATACACTCCAGATGTAATCGGCCCCACTGTGCCCTTACCAAAGTCACTGCAACTCCACAGTGCCAATAACTTTTGTGATGGCTTTTAATTAAAGCAAATGAACAATGAGATTAAAATGTAAATTACAAAAAAACACCATTCAGATAATTCCACGTTGGTTAAATTTTTTTCTATGTGGTCGCCAAAAGCACACAGGTAATTTAGTATTTCAAACTGATTTTGCAAATAGATTAGCTGTTTATGTAAAATTGTTAAGCAAATAATTTCAAGAGAAAACCATTCTGGGATACAGTCACAGGAAGAGGTCGCATATGCAAAACTAGGCTTTGCCCAATTGATTTCCAATTACAAAATCAGAGGCTCTAGAGTTTGCAGTTAATAGTCCTTCCCTTTAGCCTGAAAAAACAAACTTGCAGCTTGTGCTCCCAACAAACCCTCATCCAGTGCCCCTCGCTGCACCAAGGACCGAGTGTGTCCTGGCACAGAGCAGCACGAGGGAATCACAACGCCTCAGTGAGGGCCAGAGGAATCAATGCCTCACTGATGACCAGCTGTGATATGGCAAATTGCTTCTCAGAACAAAGCTACAATAATCTCTGCTTGGGGGGAAAAAGAAACCACAGGCAGATTCTACAAGGGCTGGATAAATTTAAATGCCCATATTGTGTAATTGCATAATGTTATGTTTTCTTTTGCAGAAAGATACCAGCTAAGAATTTCACATATTTAATCCATTCATTCTTCAGCACCACATGTAGACTGCCAGGACATCTGAGTCTCTTGTCTCATTTAATCTTTGTATGAAACTGGACAATTCCCAGGATGAAAAAAAAAACCAAACAGTGCAGTTATACTTATTAAGTGTGCTCAACACAAGGGCATTTTTCTGAGTACATGCTGCACCTTCATTATGGATTAAAGTGGCACAAACACGAGTATCCTTTGTCTACAGCAGAAACAAATCAGGAAAATCTTTAATATACGATGTGCAGGAGCATTTGATACACAGCTCTGCCTGTCTGGTTTACATTACAGCTTTATTCAGTGTACAAGCATCACATTTTAGAAACTAATGATTTTTTTTTTTCTAAGTTCATAATTTTCTAATGATGAAATACTAATACATCCATATACTCATAAACATTGCAAATCTTTTTTGGGGGGAATCTAAATCCTGCATGATTACTCAAATAAATCACTACTCCTCATGATAAGAAGAGAAGAATTGTGAGCCATACAACTTGTCATCTCCATCACTGATGTTTACAAATGAGTGAATTTTATTATTTAGCTGCCAGAAATTTCACCTTGTAATACTTGGTAAAACTTACTCATCTTCATGATTTTTCTCTCTAAAACTCTAAAAAGAAAACTTTTTATAAAGAAAAGTATTTTCTGAATAAATCATTACTTTCAGATCTGGGCTTGATTTTCTGCTGCATTGTTCCACTTGCCCACCTATGAGAGTCAGCAGAGATGACTTTATATTTTTTGAAGAAGCAGGTTTTTCCTTGCTCTGCTCCAGCCCCTTTATCACCCATTCAAAGCTAGACAAAGTAATATAGAAAACAGTGCCACAAATCCAGTTCATATATCTGAGCAACAGGTTTTTAATCACATATTGATAGTAGACCAGCTTGCGAGCCAGCAGTCAAATTTTGTGGTGGCATCACCCACAGATGTTTCACAGAAAGTCAGACACAGGGAGTTGTCAACCCACTGTGAATCAATTTATTCATTCTCACCAACTCTCCAGCCAATTTCCTCCTTCAAGGTGCAAATTAGCAATACAGATGTATTCTCTGAAAAGATCTCCAGCTCCAGGTTTTTAAGAGCAACTTTAGAGCTGTGGGCTCTCATCCAGTGTAGTATCAGTTTAACACTGGAGGAATTCTTCTGCAAGGAGCCACATCACCAACCTTAAAACAACCTTTATAAACGTGTATTTTTATCAGTTGTTATGTCTCTGCAGACCTGACTTAAGGCTCCATAGACACAGTCAAGACCTGGTAAAAGGCTGTTGGATTTTCAGCCACTTTCACAAGCAGAGTAAAGCCCCATGAATTTTGACATTGTTGATACTGGGGACCAGAATTTGGAGAAGAGCAACAATCCAGAGCTACTGCACAAAGGAGGAGCTTTAGTAATTTTAAGCTATGTAGAACAGTGAGATGTCTTGTGCCAAGTCAAGATGTATTCTGTCTGCAATGACCTCGAATGGAAGGAAAAGGGAAACTGGAAGCTGAGTCGATAAACTATCAATAAAGTCATTAAAGGTCTGTGACGAGATGAGACAAGCAGCAATGAAGGATAAACACTGGGGTGTTACATCTATTGCACACAGTCTAAGGCCTGTAGAGTGCAACTGTGTCCCTGTCCTTTGTATTTCCTCTGAAAACTTTTACAGAGAAATAAAGCACAGTCCCAGGCTGGGTGAGGCTGGAGGGGCCACAGGAGCTGCTCTGGTGCCACCTCCCTGCTCCAGCAGGGCCATCCCAGAGCTCAGGGCACAGCAGTGTGTCCCTGTGGCTCTGCAATATCCCAGGGAGGAGACTGCACTCCTCTGTGCACACTCTGCTCAGGGCTGGGCACTGCCCAGGGCACAAGCTGTGCCTCCTGTGCAGGGGCAGCTCCTGGGCTCAGTCCCTGCCCGGGGCTCTGGGGACATTGCTGGGCCTGGAGCAGAGCCTGGGACAGGGACACACAGGGACAGGGACAGACAGAGAGACACAGGGACAGGGACAGACAGAGAGACACAGGGACAGGGACAGACAGAGAGACAGGGACAGGGACAGACAGAGAGACAGGGACAGACAGGGACAGACAGGGACAGCCAGAGAGANGGACAGACAGGGACAGGGACACACAGGGACAGACAGCGAGACACAAGGACACCCAGGGACAGACAGGGACACCCAGGGACACCCAGGGACACCCGGGGCTGAGGGCCCCTCTCAGCTGGGGCTCCTCTCCAGCCTGAGCAGCCCCAGCTCCCTCAGCCTTTCCTGGGCATGGAGATGCTCCAGTCAAAAGAAACAATGAACTTCTGTCAGATTTCTCTACTACCCCTAATATTTAAATATTTTTTCCCCCCACTAACATTGCAGGGTGATGTTAATAATGGTATAAATCAGTTTGACTGATAGAAAGTAGATTGAATTTACCTGCCTAATTATGCCTCACTTTGGCTTAACTGTGAGCACTGTGGAGAAGAGACAACTAAGCCCAGTAGGCTGCTCTGCTGTTCCGCCTTAGCACTGGCAACGTTGGTTTCTCTTGATAAAATATTTCAGAAGATCAAAGAAGAAGACCATGTAGGTAAAAATCAGCAATGAAAATGTTTCATTCACAATATACTTGCTACCCTTTTTTATTTAGTTAAGACAGCTTGAAACAAAGTATTTCATTCCCACCCAGAGATGCTGTAACATTTGTATTAACATGCATTCCTGTGGTTTTTAAACCCCACAAAATTGAATCTAAAATTATACTACCCTGGACCCTGAGAAAGTATTTTGTACCTGTCACTGTGGCACTGCTATCTCTGTTTTTTTAATTTTCATATTCATCCCTTCTTCTAATATGCAGATAATAACAATCCATGGCTATATAAATGTAAACACCAGAGAACCCATTTTAACCAGGACATATAAAACAAATATACAGAGGTGCAGAGACAAAGCAGTGCCTCCCAGATGTAGGGAGCCATACAAATACACAGTTTACATGTTTGTTACTGCTGCTGCATTCTTGACTCACTCTTGCAAACAGCCTCAGGGTAGTGACTCCAGCAGGGTGAGCATCGGCTAAATCCAACAAAAGGAAGAAAAACAATACATTCATTTTTCATTTTTCTCATGGCACAAGACTGAGCACTCCACTCTGGGCAAGAGTCCCTCAAGAGTATGAAGAATATGTGCTACAAATGGCTTTAGGGTGCTCATGAGTGACTGCTTCCTTTCCAGCTACAGAAAAAACTTGCAATGCATTCTTCTGTCTCTAGGGAAACTTGTAAAACCAAACCAAAATTTCAATATTATTTTGCAGATAGAATGAATTTGTTGCTATAAACCTAACTGCAGAGGCACAGATTTAATTTAAGCCATATTTTTTAGAACAAAGAAGTAAAAAAAAAAAACAGTTTTGAAGGGGTGAGCTTTTACCAAAATTAATAGGGCAGGACATGCAGCTGGCTGACGTATGGCTAATGTAGAACTTCTCAGAGCTTTTCACACACTTTGCTGATTGTTTGCTCAAGGCATATGGTTTGAATGAGCTGGGCAGTGCACAGTGCAGCTGGCAGACTAGATATCCAAATCTGGCAATAAGACTCACAGTTATGTGGCACTAGGTATCAAATTTGCCTGAATTTTATGTTATGAATTCTGCCATATCCACGGAAATTTGAAGCTGCTGTGCTACAGTGGATGTCAATGCTTCAAATCTTGCAGCAATAACTGCAGCTGATCCATGTGCTGGAAGAATAATCTGAAAAGGGCAAATGATTTTTTATAGAGCAAAAAATATTACAAAAAGCTTTCATTAAACAAACCCAGAATTTTCAAAACGGGCAAGCACCATTTTCTCTAGTGCACAGATTGGAAAACTGTGACAGGTGCTGTTCCAAATACACATTCATTTCAATCAAGCAAAGAATAGGAAGTTTTTGGCAGCTTGTCCTGTTTTCACCATTACCTCCCATAACCTAAGTCAACAGCCTCAGCCTCAGCTCTGATATTCAGGAAGGTCTACAAAACTCTCCAACACTATCTGAATACAATTTTTGTATTATTTTAATAAATGAAGCATCATTTTTGGACTCTCAGCATAATAAACTCTCATTTGCACTGAGCAGATTCATAAATTCATGCTGTTAAAACTGTTTTCATCAGAAATGGGCAAACCTCCTGTGGTGCCCATTCATATTCCAGTTCTGAACTGCAGGAGTGTGTTTGCCAGTCACAAGTGCTCAGTTATTATTGCAGAGTTTCCTTTATTGCTGCTTGGAAAGCCAATATAGATACTAAAAGTGACTCTCTCATCTCAGGGTACACACAACTGCATATTTCTGAGGATATATTCACAAATTTTCAGTGAAGTGCATCCCATTTTTATGCCACATGAACCCAGTGTGATGAATTAAGATGAATATTAAGAGGAACAGAGAGGCAGCAAGCTCCCTGCTCCAGAGCTGCCTGGCTGTGTCAAAGTCTTGGTAATAAAAGGTGTGTTTGTTGTAATGCAAATGTTCAATGAGCTCCAAGAGAATTCCAAGAACGATGGATGTCTCAAACAAGCAAATAAAACAGCACAGAGTCTGTATTCAGCTCAAAAATTAATCTCGTAAGTTTAAAAAGAAACTAATTTTCTGAAATTCCTATTTCCAACAGAGAAAGTCTCATCCATTTGTGAGGCTGACCAGTATCTTAAATGACAAGGAACAGCTNCCTCCTCCTCTGTGCCGTCCGAAGGGAGCAGTGGCGGTACCCCTCGAGCCCTACCCCAGAGCTGATTTCTTAATAAAGGCTATAAAAAGGAGCCTGGGCTCCTGGCCCTGATTGTTCATTACAAAGATAAAGATTAATTCCTTTAAATTCTTCCTTTTTGCTATTCCCACAATCCTTTCTTCCGACTCCCCAGGTTGTCCTAATGAGAATATGGAACATGCAGTCAGCACAGACATGCTGCACTTGGACAAATTGAAAGTAAATGACAAAGGATTTTAAAAAAAAATTATCTCTCTCAAACTTCAGTTTCCTTATCAGCATAAAGCAATGCAGAGAATGAGAAAAATAAGTCTGAGGAGCAAAGGTTTCATCTTGCAACAGAAATGCCCCACTAAGTTCTTGAACCTTTTGAAGCTGACCCTGTGAGCAACCAATTGAATGTGCAAAGGACACTGTTTTACAGGACAAAAGGATACAAAACACAATCAAAATGTCAAATACACAGAAGTGAAGTTTGTGGGAGCTCATTTCAGTAGCAGGGAGGCACAATGCAGCCAGAAAAGGTTCATGGTACCAATTCTAGTTCAGCAAATAATGCAGAACTTGTACAAGCTCACCCAGCAGCTCTTTAGAGAAATGTCACTGCCTGTGTTCTGACTTGTGCCAGGGGATGTGCCACCCCTCTGACTTCCCTGCTGTGGCCTTTGCACTGTTTGCACTCTAAGGGGGGCTTTTCATTATTTTACATTTGTATTTTAAAGCCTGAACACATTATCCAGCCCTAAGAATTGGCAAAATGTGCAAATACACATTCTTTTGTCTGCAAGGCCTGATTTACAGACAGGCTCATGTGCAAGCTTCACAAGAAACATGGACTAATGTTGAGACCAGCTATATATAAAATAGTCTGAGGTATAGTTCAAAGAATATTGAGAGGAAATAAGGAGTGTTAGAGGTCATCTCACCCACAAAGGAGAAGTGCCATCAGAGGATGACAAAATGTGATTTCCTAAGCAACGCCCAGGTCATTTAGCTCACAGGTCCAGGTGAGGTCAGCTCTCCAGCACTAATCTGGACATTGGCAGATGGTTTCTGGGAGCCACAAAGACTTAGAAATCCACCAGCAGCTTCAGCAACTCTACCTTAACTCTCTCTAGCTCTGAAACAATGAAATGCCTTTTTGCAGGCTGGAAAAGAGCTTTCCACACCACCAAGGTGTAAAACCAACCATAGCCTCTCACAGAGGGCCTGATGGACAGAGTTCCCCAGAGAGCCTCCAGAGAAACAGGAACCTGCTGACAACGTCCTCACCCAGTATTTCACCCATAGAATTCAACAGGAATTTGAAATTCCTTCCCCAGGAGAGAAAGCTGAACAGCAGCTGCCACCCTTCACAATTCCCTTCCCCAGTTAATATCCTCTCTCCTTATCCCTGGTCCTCGTTCTGCTCATGATGTTCAATTTTTTTTTTTGTGCAAAGGTAAGAACTTACAGAACAGAGCCACCTCAGACTGTCAGGACCCCTTGGAAGAAGGTCCTTGCTCCTCTGGAGAAGAAACCCTGGCCTGAGTTACGAGCCTGACCCAGGAGAGGGTGAAAACCAAAGTTGTGTTACACGTGCTTTCTATCTTCACTTAAATTCCAGACAGAGACAGGTGACCTGAGCTTGTTCTATCAGCAAATAAACCCAACTATTATCAAAACTATTGCCAAGTCACCTCATCTCCATTGCTGCTTTAACATAGGCTAAAAATATAACTTCTGTATTGAGGGCTTTTGTTCTTTCTTGGCTTTTTTGGGCTTTTTTTAATCATACTTGCATAAGATTTAAAAAGCCATTTACTGAATATCCCATTTTTACCAATGTTTTCACATTGTGAATTAAGGCAATAATTAACAAAAAACTCACTAAGAATGTTATCTTAGAATGCAAGTGTTATAGCTGGAAGAACTCAGTGGATATTTCTGTGATAATACAAAATAGAAAAATCTTGACCCAAGCACATACAAAAACAAATTCTGACCTTAATTATCAGATTGGACATAGGACAGCCACGGAATAAACTAGCTAACTGAAAATGGAATTTGAAATCATCAAAAGCTGGTCTTGAAGAATGAGGATATTCACACCACAAAATTCTGAATTACCAACTGCTGCATTTAAATATGCAAATAAAGTCAAGCCAAATTTTTAAGCTAGAATAGGACAAAAAAAAGTCTTCCCTGAGCCATCTAGAGTCTCCTTTAGCTTAAGCACAGTGAACATGGCAGCTATCTTGCTGGGTTATACACTACACTACAGAGTCCTGGTGAATTATTTACAGCTGGGGACTCAAATGCTCTCTCAGTATCATCTTTCTCTGGGTTTTGTACTCACCAGAGCCCTTGATACCGAAATGAGTGAGAATAGAAATGAGAATGTTCAATTCCACAACAAAAATGGAGGCTGAAAGGTTTCACTGTAGGTCCAGCACAGATTAAAGTGTCTGCTCAGCCTGAAACCAGTCCTCAGCTTTGTATCTGCAGTCCCTTAGGGCTTCCTTGTCTCCCCTTCAGTGTGATTTATGTCAGAAAGTTTGGAATAAATTAACTGTTCTGCTGGGTATTGCAACTGAGAGGAATCTAAAGACATGCTGATTTCTTTCTTTCTTTCTTTCCCTCCCCCTCACATTTATTTTGCTCAACACAGTAAGATAAAACCTGCATCAAGATGTGGTTTGGAGTTCTAAGTGGGCAAAAATAGAACTATTTAGAAAGGCTGTAAACTCCTGCTATAAGCCAGTGTTTAAATAATGTATTAGACATATCTATATATACACAAAGACACAACACATGCACTTAGACTAATACATAGTGTGTGTATATATATGTTCACTTGCAGCTCTGTATTAATCAAATGGAATATTCTGTAGTGGAAATACAGTACTAATGACTCAAAATAGCCCTTCTGTTCAAGTTGCCTTGTACAAGCTTATTTGAGTTCTAATTTTGTTCTGAAATTCTCCCCTTTAATGCCTAGGTCTATTTGAAGGTTAGCTTTTGGTCCCATGGAGATAAAGGAAAATGTGCCAACATTTGAGATATTTGATTACCTGTATAAAATTATGCTTGCTCATTTTTCCTTGGCAAGATACTCTTGGGGAAAGTTATATTAAAGACAGAATAGAAATAGTGTACCTCCAAAGAAAATACTTTCCAATTATACTTCACAAGATGCAGAAAGTATTACTTGTTATGGAGGATTATGAATGAGATAATTACTGAGAGCCTAATGTACCTACAGCTACAATAAAGGACAGAGAAAATCATTAATAAGTGGTTATTGACTGTTCTTCCTGCTCTTTGTAATAAAAGGCCAGAACAGTAGCAAGGACAAACCATTCCCCAGTTTGGCTGTGACAGGTTATACACAACAATCCCTTTTCCACTTACGTGGCCCATCATTAATTCCTATAAGTGAAACCATAGCAGCTTTGATTCAGTGCACAAAACACTTTATGCCTCTCCAAACAACCTTAACAAGAAATGTTTCATATGAAGAGTCAATTGAAAATCGTGGAGATTTAGAAATACACAGGATGAACGTTCTCTCTTTTAAATTATTTCATTGCGCGCATTCCTAATGAGCAATCTGCACTTCCAAAAGAATCCAGACCAGTGTTCTGTTGGTAAGGCACAGAATGACAAAACACTTTTAAAGATTAAAGGATATCTCATTACCCCTTTTTGATACTCTGATGAAATAAATGATAACCCAATTATTTCTGAGAAGCCCAGCAAAGAATGTTTGAGCTCCCGCATTCAGGATTTCAATACAGGTGTGATCAATAGGGGAGATTATAAAATAAAGGATTTCTGAGTGGCTGCAAATCTTTTCTTATTGCAAAGCAGAACGTGGTACCACGTGCAAAATTACCTTCAGTGCATTCTCTTTTTTTTCCTCTTTCCCTTTCAGCTCCCAATCCTGCTGCATTGAGGATGAAGGCACAGACACCAGAGAAAAGTTCAACAGCATTTCTAAAAGGATGGGAAAGGTCACGAACATTACAGGGGTCAATCTACATGGACTTGCAGTCCCTGAATGAAGCCCACAAGAAAGATGGAGAGAGACTATTTACAGGAGCCTGGAGAGACAGGACAAGGGAGAATGGCTTCAAATTGATGGATTTAGGTTTAGATTGCATATTAGGGAAAGATTTATTCCCTGTTCAGGTGGGCAGGCCCTGGCACAGGGTGCCCAGAGCAGCTGGGGCTGCCCCTGGATCCCTGGCAGTGGCCAAGGCCAGGCTGGACATTGGGGCTGGAGCAGCCTGGGACAGTGGGAGGGGTCCCTGCCATGGCAGGGGTGGCACTGGGTGGTTTTTAAAGTTCCTTCCAACCCAACAATTCTATGAAACCCTGCCCTGGACTGATCTCCCAGCATGGGCAGCAGGGCAGGGGATGGTGCCCCTGTGCCCCTCGGGGGAGCCCCCAGCTGCAGAGCTGGGCCAGCCCTGGGCCAGCACAGGAGGGACCTGGAGCGGCTGCAGAGAGCCCAGGGAGGCTGCAGGATGGGCAGAGGATGGAGCAGCTCTGCTGGCAGGAAAGGCTGGCACAGCTGGGATTGTTCAGCTGCACAGGAGAAGCTCTGGGCTGAGCTCAGGGTGGCCATTCTACCCGACGAGGAAGAGCCACCCAAGGGCTGTGGTTTTCTTGTGCTCCCACACTTACTTCATGCCAGAAAGAGCAACAGGGATTTCCCTGATGAAACCTCTGCCCCACTGGTTATTGGGGTCTTCCCAAACAGAAATCCCTCCAATATTCCCTTACACACCAACCTGTTCACACATGACACACACACACCAGTTTCCATCACAGTGTATTCAGTGCTCTCTGTTTCACCTCCCTGGCTCCACCAGACCCTGCATACACAGTATTTTAGACAGGGACTGGATGCCTAGTGAAACTGGAGAACAGAGCTGCATCTGCCTGGTTTAGAGTTGGAAAAGTATCTCCTGTCTTATCCAGTTATTCAACAAGAACTAAGAGATGTATTCCTGATTGTGAACAGATGTTGTCTGTGGGATAAATACAGCCTCAGCCATGCTATGGTATCTCTCACTCTGAGTATAAAACACATGCATTTCATCCCCCATGAACCTACTGTCTCAGAGGTGACCTCCAGCCTGAGAGAGCAAACTTTTGCTTTGCCATCCATCAGTCTGTCCCCCGTAGAGAATTGCCTGCTACAGGATTTGTGCAGAATGCATTCGATTTAGATAGAAACATTTCCTGAAAATTTCCCTTAAAAATCCGAATATTCGGTTTTGCAGACAGACTGCTCAGTTCCATGCAGTCCTTGGCTTATCACAGAGAGGCAGGAAAGAGCAGGTGGTCTTTTGGAAGAGCAGAATTTAGATCAATTACAAAATAATTACGTAATGGAATGATCAGTGCATTGCCTTCTATGCAGAAAGAGAAGCCTAATGTTGCCTGTCCATTTTCTTTCTTTATTTTTGAGCTATGATAACTCCACTGGGCCAGTATGTTCAACATATTGAAGTATACACATATTTCTTATTATATCTCATTTCAGTTATTAATAAATTACATATCTCAATTAGACAGCAACAGCTTTGAGGCAGGAATTGTCTCCTACTCAACAAAATGAATCAAAATTTTAGCCAAGGCTTCTTGATATAAATGGTAGCACTAACAGCTTTCACATTTACTGCTACTTGGAGCACCAGTCATTTGCTGTAGCTGAGGATGCTTGGAGGATATGTACATTTTTAAAAATTGTCCAAGAAACAATTTTACATTGAGATTTCTTTAAAAAACTCCATAGTTTAAATATCAATTTGGTCTTGCAGACCAAGTAAAATCCTGGCATATGATTTAAATGATTAAAATAACTTCCATTTGTTCATATGAAGACTAAATAAAAAGTCCTTGTAGGTTTAGAGCAACTGCTCTCAGTTCATGTGGGATAGCCAACAGCATACTCAAGATCCATTAATTAGCAGAAATAAATGAACAAGTTGGAAATGCTGTGTTGGCATTAAGTCTTGTTTGAGATGATTTTATGTGAAGAAAGGAGCACAGGCATTTTCCTTTTGCCTCTGGACACTGTATTGTCTTGTCAGTATGGCAGGACAACACCAGGAATTGCCAAGCATGCCAGTGGTCTGTGAAATGCTTTAGACTGCATAATAATTAGAGAACAAGTGGTCTGAAAAACAGGTAATTTTAAATAAATTTTTAAAAAAGGAAATAAGAGTGAAAAGGGAATAGCAAGACAGCACATATGTCAGTAATTCCTTTTAGAAACCTTTTCTGTAAGAATACAGCAGGTTTTTAACAAGCTCTCGGAGGTGAGCACTGGGAGGTTCTGAGCCTTTTGCATCATGCTTTCACACACAGGTTCATGCTGCACCAATCCTGCTGCCCATTGTCCCAAACCAACTGAAAAACACAGAAGTTTTGCCCGTTCACTTTAAAATCCTGACTGCTTAGGTTGGGTGTACAACATGTCACAGGTCCTGATGGTGCTTGTGGCACGATGACCTTTGAAAATAACGGGGTGCAGGAGGTGTGGTTTGGTTCAGCTCCTCTGCCCGCCCTGTGCTGCACAGCTGGATGCCCACCACCCCTTCTGCCCGTGCTGAAACCCCCCTTTTCTCCCTGGCAGCAGCACCCCTCTTGCACACACGCAGCTCCCTCGGCCAGGGAAAGGAGAATTAGCTAATGTGGCTCCTGGATTGAAACCTGCAAATGACTGGGGCCCTCTGAACTGAAATCCTTTTGCTGGCTGCGCCTGCAGCGCTGCTGCTCGCCTCCAGTGATGCTCTGCGAGCCAGCCTTTTATTCCAGCACATTCCCAGGCTGGAACAAACCTCAGCTTTGCCTCTGCTCACCAGGGGCTGGGTGGGAAGCAGTTACTGAGCTCAGACCCTGGAGCAAGGTAAGGGATGTCTTCTGTGGCTCCTAATGATTCCTGCGGTTAATTCAGGAATGCCATTGACAGTCTCCTGGGAGAGCTACACTTACTTTTGCTTAGCTGCTGGCATGACTGCTGTAAAATAAAGGCTTTAAAAGGAATCCTTGCAGGGGAATTTTTACACTAGGAGGGAGTCCTCAGGAAAAAGGAAAGTTATAAAGTGCTCTGTATCACTACAGGTGTTCCTCAGGGATCACCGAGAGGCTATTCAAACATCTTAATATTTGCCTAAATATCTTTAGAAAAATTATCTGAGTTTATTTTACAATCCTACATGCCTCACACATTGCAAATAGTAGTTACCTTTACACACTGCCTAAAATATTTATTGCTGCAAATTATTTCTGTAATGGAACTGACACCATAAATTGCCCAACATCCCTGGCTTTGTCAGAAAAAACCCCATGACCAAAATCAAAAGTCAAACACCAAACAAAAGAACCTCAGCTCTGAATTCCTCTGTCTGCTGCACCACACACATTATGGCTCCCTTTTTCTTCTTCGACTTTACCAGAATAGGAAGGAAATCAAACTTTTAAAACAGAACTTTCAAGAAACAAAAGCTGTGCAAACTCATTCTCATTATTTTCACTTGAAAACCTATTTTTCTTGCGATTCCTGTGATTGTATATTTATCACACCCTATAGTGCTGCCCAGCAGCTACAAAGCCTTTTTCAGGTGTGGCTCAGCTCATGACCCACTTCAGCACCACAGCTCTTACTGGAAGCCCACAGCCACCAAAGCAATTGGTCCCAAAGCATTTCTCATTTTAATACAAAATTAAGATTTTTGTTACACAAATCCATGACAAATTGAGGAGTATCCTACCTGGACCTGAAAACAATAAACCTTCCCTTTCACTTTACTGGTTGAGAGACACATCCTGGCACTTTTGGGAAATCACAGCTACCTGAGAGCTCACGGATGGGTGGGAAATATGCTTGTCAAGCTCAGCAAGGACAAACTTTCAGCAAAAAACTCCCCTCACAAATGGCACTAATTGGTAGTTAAATTGACAACTGGAACTGAAGCATCCTGACAGCACAAGGGGTGGGCCCTCCAGGTAGAAATTGAAAATCATTTACTGAAACAATGTTGGAAAAACTAAACAATCATAGAGCATCTCAGAATATCATGGGGAAGGCTCAACTCAATTTTTCATAGTGTCACTTCAGCATTTTGCATGCATAGTTGGACAATGAGAGAAGGATTGAGTTTTCAGATCAATATATTGAAAAGCATACAAGCTTCTGATTCTTTACAAACAAAATGCTCAATATCAGCTATTTTGTTTTCAGATTATCAGACATATTTGTGGCTCTAGAAAACCATGACAAAGAAATTTAAGTGAATGATGCTGAAGTAACATTTACTATTCCCTTTTATTAAAAAAAAGGAAATTGAAAAAGACACCAACTGAAAACAAACAATCAACAAAAACAAACAAAGAAACCAAAAAACCCAGCAAAGCTTCTGTTCAATTTTTAAATTATTCTTCACATCATAGACATTTTCCTATTCCATGGAAGAAAATACAGGCAGCTGAGGAGGTGCCTGGTGTTTTGACCCTTTAAGATGCTGGATTCATAAGTAACTGATAAAATGCCTCTTTGAAGTTATTACCAGTCCTGGTCTATAGCTGATGTTCAAGAGGTTTAAGTTGTGTCTCTGCTTAAATTGTAGTTATATCATGCCCCAGGCTGGAGATGAAGGAGCATGAAAGTGTTCAACTTTATTCAGTAATACTCCCAGAAATACAGAAATGAGATTTTCAGTGTCTGGAGAAATGCCTTGTTTCTTAAATCTTAGAGAAATCAGTAAAATATTTTTTACACTGTAGTAGGAAATGTAGACACCGTTGGGTCAGTCAAAGTGTTCTTGCTTAAATTTATGCTTTATAATTAAATTTCTTCTCGGAACTTGTTCTCAGTTAAAAAAGAAACAGATTAAAGTTGTGCAGGCTCAGGAATATTTTTTTAAAACCCAGTACTTTTATCAGACTTCCATAAAATGTTGTCTGCTTTATTTACTGTCTTTGCAGAAACTTTTAATTACAGGGAGTTTTTCTTCTCTAGTTATACTCCTGTTTACTGAGATGATTGTGGCTATGCAAACTGGAGCATTCTGTGCAGTACAGTCACCTCTTCCTTTTCAAGCACACAAAAGGCAGGGGAATTAATATTTTTCATGGAGAATACAGTAGTACAATAATTGATACATTTCAGCTTCTGGGAATTTATTAAACTTAAGCAGGAAAATTCATTTATAATTATGGTTGCATAACAACAACAAAAATCTAAGACTCAGAAGGCAATGTTGGCTTTGCAACATTTCAGATACTGAATATTTTATGGCATGCATTTAAATCATAAAAAAACACACAAGTGTGTATTAGAAAGAAAAAGGGTAGAATCTATTTAATATGGTGTTGTGATTGCTGTTCTGTGAAAACTTCAATAAAGCATTAATGTAGGACTATGCTTTATCCTATGAAACTCACACTAGGACTTTGCTACTCCTACATGTCACAAGGACTTTTTTCACTCAGGGAAACAGCATGCAATTCATCCCTCAAAATACTGCTTATTTATAAACATTTCTGGTTTGCATCACTTGAGCACAACAGTATTTTCAGGCAGCCGTCATAATCACAAGCTCAGGGCAGGAACGAAAAGCAAAATGTGAGGAAGGAACTTGTTTAATTAAATCCTGATTTATTTTGCCTGCTTGCATCACTTGTGCTTCAACAGAACTAGTCATGATTTTAAACAAGTAACATTTTACCATTTCCTGGTGAAGGTAGAAAATGTGTGTTGGCAAAGAAATCAAGGATTGCATAGAGCATGGATAATGTAGAACATACAGCTCCAAGCTATTTATAAGTGCTCTCTGCATTTCCAGGTTGGGGTTTTACAGTAGCTCAGCCTGAAGCACTTGACTGTGAAAACAAGATGCCTCTCCACTGCTCCTCCTACAGGAAAATTGTTTCTCCTCTCCAGGCCTGAACCCAAGCCCCAAACATCAAGGGAAAAATCTCTGTAGATCCAAACAGCAAAAGTTGCCCAGCTCCCTCATCCCACAAGCCATAGAAGAAAATCTGCATTTAACAGAGTGAAAAGCCACAAACTCTGTAATTCAGAAGTGGTCATGGGTGGAAAACACGTCCCTGAGCCCACCACAATGAGGAGCTCGCCCTGAGCCTCACCAACACGTTCCCACTGGTTTCCTCTCATCCAGGATTCTCAGAGCTCCTTCTCCAGAGCCCTGGACCAGGTATAGCTGTGTCACAGGGGCTCCTGCCACGCTCACCTCCCAAATCCCTCCTCACAGACAAAACAGGCGATATGTTATTTTGGGAGTGGAAACATGGAAATCCAAAAAGTCTGGGGAAGGTTCTGGGACAACCTGGGAAGTATTGCCAGTGGAGTGGTGTGACACAGCACCAGCCTGAGTGACTTCTGGTGGAACTTTTTGTCTGGACCTAAATTTGGATTCATTTATCAGTAAGTCAGAGAACATAAACACAACTTCTGTAGCGTCCATCCCCTCTTTCATTCTTCCCGTGCTCTGTGAGGTTTAACAAAAAAAACAAGTGCCAGATTCTACACCATGGATGGAGCAGCCTGGATGTATGGACAGGCTGGAACAAGAACCTGGAGAGATGACACAGGAAGGGTGCTGGGCATGCCCAGGTGTGGGGATTTCCTGCTTTTTCTGGGAAAGTCCCCAAGGTGTTAAAAGTCTTTTTCCTTGCCCAGGAGAAGAAAGACGTGCAAATCTTCGGTCTTCAGATACTTTTATTATTGTTTATAATAACTTATCTAGAACACTGTTCTCTCTGTCCTGCCGAGGTCTTTTCAGCACGACAGTTCGA
>VYXF01009253.1:0-21025 GCA_013397295.1 Polioptila caerulea | reverse complement strand
CAGCGCTGCCAGGGATGCCCAGGGGGGATTGCTGGGGGGTCTGGGCAGGGACAAAAGGTGCACTTGGATGATCCTGGTGGATTTCTTCTACCTGAGGACATTCTATGATTCTGATTACAAACAACAGCTTTTACATTAACTATCCTAGATTTTTGCTTAAAAACATCTGTTAAACCAGGTCCTAACCCATTCTAAGCATCATGAACAACACATGCTCCACAAACCAGGAGTTGCAGTACCCCAAATGAAGCTTCCTAATGCTTTTTCACTTTATTACCTATGTCATTGTGAATTCGGAGGCTGTCTCCTGTGAAAGAACAGTGGCATTTGCTACAGCCCAGATTTCACAGCACATCTGCTGCGGTGCTGTAAGTGCATGCAGAGGAGACACAGAAAATGCAGCAGTGTATAGCAAGGAGAAGTTCTACCTAACTAATCAAGTCCTCTGGGACAGCATGCAGTGTCACAAGACATATCACTCTACACTTGAATGAGGTTGTCAGCCACGGGGAGGCTGCAAACTGCTGACAGCACTGTGCAGGATGGGGAGGCTTCTAAAGGAGACACAGAGGCTTTGTAAAATATGTACCTGCTTCTGTGGGTGAAGGGGAAAAAAGAAATGAAGTACAAAAAGGTACTTGCAAATCTGTCGCTCAGTACTGTGTTGCTGGGAATAAACCCAAACTCATTTGACGTGTGTTGCATGAACACAAAAAAGGTTACTTGGCAGGTTTCTCAAAATGCACATGTGTATTTTTACATGTACAGATCAAAATAATATGGGATTTATTAAAGTCAGAATGATATAAAGCTATTCAAGAATGTCCAAAAGAGAGACACAGAGCATGAAGAAGGGAAGGGAAGGGAAGGGAAGNAGGTTCTGCTCCCCAGAGGGTGCTGGCACTGCCCAGGCTGCAGGGCAGGGAAAGGTTCTGCTCCCCAGAGGGTGCTGGCACTGCCCAGGCTGCAGGGCAGGGAAAGGTTCTGCTCCCCAGAGGGTGCTGGCACTGCCCAGGCTGCAGGGCAGGGAAAGGTTCTGCTCCCCAGAGGGTGCTGGCACTGCCCAGGCTGCAGGGCAGGGAAAGGTTCTGCTCCCCAGAGGGTGCTGGCACTGCCCAGGCTGCAGGGCAGGGAAAGGTTCTGCTCCCCAGAGGGTGCTGGCACTGCCCAGGCTGCAGGGCAGGGAAAGGTTCTGCTCCCCAGAGGGTGCTGGCACTGCCCAGGCTGCAGGGCAGGGAAAGGTTCTGCTCCCCAGAGGGTGCTGGCACTGCCCAGGCTGCAGGGCAGGGAAAGGTTCTGCTCCCCAGAGGGTGCTGGCCCTGCCCAGGCTGCAGGGCAGGGAAAGGTTCTGCTCCCCAGAGGGTGCTGGCCCTGCCCAGGCTCCCCAGGAATGGGCTCGGCCCCGAGGCTGCCGCAGCTCCAGGAGCGCTCGGACAGCGCTGCCAGGGATGCGCAGGGGGGATTGCTGGGGGGTCTGGGCAGGGACAGGGGCTGGGCTGGATCATCCTTTTGGGTGCCTTCCAACTCAGGATATTCTATTCCATGATTCTATAACAATACCATGTGGCAAAATAAATGCAATATGTATACAGCCAAAAAAGGTAAAAGAAAAACTAGAATATTAGTGGCATTTTATAGAGAAATGTCATAAATTCAGAAAGCACTTCTTTATAGATGTGTGAACTCGAGTAGAGTCACTCATTTTGAGCTTGGTCCTACCAAACATAATGACAAAAATTGGCATTAAAAGTGCATATTGCTCAAATTCATTCTAAGAGGTTCAAGAATGAAAGCAAAAGATTTGCTCTGGTCCTTTACTTGAGTCATTGAAGAAAGACACCACACTTTAAAAGGTGTTCACATTAATTCCTCCTATTAGTCTCACCCCAGATTACTTCATTTATTAGAGCAAATACACTAGGAATGCATTTATTACTCTATATCCATGCAGAAAAGCAATGAACAAGCACCTTTGAAGTGTGTGCAGTTGCATCACAACACTTAAAACTCTGGAGAAGAGTCTTTATGTCTGGAAGCTGTTTCCCTTGGAAAAACTGAGCAGTTTAATAAAAGATGCTACAGACCTCTGTAATCCTGTCTTGCTAAATTTCCCTGCACTTCACAAACTTTGGTATTTTGTAATTTTGTTTTAACCAACACAAGGAACTCACAGATTCTGTATTCAGGCTTTTATTTGCACGGTGATTTGTGTTCTGTTTGTATCCTATAAAATTAATCTCAGTTTTCAGTTTTATTTTGCTGATATATTCCATCAATCCCATTAGGACCAAACGCTTGTACTAACACAAAAGCCATTATTTAAGTATCATTTCTATTCTGAGCAGCTCTTAAGAGCTGAATTTTCAGGGGGTTTTAAAGGTACACTTGAGAAGATACAACAAATTCTACTTGTCTGTGTATTGTTTATGTTTGTGCAAGACTTATTTTTGTATTTATTCTCCAAAGCAGCTAATTAAATGTTTGTACTAAACATACATGGCTATGAAAAGCACCAGGTACACTCCACAACAGTGTAGAGACCAAAATTGTAACAAAGATCTACATAATTAGATTTGCTTCTAGAATGTTTTCTTTGAAGTAATTAACCACCAAATAAAAGATTTATTTGAAGATTATACTAGAACTTTCAAAATGTTAAAAGCACATGGTAAGCAATACTGACTCTCTAACAGCACAAAAGCACATTTATATCCAGAAAAGGCAGCAAAAATGGGGCAGATATTTTATATCAATTCCTCCACAATGTTAAGCCGTCTGCACTAATTCACTATATCCTATTTTACTGCATGTCCTTCATTCAAAGTCTGGCAAAAAAAAGAAAAAAGAAAATCAAGGTAAGTCATAGGGCAGAAAAAATAGTCAATAAAGTCCCAGAACAAAGGAGATACCCCAGGTGTGCAAATCCTTTGGAAGGGGAAAATCTCAAAAGGCTGGGGGAAGAGTGTAAGTGGAAAAGCCAGGGGGAGGAACCAGGTAAGTGCAAATCTACTGCGGGTTCTGGAAAGGAGGTTATTTTTAAATTGCAGTGGATAAGAAACCAATGAGGGTGACAGAGGACAAACCACAGCCCAGCTTCACAGAAAAGGAGAGCATTCTGCTTGTGACATTCTGTACACCCTGAAGTTTTGGGAAGGATTGCCAAGAATTATAATTGAGGGAGTCTCTGCCTTCCAGTCAGGAAGGTTTCAGAGCAGCTCTGAAAGCTGTGGAGTACCTCTGCTCCCACCAGCCTGGAAGTACCCTCAGTACTCACAAGCCTTAGGAAGGAAAAATAAGTCAGAAACATGGATGATTTTTCTGGAGAGGGAGAAAAAATAGACAGAAGAATTCCAAAAATATTCCAAGTCATTTTAATGAATAAACCAAAAATTCCTCCCTATGGGAACCAGCCTCGCTTCTTGCTCATTTCCGTCTATAACGTGCAGTGTTTTAATTATGCAGCAGTCCCAACAAATAGATTGTCACAGCATTTTAGCTAATTCTATTTAAAATACCAGCAGAAGATGGGATAATGTCTTCCTTGCTTTGGCTTAGTTTAACCTACTCGCTTCTATTCACCAATGACTCAAACAACTCAGGATATTATAACTACCAAAAAAAAACCCCTTAAAATAGTAGAAATATTTAGACCTGTATATACCCTGAAAATCAAAATATCACAAAGTACAAACCCAGGATTCTCCTCAGCTGCTCAAAATAATTTTAAAAGCTCGGCTAAAATATTCCAGAAAGAATGGGTTGAATAAAACATTTTAAGATGTGAAATATGCACATTGCTGTCTCTGTGAAATTGAGATACGTTACTAACCCCAGAGAAACAAATGAGAACAGATACCAGATACCTGATATAAATGTAAATTGACACAGCACCAAAAGTCACTGGATAGAAAGCTCATTACACCTTCTGACCCTGAGACTCGCCTGGAAAGTGGCTACACTAGGGAAGATTTGGGAATGCACTTGATCTGTGTTCTCTTCAATATCAGATAGAGCTATTGGCAGTCCCTATATTATACTATATGCTATTCATTTATCCATAGCAATTCCAAGATTACCATGAAATTAGCTGTTACCCATAATTTTGTCTAGATTTTTTTTTTTTTACTCAACTCAGTAGCCAGCTAATAAGACCATAACGTGCTTGGTTGTTCAGAGGGAGTTGAACTTTAGTGATAAACAATTAAGGTATTTATACCTGCTCACTGCCAAACATGCATTTATGAACAGATCATTCTTTTCTAAGAATAATTCTAAGGATAATTCATCCCTGATGGTTACAGATGGCTCATACAAATGCAAGGCTGATTCATGGACTGGAGGTAACACATTGAGCCACAGAATAAACTAATGCATGGCAACAAGCATAGCTTTAGGCTAGCAGAAAAGCTGGGACAGTGAAAAATACGATCATTTGCCCTGTGTTACCTTCCTAGCTTTGAAAGTATATTACAAAATCCGTGGCAATAATGCCATTCCATATGTGTGCATAGACCTCCTTATAAACTAAAACCTCATAATTTGCTGTACAGTCCACACTTTCCTTTTTGGTCCTTGTCTTTTAAAAATGCTCAGGGCATAGACTTGATTCATCAGACTGGAGATAGAACATGACCCATAGATGTAACAACCTCTTGGAGTGCACAGGAACATATTGCAAAGAGCTGCTTTGGTAAAGATCTTCAGCTGACAGAGGTGAGGAGTGGTGACTGATGACACAAAAGAAAGGATGTGAACACGATTGTGGGGGAGTTTAGACAAATGAAATATGCACATTTTTGTTGGAAACATCAGGTTAGCTAACTAGGAAACCATGTCCTTACAGTCAGGTACATTTAAAGCACAAATCTATGGATATTAGAGAAATATTTTGGAATCACAAAGCACCTCAGTCTGAAATTCCTTAGAAGTGTCCAAACGACTGAAGACCTTCTCATATCAGACATACACACATTCAGAGAAAAAAAACCCAAATCTTGCCTTACCCGGCCAACTAGGATTGGTTCAGGTCCAGAAAATTCTTCCAATACAAACATTTGATTCCAAACCCAGCCTCTCCTGGAACGGTGCAAAACTCTTTGCTCTTCATTTAGCCTTTTTAGTCCTGTACTGGATCCACTTGGTAGTACTTGAGATTGATTCATTGGAGCCATATAAATGGAAGGAAGGACAGTAATCCATAATATTATTAATGGAGTCCATGTATCCATAAGCATTTCCGTTAGTCTTTCTGGCATTGTACCACAAGCAACTCAAATCACCACAGCAATGAAATTATTACTTTGCTTTCCTCCAGACTGTAGCAATCCAATTCATCACGCAGTACAGAACATTTACTTACAGCTCCTCCATGTGTTAACAGCACAGTCAATGTAAAAATAGCTTAGATGATAAAAACATGATCCATTGAGTTTTCCAGTCATTAAAGATTCCTGGTGGGGGAAAGAAAAAAGAAAGTTCAAATCAGTGACTAAAGAGCTTAGGAAAGCATTCTGAAACATCTTATTTACTTTTACATCATAAATAAGCCATGCTAGGTTTTAAGATTGTAGTTCATAATATTATTGCATAGTTAAATTGATTCTGTGTGTTCTTTCATTGCCTGATACACTGAGAGAAGACCCAGATGAATGATCACACACACTCGGGAAAATATTTAGGCTTAAGAATTGGATGGGGCTTGCAGCAACCTGGTCTGGTGGAAAGTGTCCCTGCCCATGGCAGAGAGGGGGAAATGGAGGATCCTGAAGGTTCCTCCCAACCCAGACCATTCTGGGATCTTGCAGTTCATCTGAGGGTCTGAAGAAGCTCCCAAACTTCTCACTACCCTGCACGGTTAATGTGGCCAATTATAAACACATATTCTGTCATATAAGCAAATCCAAATAATGTTCTTGCATTCTTATGTTCCTTCCCTCCACAAGAAAAACAAACCAAACTTCTCCTGAGTGTACAAGGCTCCAGCAGCCCATTGTCTGTTTAGCCATCACCTCTCTGCAGCAGCACCAGCGCTCAGCAAACCCTTCACAGTCACAGCCCAGCAAAGAAACAGCACTGCTAAATCCTCTGTGAAATCCATGATTCCCAAACTAGGCCACTACCAGGACCTTAGGAGACTCATTAATGCACATCTGCACTACAGGTCTCACTGTCTCTCCTTCACTTTCAGAGAAAACACACAGTCATGTTTCATTTCAAAGACATTTTCATAGATAGACACTTGGGAGCATTTTGTCTTTCTTTCCTTGTCCACCCTTTGATGCACTAAAAGGTCACACCACATTTCATCTCAGAGAAAATACTCCTTGAAATGGAAAGGCAAGTTAACATAGCAGGGCTGATGCCAGAGGGATGGGCAAACCCAGAAATGAAACCATGGATCACATGGAAAATTAGATGGGATGTGGCTCAGAGAGAAGGGCTGCATTACAGGGTTATGGAGTTATGTGAAATGAGTCTTGATACATTTTCTTGGATTCATATCCAAACAATCTCAGGAGAAACTACTATATACAAAGAGTAGGAATGCCTATTTTTAAGCTTACACTGTGTTTTAGACTGGTTTTCTTCTACTTTCAAGGTTAATTCCTAGTGTTGCATGTTTATGAAAATCCTGAGAGCTTATTTGGGGTTTTTTTGGGGGGTAGGGGTGGTTTGTTGGGGTTTTTTTAAGGTTCATACACACTTGTGGCATAAAACATGCAGAACACCTTTTACATGACCAGTAAAAGTCAGCTGCTCTTTTAAAAGGGAACAATGTAGAAAGTATTTTTTTTTAAACTTCAGTAATTGCCAAAGCAACTGTGAAATCTGTTGCATGAAAACCTGAAACTGTGAGAAACTTGTCTTGTTAGAAGGGGAGAGGAGCTGCTGCCAAAGTGAAACTCAATCTCTCAAGCAGCATGGAAGAATGGTGAGTTAATAGTGCAGTGCTTTGACAATGCATCCAGAATGAGGGGAATATCCATTACAGGAGAACCTGGAGCTTTATAGGCCTCATTGCCAACTGGGGTGGAAATAAAGGAATCAGAGAATACAGCAAGCTCTTGTGAGGAAGTTTTGGGGGAAATATGAGAGGCTTTAAATATCTTGATTTTCTCTCAATCCTAGAAAAGGAAGAGGAGCAAGCAGTCTAATGATGGGATGCATCAGTCACCCTCTGAAAAGCCTCTTCAGTCCAGGGAATTAAATGGAGTTTACTGCTGCTGCTTGCTGGCACACAATAAACAGGGATTTCTAGGGGCCTGTTTGGTGGTAGAAGGTATCAAAAGAGAGAAACAGCCCAACTTTCAGTCAAAGTGATTGGTTTTGCTCAAATGGAATCCTCTTTGTACCTGACTGGATGAGTGGGTGCCTGTGCCTGCCAGGACACAGATTTTTCTGATTTTTTCAATGGAGCAAGAATCAAAACACAGGAGAAGTAGCACCACTGTAAAACAGAGCAAGAGACAGCATCTTCAACCAACATCCAGGATGAAATTCAAAATGGGGACTGAAAACTGAAAACACAACTTAAGGGTCATTTTTAGGACTTCAACAGAGCAAGAGGTAATGTACCCTTCTCTTTCTAGTGTGACTCTGCTTCTGGGTGAAAAATCACTTTGTACATAAACCCTGAAAATCCCTCAGAGAAAAAGGACCTAAGTGGGGATAACTGACTTCCTTACACTTCCAGCACAAGTTGGTATAGTTCTTGTTCTCAACAGGACCAAAAAATTAAAAAAGCACTTCCTTTCATATCCAAGAAGCTTTTTGAAAACAATTCCTAATTAATCTCCACAGCTTGCCTTCTAAAAGAAATAAATAAATGAGATAAAACAACATGACACTCCCAGAAACATTTCTGGTTAAAGAAAGAACAGGATATTTGGTTTTCACACTGCCACTCTCAGTCCTTAGAAAGCATTAAGTTCATCTCAGTGCACCCCTCCTCGGTTCCTCCCCCAGACTTCCTGCTTGTTACTCTTCATTTACTCCAATCAAATTTAGGTCCTATCCGCTCACACTAATACAGAAGATTCACGGTGACTGGGCTGTGCTCACAGTAGCTGTGTGTTCAGCAATACCTGAAGGCAAACGAGTCCAAACCACATCAGAAATATCAGCCAGGCACACACTGTGCCATGAAAGCCCCCTGAGTGAAACAACCCCGTGAGGAGCACAGTTACACAAGCCCAGGGCACACAAAGCTGGGAGATTCTGAGCACTGACAGCAAAGTTGGGCAATTTGGTTTGTTCTTATCTCTCTAGGTATTGGCTACACTAGGACAAAAACCCCATGGGACTTTGGCAAGCCCCAGTTCTGCAGAGGAATGGGTTCAGTGTGGAACTATGGAGCTGGATATAGTTCTCTACAGCTCAGCCTGGACTGCAGGAGCCTTTTGAGTGTTCTTTGAGAGACAGACTCTCATTCAGGCTCTATCAGTGGCCCAGGGCATACACTTCATGCACTGCATGGAGGTGGGGTTGCCCACTGATTTCTTTACCAAATTTGGAAATTTCTGCCGGATTCCTGGGAGCAGAACTCCATGTATGTGGCTGGGAGGTGATGGGAGGCATTTTAAATGTGTGGTCCAGCAATTTATACACTGACTAACAGAAAAATAGATTAAGTGCCTAGGAGTTAAATTGTAAACCTCTGGATTAGATATGTAGGAGGGGATGATAGGACTACTGACCCAGGTTGTGATAACATATTAAAAGCCATATGTAAAGGCAGACTTGGAAATCAAGGAAGACCAGAAGGTGAGGCACCTTTCTCTTCTTATGTTAGCCATGGTCTAAAGCAATGGTGAGTGTGGAATGACAACAAAATTATTCCAGTGAAGCCAGAATGACCTTCTTCTAAGCAACAGAAAGACACACAGGGCCCTCCAAGAGTGCATTTCACAGAATCACAGAAACACAGGATGGTTTGGGTTGGGAGGGACCTTAAAAATCATCCAGCCCCACCCCTGCCATGGCAGGGACCCCTCCCACTGGCCCAGGCTGCTCCAGCCCCAATGTCCAGCCTGGCCTGGGACACTGCCAGGGATCCAGGGGCAGCCACAGCTGCTCTGGGCACCCTGTGCCAGGGCCTGCCCACCTGAACAGGGAACAATTCCTGCCCAATATCCCACCCAGCCCTGCCCTTGGGCACTGGCAGCCATTCCCTGGCTCCTGGCCCTCCAGCCCTTGGCAATTGTCTCTCTCCATCTTTCCTGGGGCTCCTGCAGGCCCTGCAAGGCCACCCTGAGCTCAGCCCAGAGCTTCTCCTGCGCAGCTGAACAATCCCAGCTGTGCCAGCCTTTCCTGCCAGCAGAGCTGCTCCATCCTCTGCCCATCCTGGAGCCTCCCTGGGCTCTCTGCAGCAGCTCCAGGTCCCTCCTGTGCTGGCCCAGGGCTGGAGGCAGTGCTCCACCTTCATCAAGATTTGCTGGTGGTGATAAAAGTCTAATTTTTTATTTTAAGTTTCACATGTTCAGATGGCCTTGGGCTGTTGTCTTAAACAAAACTTCAGTGATCTTCTGAGTGGTTTCCCTATACACTGCCTGATATATACAACTCCAGATCAGCCCTAATCCAGCAAAGCTGGATTTTGTTTACAAAACAGCTTTAGTTCTTCATTCATGCCTGAGAGGGGAAAGTGATACTCAAAATATAAAGAATGTCTTTAATGTAGCAAATAGATGAAAGAAAATGCTCCACTATGTCATGGAGCAGAGATTCAAACAACTCTCTTATATTTTCAAAAACTTAAGACTGCATTCATAAATTTTGTTCTCCATGCACAGCCTATAGAGAAGTACAGATAAAGCTGAGTGGTTTGTTTTCCACTCTGTGTGCTGATAGAGTTTTAGAAAAATATTATTCTGTTCACAGGAACTTGCATCTTGGAACACTACTCATAAAACTCAGCCATGGAGTGCCTAAGTCTTATATAAGTACAACACAAAGTGATTACAAAGAGGTTTATACCTAACAGGAGGACATAACCAGCACACAGCTTCAGAAAACAATGTCATGCACACTGGGACCCCTTCTGGAACTCAGCTCTAGGCAGGTTACAGCTGTGAGTTCATCCCTTGCATAGAGTTAGAGCCAGGTATGGCAGTGGACACTTACAGAGATGTAAAGCTCATGTTGTGTATGAGTGGAGGAAAACACTTCTGATAGAGTTTGTTTCGCTACAGTCATTTTAAAATCATGTTGTAGCTTTAAAAGGTGACTGCTGGAATGCAGTCATTTGTTAAAAATATTCATGAAGTTAATAAAAGTAGTTGAAGGTATAAACTTCCCACTGAAAATGAAGATTAAAAATGAGGCAAAGTAAGATCATAAAAAGCTTTAACAATTTTTTTTTTTTTCATTTTCGAAGTGCAGAACATTCATCTGGTCAAATAAACCACTTTGTTACAATGCCAGTGCATTGATTTACACCATGATCTCAGCTTAAAAGACTTTAGAGCCACTCTAGGGTTTCTCCACACACGAGACATGGAGGGTTGTCTTAGGAACTGCAGCAAGGCTTTTTCATTATTTCATTAGCAATGATGATATGCAGCATCCCAGCCCTATGACTCACTATTTCATTGTGATGGATTTTATGAGTTACTAAACAACTGTTATTAAGGTAAAAAAAACCCTTGGGTACTGCTCAGTTTAAATGAGTTACACCAGAGAGACCAAAAAAAAACCTGATGATTTTTTTGCCTGAGAGGGTTTTTTGGTAGAACTCTCAGGATCCACTATATTTTGTACTTTAAATAAATAATATCTTAGATGCTAATTTAATATAAGCAAATCCTCATTACAATACAATCAACCTCAAATAATTGATGAGAGGTCTTCATTAAATGGCCACCTAGAGAGTGCCAGCCAGTGCCATTTCTTGACTTTTTTTTTGTGTCCCCACAGGTGTGGAATATCTGTTGATTTTTTTTTTTCCTTCACACTGTTCTTGTTTCTTACACTTTTTAGGTTTGTTCTTATCTCTCTAGGTTACACTACAACTTTTGCTTCCTTGTCTCCTTTCTCAAGGATTCAGAGAGGGCCCTTTCCCACCAAAAGCAGCAAAATTATTCAAAGCCTTCCACAGTGGGAAGAGGGATTACCTTTGCCTCATTCATCCCTGTTTGGCTGCACAGCAGAGCCTTACGTTTTCAGTAACAGAAATAAAAGGCCCTAATGCTGCAGTCCCACTTTTAGGAATTCTTCTTACTCTTCTTTATAGAATCACAGAGTGGGTTGAGTTGAAATGGATCTCAAAGCCCATCCAGCCCCACCCCTGCCATGGCAGGGACCCCTCCCACTGTCCCAGGCTGCTCCAGCCCCAATGTCCAGCCTGGCCTGGGACACTGCCAGGGATCCAGGGGCAGCCACAGCTGCTCTGGGCACCCTGTGCCAGGGCCTGCCCACCTGAACAGGGAACAATTCCTGCCCAAAATCCCACCCAGCCCTGCCTTCGCCCACTGGCAGCCATTCCCTGGCTCCTGGCCCTCCAGCCCTTGGCAATTGTCTCTCTCCATCCTTCCTGCAGCTCCTGCAGGCCCTGCAAGGCCACCCTGAGCTCAGCCCAGAGCTTCTCCTGTACAGCTGAACAATCCCAGCTGTGCCAGCCTTTCCTGCCAGCAGAGCTGCTCCATCTCTCTCACTTAAAAGGGAATTGTGTAAAGGTTTTTAATTTTCCATTAAAGCAGAACAAACCTAAATTCCACCAGAAAAAAACTATCAAGACACCATATTCAACAAATAAACATCCTTGTCATCCTTGCCTGAATAACTTAGCTCCATGGTCATCCTGTTTCCAGTACATTTCTATTAAATCGAACCTGAACTTGATTTGAATCACCTTGGATAGGGCAGCATCTTCATGTTTTCCTCTGCAAAGTAATGAATGCTTCTTGCCATAAATAAAAACTCTTATTCCTCAGTGGATTATTCGTTTGTGTAAAGATTACTCACTTGTTCACAAAATAGTCAAATTAAGAGGCAGTTCTCCACCTAAGAGCAAGGTGAAGAGGGAGAGAGGCTGTAATCAGCCACGCTGCCATGGCAGTGGCTCAGATCCTGCTCACAGTGCCCACTGCAAAGTGCCACTTGCCTGCCCTGGCTAGACTCTCCTGCCTCTTATCTGCCAGCAGAACTGTGTGCAGTCACTCCCTAACCCAGTTCTGTCAAAATGATCTTGTTAACTTAAACGCCTTTAATAGTAAGGTGTTTTTAAAACCAAATCATTTTGACAGAGCTGGGTTAGGCCATTGCTCATGCTATAATTCCACCAAGAGCAATTTTCATTTAAGAGGCTCTTACCCCCCCTCAGCCCCCACAACATGCAAGCTACACATTCCAAATAATTGGTCTCCACTGCCATTCCTTCTCCACTGCAGTTTACTGTCCTTGCAGTTGTGCTATTTGCAATCAACAATGTAAGACAGGCCAGTGAAATGTGGGTTAACAAACACAATTTGCAACAAAATCCTGTTCCAAAAAGTCTTTTCCTTCAAGATTCTTAACCCAGATCATTGCAGAACTAAAGAACCCACTAAAGAACTATAAGACAACAGGAAGTTTTGAGAACAATTGTGCTGACAAAAAGCATATGAAGTTTCACTATATACTTCAGAGAGCAGAGAAAGAGTTGAATCGACAAAATTGAGTGGAGGAAAACTTCTGGAGAAGAGGAAAAACAGGCAATTAAGGACAGCAACTACTCAAATAAATGTCTGATGGACTCCTGCTATCCAATCCTGAGAACCTGCCGTGGTTTCATTGACGCTGGCAGGTTTAAGGCACAGAAACCTCTCCCCCAGATGTGCTGGTCTGAGACCAGGCTCCATCAGGAGGGAACTGCTGTGGCCCAGCACAGCCCAGTGCCCAGGAGAGGGGCTGGACAGGGCACAGAGCCAGCAGCCACACTCCGGGCCAGGCACTGCTGCAAACCTAACAGCCCCGTGTAGCTGCAGCAGATCTCACTAACAGTGATTTTAAGGGACTGTTCTGTCACCTGGAGTTAGCTGTAACACAGAAAAGCATTAAAGCATTATCCACACATCCTTTCCCTTTCCATCCACACACCTGAGATCGCACAGGGTGGGACAGGAGATGGGAAATGTTACAGGAACTCTTCTATCCCACAGAGCGAGGAATCCTTGGTGCTCTCACAGCTCCCTGCCAATCCAAGTGCAAATCCATTGCCCGAGTTTGTTTTGATGTACTACTTGTGGCAATTTGCTTATGGCTGCCTGGGAAATCAAAAGCAGATTCCTGGAGCGTTATTTATTTCAGCAGCAATGGCAACAGGCACTGCCTTTCTCCTGCTTTTGTCCTGGGTGCTCTGCCCTACCCACAGACAGAGTAATTCCGTGAGCAAAGATGTCACTTTATTTTTTTAAGCTTAGTCATACTCTGCTGTCTCTGTTACAAAGACTTCTGCACAGTTCTTTAGGATATTGAGTTCCTGAGCTTGTGGCAAATGCTAAAGGGCTGGTTTAGGCACTGTGTCAGCCTCTGCATCAGATGTAGCCAAGAATCCATGCAAAACATGGAAAAATATGGACATGCAGGGACACACACAGCTACAGAAATGCAACAGTTTCTTCAACATTTGGAGTTCTGATAATTACTGAAGGATTTATTAATCTATCTAGAACATTTTCATTACCAAAAGCAGGTTGCTTCAGTTTTAGGGGTCTGTTTCAGAGGCAGACAGAAGGAAGCTTCAGAAAAGCCTTTCTAAGATAAATTCCTCTTCCTTCTTTCCCTTACTTTGCTGCTTTAACTGGGAAACATCATAAGCTGGTGTTCTGGAGTGGAGATGAGGCTGTTTTTGGATATAGGTCCTTATCTGTCAAGACTTCACTGAGGTTTTGGGATAGAGAGAAAATGAAACCATCCATCACACTGAAATATATCTCAATTATTATTACAATGAATTGTTTGTTATTTTGTGACTGCTTAACATGATACTTTATCATATCTACAAAGACTGTTTTATGTGATGAGTTAAATATTTTTTAAAATAATTTTTGACAAATATTTGCTATCAGGTAATCCTTTCTCAAAAAAACCAAACCTCAGAAGAGTATCTTGACCCAGTGATATCATGCTTAGTGTACAACTTCTCTTGGTATCAATAGCATTTCTTATTTTTGTTACTCTTCGATAGTAAAATCAATATGGGACAACTTTAAAGCTGTCAAAGTTCTGACTTTTTGTGTATAAAGCTGTCAATCTTTCCAAAAGCAGCCACTACTTTATGGAACCAGAATGCTTTTAAAGAAACCCACCAAGGGTGTCGTCAGAACCTTCAAACTATTTTTATTCTTTATTATTCCTTGCTCTGTGCAGCGCTGTGCTTCCAGTGTGCTGCTCCTGCTCAGGTACAGGACAAAGAGACAGCATGGGCTACGAAGTTTGCAGCTGAAGGTGAAATTTCCTCCCTAATGAAGTAAGTACTGAACATATTTTAAGGTCATTTTGGTTTTGGTTGGGTGGGTGGGTTTTTTGTTGGATTAATTGGGTTGGAGTTTTTTCGGTGTGGATTTTTTTTTTTTTTTTATGACAGATGATACTAAAGCCATAGGTATTAAAATGGCAGTGTAGCTATTTTAGTTCTACAGAGGAACAAAAAGAAATTGCAACCTTCCATTTCAACTTTTATACTTAGGCAAAAAAAAAAGGTTTGGGTTTCTGGGAGTCAGACACTCCATTGATGTGTGTCAGAACATCATCTCGTGATGCCAGTGCAAAACAGAGAGGAGAGACAGACAAGACTTCCTGAGCAGTCCAAAAACTTAAACAGAAAAAAAAATAGTTGTACCAGCACTGTTTTCATCCTATAGCAAGAGGAAGAAGTGATCTGAAGTAATTTTTATTCTCTACAGCCCAGTGATTAAAGCGATTTTCCTCTGACTAACACAGAAGAGCATTGCACAGGGTGCTGTCACAGCCCTGCTCCCTCCTGGGAAGGTGCGTTACATAATGGGAGACCTCAGTCACTGACAGCAGAGAAGGCACAAAGGCAACTCCTGCTCGACTGAAGCGAGCTCATAAAAAGGCAAACAGATTGGCCTGCGACTGAGAATGAGGTGTTACCCGTGCTCTGCCTGGGGCATTGTTTATCAGGAGACTTTCAGCAGCTGGGATGCGCTTATCCTGCACTTCCTGGGAAAAAAATCTTCAATATTAATGGAGGACATAAATATCTTGCTTTCTGGGCTTCTTTTTCAGCCTTTTTTTTTTTTTTTTAAATATATAAACAGGTACGACAGAACTTTCATATCCTTGTTTGACGAATATTGGGTATTCTCTACAGAATTAAAAATATAATACTTTAGGAAAAATCCATATGTTTCCTGACATGTATTCCGATTAAACTAAGATTATAAAATAATGACTGGATATCATGACTTAGTGAAAGCGACATAAACTCTCCAGCCATATGCATGAGCACGTTTGTGCATTAAAAAAATCTTTAAAGAGGAAAATTCTGAACATACCTGGACTTTTCTGACTGTATACAGTATAGCTGCAGGAAACCTCAAACCTCTGCTGAGATATGTGAAATTAGAAGTGAAGGTTTCTAATTTTGCATCTGTGAATTTGATGGCAGTTTATCTGATCGTCAATATAGATGAGTTGTTCGGAAAGAATTAGGACTCTCCAATGTTAAACTAATTTCTTCTGGAGTTGCCAAGCTGAGATTTTGTGGGGTTTTTTTCCCCCACTCATTTGTTTTCATCTTTTGGAGACACACGAAAAATAAAGGTCAGAGACCAGAACACGGGACTCAATCTAAACTTCAGTGACATTAAGTTTTGATGCTCTGTTACTTAAAGGGCAATCATGGCTGTTACATTTAATCCATAATAGAGATTCACATCTGAAGTGTTGCAAAACGCAATTAGAGAATTGCTCTCCCTCTTCAGTGCATTCACTCCATTTGCTGTAATATTTAGGGCTTTGAAATAATATATATGTACAAAAATATATGTTTTACATTTATATTTTTATAAAACATGAACGCATAAAATATATGCATGTGATTCTGATCATCAGTGACTGCAAAGGAAATGGGTGTAAATGGGAGTTCTCAAATGAGGCTGAGAATTGTTTCCCTGGAAAAAGCCACTTTGGGTGGATGTACACGGAAGCTGACACTGTGATCTAGGAACTGCCAAGACTGTTTTCCTCATGTTTTGAACTTCCATATCTGTACAAAAATATTGACCAAGACACACTGAGGAACACCTCTGTGAGCTTGTCTAGGGCTTGGGCACCACAGGGTATGGGAGACACTTCCCATGGGAGCTTTCCCTTCTCAGACCTGGCACTGGGGGACATTGCTGATCTCAAATCTTAGCCAGGGTGTTCATCATTCTCGATTTCAAATGATTTCCATAAGACATATCTCGATCAACACCTTGGCAAATCAATTCTGTGAGTGCTATCACTGCAACCAACCCATGGATAAAGGCTGCTCTCATGGCTAAGGCAGGTGGAAATCAGATTTTATAGCATATGACTCCAGGTAAAAGATCTACTGGTAACTGAACTGGTTCACAGATATTATTTTTCTTTTCAGCTTGCACTTACTACTCCGGTGCCATCAGTACCCAATGTATTTTGGGAACAAAATTTCATTAATGCAGTTGAAATGTCACTGAGTTGATGTTATTTACATGGTTGACAAAATGAGAAACATGCTGAACAGATTCTAGAACAAAGGAGAGGAAAATAAATGTGTGTGTATATATATAGACACACATTTGTAATCTCAAATTGGACTTTATTTTGTCCTCTGTCTGTCTACTGCTCAAATAGTTGTGTTCAGAAAGCTCTGAATTGAGCCACCTTTTCTATGGCAACAACACTAAGAAAAATGTTGAGTTTCCATGATCTAATTTAATTCTATTGATGTGATCTTATGGTAGCAATGATGCTTAAAATGTTCCAAGCTCAAATTGCCATAGCATTTGCCTCCCACTGAAAGAGTTTAGGTTTTATTATTTTATACTCATAGATGAAAGACTCTTATAATACCACTTTAGTGTATATACTACAAGCATACAATTGTATTAATAGTAGGTCAGGCTTCAATAATATCAAAATGGAAAAGGAATACTGCTGAGATACAGGGTATCTGACAGGTATGGGGGATTTATAAAAATACCTGCATGAGCAGTTGCTTTCTGTCACAAAACATGCACAATCATCACTTAGAAATACAAAGCTCCAAGAAATTATAGGGCATGTTCACATCCCTCCTTATCCATAACCTTAGAGATCAGTATTTCTCTCCCTTTAAAATTCCTCAGATTTCAGAAATCAAATTCTCTGTGCGTATCAAGAGTCAGGTGGGTGGGTTCCAGGCCCCTATTTTCAATAAATGTCTGAAAAAGTCCCAGCTAAAGTCTGTGGGAATGATCTTCCTAAGCAAAGATTTAAAAAGATGAAATCTGCAACTATATGAGAAGAAATAGAAAGAAAATTCAAGGAGAGCTTCAGGGGCTGACAGACCTAAATTCATGTCCATGGCTGACTGTGAGTTCTCACTTGGAATGGTTCTACGTCCTGAAGAAGGGAGAAGGATATTTTTTTTTCAGAGAAGACAATGAATCATATGTTAACAGCGGTGCAAAAGTGCACAGGGATCGATAAAATTGATTTGATAAAGGTGAAATGTTATTGGAAAAATCCAGAAGATCACAAATGACAAATTCAAAAGATAAAAAATTTCACCAAAAAGTGGATTTAAATCTTATTATGGGACTACTTCCTCCTTTAAAACAATTTTTTGGACCTCAGGAGCTAATAGGAATTACTAAATAGCATTCAATAAACCACTGAGAGACTTCATCTAAGGAGGATTCTACCTCACCTCACAGAGATTAAAACTTCTGTTTTATTTTTAAGGAAAGACATTAAAGGAATAGCTGTCATATGCAGCCGTACTTCTTATTAAAACCAGTTGCATCTGTTAAGCAGGCACATGGAGTGTTATTGATTTTTTAATATTGAAGAAAATGTCCAAAGTTGGTTTCTTGGCTAGCAGCCTGCCCAGTTAACAAATTGCTCACCTGGATAATTTAAGAACCAACCTACATGAAATGCTTCAATCTCCAAGGACACTGAAGGCCCTCAGCTTACAACTAAGCATGGAAATCAAAGTCCTCCATAGCCAGGATGCAAGTTTGGAAAAAGAAGGGAGTTAATAAATAGCTTAGGAGAAAGCTACCAGAAAGCTGTGCTCATTCTGTAAGCAGTGAGGTGGAACAATGAGGTTTAAAGGATGAAAATATCATGTAATAATCGCTTCCCTTCCTAGGGTCCTGCTGTCACAACCATCCATACAATTAGGCTGGGAGGTAACACCACAGAGAGCTTTTGGGTTCTGATGTTATCAGATTTTATGGGTGTGAAATTTGCTAATTTCACGCGTATGCCAAATGCTAACTTCTTCCAGAAGATTCGTCATATTAAGACGGGTAAAACGCACACGAGAGTAATATTCCACTCTTCTGAATTTATTTTTTACTTATATCTACTGAGAAGCCTATTGTGAAGTCCCTACTTGCTCACAGCAGGCTGGTGTCGAACATAGAGGGGGAATATCACTCACCCAAGAGCACTGCATATTTCTCCTTATCCTTGTTGCAGAGAAACTCTTGAAGAATTTCCAAAAGAGGATGAGTAAAGTTAAGAGGATTCTTTATCTATAGCTTTGCCAGTTATCAGCTCTATTCTTTATTTGAAACTGAAGTGAGCAGCTGTTAACTTCCCTCCCATTAGGCGCTAACACGTTACATTTGAAATAATGAACAGTTGTCGCTATTCGAGTTCTTGCAACCAGCACCTCCCAAAAAACACCTGTCCGCGATACCCAGAGCCGCTCATGTGCTCAGGCTGGCGTTCAGAGGTGCCAGCCTGTATAAAAGTTGTATGAGTGCTATTGCTCCTTTCAGAGCAGAGAGACAGACTCGTCTGCATGAAGCAGAGTGTGTGTTTGTGCCTGTCTGAAAGGGAGGAGAGCGAGGGTACAGTTTGATACCTGTTGGCAACGCGAGCGGGTTTGTGCAGCGCCGTAAAATGCCAGCTTGGATTGATTCCACTCTATCTATTCTGCTACCAAACGCAAACTGTTTGAATTGAGACGAATTCGAGGCATGACTGAACGGCAACGAACCGCAAAGGAATTCCTGCCTGTGTTAAGTAGTGTCACCTTCATGGCGGTAGGCAGAGACTAAATAAGGATTTGAATTAATCTCTTTTCTATTACCCACCTAGAAGCTGCCACAGGCTCCTGTGCTGAAGCCTTGCAGTGCCTCCCAGCCAAGCCTGGCGCTGGTGCTGCCGAGCAGGGATGCTGTCTGGCGGCTCGGGGCTCCCGGCTGGGATGCTGCTACCCAGCAGATACCGGAGCCAAGCAGAATAGAAGGATGTGTTCCTCCTCTGCCTTCCTCAAAGAGAAGATGAAGCGCTCAGTAGCACAGCGGCTTCAGGGGGCCACAGGCTCCTGCGGTTCTGCTCTGGGAGCCTCGGCAGCGAACGAGCGGCCGGGGACAAGGGGCTTCCTCCCTCTCCCAAGTTTCAGCTGGGTGCATCCTCCCTTTAGCCAGCCAAAGGATGGGAAGGAAAACAACTTGTGGGACAGGGATGAGTCCTGGCTAGTTATGGCTACAGAGTCATTCCCATCGCAGCTTCCAAGGAGAGCAGTATTTCTGGGATGCTTTCGTCTCTCAAAGTAGGAAAGGAAGCTATGAAGCCATTCCTGTTTATTTACTTAGGGGGTGCAAAGCTTTGCGGGGAGGGAAGGTGATAATAAATCGGGGGGATTTCCCCCCCCCCAAGGTTCTTCCAGCCTCCTCCTCCCTCATTTACATATCTGGCTGGTGGGTGATTTTTATTCTCAGCACGAAAACTGCAATCTATTTCAATGCATGAATGCAGCCTTGCATCTATTCAACACAGTGAAATAGCCCAGAGACTTATTGTACTAAATAAGAAAACAAGGAGAAGAAACGGGTTTGCCAGCCTTAGAAGCAACGCTCTGTGATCCAAAGTCCTCCTGATTCTTTAAAGGAGGGCTGTAGAACGGAAGGAAAAATAAACCTCCCCCCAAAAAACACCAACAAGCGGGAAGACAAATACAATTACCACCACTTCTTCTCCCGAGAGAATAATAATGATAATAAAAAAAAATACTAACAAGCATCCCACGACATTTTCATAATGGGCAATTTGAAAAGATCCGACTTAATGAGGCACCCCGGCTCAGTCTCATACCTAGGGACGAGGAAGGCGCTCGCCCAGCGCACCTTGCACGCACACAGAGCCCAAGTCAGCCAGAAACACACAGAGCGAGAGCCCTCTGCCAGCCAGCCACAAATTGTCTGAATAAAATGAATACTCACTCTTTCAAGGAGCAAGGGAGCCGCTCGCCCACAGCCACTTCATGCACGGATTGAAAGGGTGAGGTAAAAAAGCATCAGCCAGTCCCTGGGAACAGGCAGGGCGCTCCAGATTTTCTTCTCATGCTTTCTGAGGCTGCCGATGCTGGCGGAGCCGCTGGTTGCTGGGCTTCCCGTGTCTCTGTGCCCGCATGCCGGAGTGCAGTTGGTAATTTCTCCCTTCGCGCAAGCCAGCGGCAGCCGCACGTCTCCAAGAAAGCAGGGATATTCAAAATAAATCCGCTAATTCCGGGGCTGAGCGCGCTACCGTGCCTGCCTGCCTGCCAAACGTAACTGTGAAGCGATGTGGAAAAGTGAGCCGGGAGCCTCCCCTGACAGCTCTTATTGGGCTGATCTCGGAGGCAGGTCTAGCGCTGGGAAATTCGTGTAAGCACTTTGGGGTGGTGGTTTTCCCCCTCCCTCCGCTGCCCGCCTTCCCCCCGGCAGGCACACAACTTTTCCAGGGGCGGCGGCGCCGCTCGCTCCCCGCGGTGCTGCCGGGCCGCCCGCTCCGCGCCGGGGCATCTCCTCCGGCCGCCCGGGAGCGACGGAGGCACGGCGGGAGGGAGGGAGGGATG
>VYXF01009252.1:0-21549 GCA_013397295.1 Polioptila caerulea | reverse complement strand
ATCCCGCACAGCCCTGGCCATCCATCCCGCACAGCCCCGGCACTCCCGCACAGCCCCGGCCATCCATCCCGCACAGCCCCGGCCATCCATCCCGCACAGCCCCGGGAATCCCGCACAGCCCCGGCTGCCGGAGCGCTGGATGCAGGCTCAGGGAGCGCCGCACTGGGCATCCTCACCTGCCTGTGGCTTTCCACAGCCGGAGGGGGCTCGTCCCACCCGAGGCAGACAAACAGCACGGCCAGCAGCGAGAGCCAGGCCACTGCCATCCCCTGCCCACCTTCCTCATCCATCGAGCTTTTCTCCTTTTCATGTTGCATGGATTATCTGTTAGCAGATTAAATGCGTTATTTTTAATACTACAGCAAAGCTCTGAATCCTCCCCAAGTTTGGTGTTTGCCGAAAGGGAAGGGGTAAGAGCTCAAGGTGCAGACGTGGTCAGGGACAGGCAGAGACTCTTAAAATGGAGGGCTGGTTCCACACTGAACTAGTGCTATCGAGGAAGTTTAATTGCACTCAATTCCATCCTTCTCCAACCCTCCTTGACCAGTACAATGCTGTGGTTAAAATGAACATGCTGTGTGATTCTACATTAATGAAGCAGGTTCGTTGCTCAACTTTATTTTTAAAGGGCTGGTCATCTGACCCGCCTTCAGAGCACCTGGAAACCTCTCCACTTTAAGCAAAAGATGACTTCTCTGTTGAAGATCTACCTAGGATTACAGAAAGTGGACCCTAATATTCTGCTATATAATAAGACTACCATATAATTTAGTTCCATGGTTGTTAATCTTATTTTCCATGCTGATCCTATGAGTGCATGCACTTGTCTAAGTGCATGAGACTCTCCATGTGTAGCTCTTACCTGCTTGACTTTATCTTAACTAAATGCAAGCTATTGCAGATAACAGGTGCATTTCTGCTTGCACAAATCCTCCTGAAAAGTCTCAGACTCATGGGAATGTAGAAAAATGCACCCAGAATGTGCCATTTTTCAAGGTCAATGAAGAAACATCTAACTATCACTTTGTTTCCCTCAGCCCAAGCGCTTACTTTCTGAGCTGTGAGCCTGGGAGGATTCCTTGGAGGAGGATGGATGGAAAAATACACAATACTTGAAGCAGGCAGAGAGCCTTGAGGGAAATACAAAACACTTGGCAGTGCAATAGATAAGATCAGAAATGTGGTTTCCTTTCACCTGGGGTTGTGCTGAAGCAAGGAGTATTTTTCTCCCCCATCGTTCCACCAACTGAACAACAGGGTGAAAATACAGATCTTGTCACAAGGAAAGCATGAGGATGCTCAGCCTGGTTTTACTCCTGGGAATTAATGCCAGTTTTCAAACTTTTTTAAGATTTCAGTAAGAGTGGCTGCACACCTGGTTTTAGTTTCTATTAAAAACACCTGATAGAAGCAACCAAGAATAAAATTCTTCCTATTAAGAGCCCTCATGTCTTTGCTTTAAATAGGCAGCACAGTTGTGTGTGGGAAGAAAGCTAATGGTAGAGGTTGTACCTCTAAGAACAGCTTGAAAGTTTAGTTTTTTGTTTTGATTTCCACCTTTGACTCGTGCCATTTGTTCTACGTGACCTTTCTTGCAATTGGAAATTACCAGGGCAAAAGCTGTGCTCTTTCATCTTCAGGTTGTAGGAGAGGATGGTAAGTGTCTTGTTAAAATGGATTATGCCATCCATGGATTCCCCTGCTGGAAAGCCTTTCAGGTGATGGAGAAAATCTTGACAGGAAGAAGTGTATAGATTAAAATTAATGTAAGGATAAGCTTGGAATAGCAAAGGAACATTTGCAGTTTTCTGCATCCTATCCAGATGAAATGATTTAATGATATTTATCATAGTGATATATATATATAACACTGCATAACACTGATGAATATGCTGGCTAGAAATTGTTTCCTCTTAAATAAATATTATAAGAAAGATTATTCCTCCATCTTCTAAATGACCATTTCATTTTTTAAGTAAAAAGCAGCTCTGACTCCAGTTGCAATGAGATGAAGATTTTTAGTTTAATGACTGTACTGAAGAAAGAAGTCATCTGCAAAGTGCATATGATTGAATCCCCACCCTGGATCAAACTGGAATGCAATTTTTCATATTAAATTTGGGGATCAGGGGAAAAAAAAGAACAAAGCAGAATATTTATAAAACTTATTGGCTTATTGTATGGGTTGATTGTTGGGTTTGTTATTTTGGGGTTATTTTTCATCTTGGTTTTGTGGTATTTTTTGGTTACTCTTTTTTTGTTTTGTTAAGCTTTTCATGGGTTATGTGTTTGTTTTTTTTTTCTTTTAGGTGGGTTTTTGCTTTTTGGGGTCGTTTTTGTTTGGCTTTTTGAGTGGTTATGATGAAGAATTGGGAAAAAATTAATCTCAGCTTGGAAGAGAACTGGGAGATTTTCTTCTATATTGCTTTGCTTTTATGAGTAAGAAGGATTAAATCCCCAATGTGACTTCCCATGCATGTACAGATAGGAAGTATCACCTAAAGCATGTCCACCATCTTTTCTCACTTTCATGTTTTTGTGAAACTGTTGTTGATTATCATTTAATTCTTTGTTCCTCAGCAGGGCAATCAACTGTTTCCTGAAGACAGAGTTTAGACCTTATTGCTTAAAAATATAATAAAAATATCAGTAGAAGTGGCTTGAAAGGAACTCTTCAGGGCCAACTCAGCCACAGCACAGCCTTGCCAGGGTTACTGCTGGAGTGAGTGTTTGGGGTCACCTCATTTAAATACCAATGCCAAAGTCAGGGCAAAGAATCTACTGTGCTAATTCCTCACATTCACATTTTATTCCATCACATCACCTACCAGTGAGATATTTCCCTCAAAGCATCAGCAGCTGATTTCTGGTTTTAATATGTAAAATGGGGCCTGATCCAAAATTACATGCAATTAATGAGTCCAGAGTGAATTGCTTGATCAAGATAAATGACTTTACTGCAAGCTACTTTTGCTTACAGGGATTGCCACTAAAAATGCCACTTCAAAGTAGTAAGAAAATAGTAACTGACTTGAAAATTACCATAGCAAGTTTATGGACTAGTGACATCACCTGCTATTATTGCATTAAAGCTTTAAACACATTAAATGCTGTTTCCTTAGGCAATACCCACTCTACATCATTGGCACCTTTTGTCCAAATTACATGAGGGATTATTCCTTAATTTAATTTGCTTTGTATGCTAGAATTGACATTCTACAAAATAAGAAGGAACAAGAAGGTTTAAGTCCAGACCATTTCTGAATAAAATATGCACTTTCATCAGCTCCCTGTGCCAGCACACAGACATAATTACCTTTAGAACATAGGTTCTTATCACTGTCTTGCACCCTTTAAAACCTGCTTGCATACACTTATCACAAGTTGGTTATCAGGAAAAATAATGATTTTCTGTGTTTGGGAAGTCACTGAAGACATCTGTAACTTGGAAAAAAAAATCCATTATATGATGCTTACAAGTGATCCTATAGATTAAAAGGAGGGAAATGATACAAGCAGCCTGTGAGATAAAGGTACAGGGTTGGGGTAGGTTTGGTTTCAATTTTTTCCCTCTGAAAGAAATTCGTGTTTACATTTTAACAGGCAAGGCTGGAAACCCTGAGAGACTTAAGTGAGGGATTTGCAAAGGAATGCCAGATTCCTTCAGAGATGACACATGGTTGTTAAAATTCAATATCCGACACTGGAAGAGAAAGCTTGGAAAGCCCTGCTGAAGAAAGAGCAGCAGCAGCCATAAGTGACAGAAGTGACTCTGAACCACCCAAAAATCCTTGCTTTTGAGTCTGGGCCTTCTGAGAACAGCATCTAATCCAACTCCATTCCCTTGTTACTCGTGATGTCAGGAGAAACAGATGCATTGATTTGAAGGTTACTCTTGCCTTGACTGGACAAACATATTCCTATAACCATTCAAATTCCTCCTTCAGCCCAAAGAAAAGTCTGTTCTGTCAGACAGAACAAAAGTTTAACCCAGCAGCAGCCCTGGGCTTGTGGGCCCTTAGCACATCCTTTCCCATCCCCGAACACTTCATTTAGCACTATAAAACACAACCAGCCCAGAGCTGCTTCCACTCTCCAGAGATTATAAAATATAAAAACCACCCCAACTACTAATTTGTGTACCTTTTGCACCAATGATATTAGGGAGTGCATAAAAATAACAATGCATTATCAGGTTTTATTATTCCTCAGGCGCTGTTTGCAATTTTGACTAGTTGCTGTCAGGTTGGCTATTAGAAAAACAATTATTCCTTCTGCACATCAAACACTAGGAGAAAGACAAAAGAAAATTATATCCAGCAAGGCATTCAAGCATTATATTTTTTTTTTTTTTGTACATTAATGTACAGAAGGATAGAAGTTGTACAGGATGCAATTTGGGAAGTTAATCTTTCGCTGTGGGTTTTCACTCTGCCTTGTGAGCGTCAGGAACTGGATCGGTCGCAGGAGCTGTGCAAATATTGTTTGCTCTACCTCAAGTGCCCTCTAGTGTGCAGTAATTAAGCAGGTTAAAATAATTTTTTTTTCTCCTTTTTTTTAATCCTAACAGCTATTCTCCTAAATCCCAAAGTAATATGTAACACTGCTTTTCTTCGAGAGGAAAGAGAAGTTCAATGTTCACTCATTGTGTGGCTATAAATGAATTATCTCCTTCATGCAAAATCAAATCAGCCCCGTTGCTGTCAGATTCTTATTCTCAGAGGTATAAGTTAAATAAAGCCCAATAATTCTTTTGGGTATTGTGCAAATGTCAAAGTACAAAGAGTTTTTGGTGTTATCAGAACCAAAACAACAGTTTTCTCTCTGCAAAAGGAAATTACCATATTCATCAACAAAACACGACCACAGAACAAGATTTACAACAAACCCTCTAATTATACTTCTAGGGTCTTTTAAAAGCACTCTTTGTCTACAGTTCAGAAAAGAGGCAAGTCTACATGAATACAAGTCAAACAATGACTGGAGCACACATGTAACAAGTTCTGTGTGTTCTCATCTGTCCTGTAATGCCAATGTTCTCCCTCAAAATTCTGACATCACCTGGCTGGACAAATCCAGTCGTGTCTGTCAGGGAGAGCAGGTTCTGTGCAGCAGCTGCCTGATGCTAAAGAACACTGAGAGGAGGAGAAGAGAGAAGATGTTGGGAGATAAAAGTGTGGAGAGGGAAAATTACCAGTTGCAGCTCCAAGAACAAAGAATGAAAAACTCTGAGGAAGTGAATCTGCAAGAGGAAGTTTAACTTATTTATAAGTTTAAATAATAACTTAAAATAATTTTAACTGTTTAACTTCTTTAAGCTTATTTCTAAGGGCTTCCCTGCATTTAAAAAGCAGATTTAACACGAATTCCCCACATAACTTTCTCCACTGCTCAAATGGGTTCATTTTGGGGGGAACCACTGAAGAGTTTTTCCCCATTCCTCATTTCACTGTTCCCTGACCTCAAAGCCAGGTACTCATTTTCAGGCAGGATTGACCATAAAATTCCAAGATAATAGCAAGCCTAAGCATACTCTAAACAAAAGAGATTTTTTAATGGACTTCTGAAAGCTGAGGTAAGAGGGATAGGTGGATCCCAGAAGAGATGAAATGGCTGCCTATAATAGGGATATGCTACACAGGGTGAGAGAATTGAATCTTTTATGAGTTGTAAAATCAGCAGGACTTCCTATAAGTGGAAAGAGTCATCATCACTACCTCTGAGCTGGGCTGTGGTGGCAGAGTTGTGGTTTCCAAGTGAGGTGCTGAGAGAAGCCCACAGGATTGTTTCCCGTTTGCCTGCTTGGCTTTGCTGACTGTTAATTTTTGTACCCTGAGAGAACACACAGTCCTGGTGCAGTTTAGCATCCATAGGAGGCAAACAGGACAGAGCAAAGCACCACACTTTGCCAATACATGGTTTTCTAACACATAATGCCCTATTTTAAAAGCCACACTGCACCCAGGCATCACGCTGCCAGTAGCACGACAGCAAGAGTTATTCCAGAAATAATGCTGGAATAGATGCTCTGATAATTTAGAGCTAAAGTACATCAGGGCTAGACAGGTCTTGGCAGTGATCTGGGCAAATAAACTGCTTTCATTTCCATCAGATTTGAGTAAAGTTGCCCAGGTGTGTTCAGCCCCCACCACTGCAGGGATAAGAGTGAACTGCTCTGGGCAGCAGGAGAGCAGCAGGAAAGGGAAAAGCCAGGCAGTGGCAAGGGCAGCTTCTTGCTGTAAAATGGATACCTTAAAAATAGACAGCTCTGTCCTGAAGATAATAAATCCCTTAAGTTTAGCCCAGCTCTTCATGAATGCTGTCCTCACCTGGAGGAGAAGCAGCAGGTCTCAGGTCCATGGGAGGTGACACAGCAGAGGAGCTGGTTACTAACAGAAGGGAAAGGAGCACGAGCCCAGCTTTCAGCATGGGCACCTAAAGAAACTCACCCAAAGGTGCTTTTTTTGCACACCTCCTAACCCAAATCTAACAGCAGCACAGGCTGAAATGTGGCTGCTAGCTCAAATGGATTTGTTTTTCCATTCTGAATGCAGGGACAGATTAGGAGTGTATGCTTCTTTCAAAGTACTTTTCTCCAGAGAGCTCTGCTTTGTTTCTTTATTTAATTAAGAAGGTAAGTCAACATATTGCCCATAAAGTGATTTTTTCAGCAGCTGCTGACATTGTAGTTTGGCAGACTGATCTTAAAAAAAATCGTAATGCTGTGGTAAAATAAAGCATCCATTTCCCCTAAAAATATTTCTGGTGCATGTGTAAGAAATACTGCTAATGAAGGAGAATATCAATCATTTAAATGCACAGGACTCCATGCTGAAGGACTTTCCTTCTTCATAAGGAGCTAAACAGGCAGGGCATATAGAGGGAGGATCATGTTATTCAAAACAACTGGTTTTAATGCCAATAATTTAATGAATCAAGTAAATACCTCCTAAAATATGTTCTAAATTCATTTACCAATGCTGATACTTGGGTTTCATTGTCAAATGCAGTGAAATCAAGTGAATAAGTGTCTGAGACAGAGATGATGCAAATAACGTCCCCCAGAGGAGACAACATGGAAATGGTGTGGCTGATCCACAGCTTGGGGATCCTCAGCTTCTCTGCAAGCCTTTAAAAGTGAAGGGAGAGCAGTAAAAATGTGTTTTCCATGGCTCTCTCGAGTCAAAGGAGCCAACTCTGGAATAACTGGAGGAATAGCAGGGCCTGGCTCACTAATGTGCTAATTTCACTAATTCCAGCTTAACACCGGAGTAACGCTATGGTAAAACACGACCTATATTTTTATTTAAATTAAAATCTCTAATATTCATCAAATATTTATAAGAATATATAACAAATAATTGTGGCAAACATTGCATAATAAAGATGAAAGGGAAATTAACCTTGTGAATTTTTAAACTGAAGAACAAAGACCATTACATTAATAAGACTTAATTATATCATTAAATATTTAAAATTATGTCCTCTAATAAATGTTTTTATTTAACATATTTCTTTTTTATCTATTACATTAGTAAAATGCCTTTAAGATACAGGAAAAAAAAGGAAGGGCTTTTTTGCTTTTTTTTTTTTAGAGCCATGCAAATACAGAGCAAGTGAGAAAGGAGCCATGTTACCCCTTCAACTCAAGGTCAGCTCTCAGGAGAGAGCAATCTGTACTTCCACAAGCATCAGCTCCCTGCTTGGATGGGCTGGTGAGGGGCTGTGTTTTTGCTAAGCATTTTTCTTCACTTATTCTCTTCTTTTTAAGGTCTAGCTTGGCTCTCTCTGTGCTGATGAACTTGAGTTAATCCAGCACAAATAAAACCTTGTCTCTGCCCATGTTTGTAGCATTCCATTGAACATCTAACCCATCCCTGACAGGACACAGCTGTGAAAGCAGCACTTGGGAACTCCCAGGGAATCCTCAGGAAATCCACACCTTGTAAGCAACAGAAAGGATCCATTTGATAGTAAAGGATTGCAGGGTACATCCCCAATCCCTCCATCATCCCCAGTCCCCCCATCATCCCTCTGGAGATGCCACAGATTCTTTTCTCAACATTCATTCAGCTCATCTCTCTAGATTTTTCTAATTATTCTACAAACATTAGAAGAGTTAAAGCAAAAAGCTTCTGAATCAATCCAAATTCAGCCTCCTACCAGAAAAAAGTTTCTTTTTCTAGCACACCTCCAAAACCTTTAATGTTCCCCTCTAGTAATGGCACTTCAAAGCAGCATTTCTGTTCCTTCAGTGTTTTCCAGTCCCCCTTTCTGCCTTGGCTGTGCACACAAACCCCACAGCCAGGGAGTCTGCCTGTCCCAGCTTTCCCATGAAAACCCAGGTTTGGCATGCACTCACAGAAACACTGATTAAAATCAAATGGCAAACAGTGACAAATCAAATCTAACTCATCAGCATTTCAGATTTATCAGAGGCTACAGTTTAACGATGCTTTAGTGGAAATTCTCTTCATTTGCAAGCACACAAAATTCTGAGGTCCTCTCTGTTTAGTTACTGTGTTTTTTGCAGTTAAACCATTCTTTCTGTTTACCACAGTAATACTTACTCTGATCTAATTCCCACAAGTTTTTGTTTATTTTTGTTATATTCTTCTGACTTCTGTAGATTGTGTGTTTTGTTGCTATGATTGTCTTCCTGCTATCCCTCAGCATTTCCCTCCCCTGTATCCATCATCACCCATCCTGTAATTACAGAAATGTTATTTTTTGATAGACAGATGCATAGGATTGCTGGCAGGAGTGCTGCCATTATGCAGTCCAAATACTGTGCAGAATATTAAAGAATCATATGAATCAAATCTTAGTGAAAGAATAATCTTGTGAATTATCAAAAAGTTTGAACTGAGTCTGGTTTGCTTGTTTACACATGGGATAACCCACCTCCAGCTAGGTAACATTTATTTACATATGGCAGCTAGGGCTGCACAGGAGATAGAGTCTTCTAATTAACACTCCTGATGCTGCAAACATAAACAGGGATAAACACATATTCCATTACGTGTAGCTGCCACTCTCATTGCCACAGTATTCCTTTCTTTTCACTGCACAAGTGAAACAATGCTACAAAGCAAACAAGCACTGAGCTTCCACTTCAGTACCTGCCTAATTATGTCATACCTTATTTCCAGGAGATTGTTTATTTGGAAAAGTTACCAAAACAAACAAATAAACAAAAAGCAGTGTCATATCCTATCACTTCACTTAACTAAGGCTCAAGAGGCTGTAGAAATAACACGAGAGCTTCCACTAGTGTTATGTTTTACTGTGCTTTAAGGTTTCCACAAATAAGGCACCTGTTTCTGCCTGGCAAGGTACAGAACAGTGAAAAGTGACACCATGCTCACAAATAAAAAGCTTAATCTGCAGAACAAATGAGAAATAAAATACATACTGTGGGTCCAAATGGCTCACCACTGAAAAGTGGAGTAAAGCGATGTGCCTGGGCACAGCAGAGCCCAACACGGTGAAGGGAATGTGGAAAATTCCATGGCAACCACTTCCAGCTGTGCCCCCACCAAGCTTTCACCTGGAAGTGTTTTGGGCATCTACCTCAGCACTTTCTGGAAGGCTCTGCCTTGTCCTCTGTGTTTTTGGGCTGACAGGGAAAACGTGAAGATGCTGCCAGCAGAGACAGGAGGGCTGGACCCACCCAGCTGAGGAAGCTTTCCCTTGGCAATTCTGCCTTTCCTTTTCACTCCAGGGTGGCTGGGAGAGTCCCAGCACCATTCCCAGGCTCTGGCCTCCCAAGCACTGACCCCCAAACCATACCCAGGTGCACAGAGGGCTCAGCGTGAGGTTTGCAAACCTTCCTTCTGAAAAGTCGGTGGCTGCTGTCACTGGGACCAAGACAGGCTCCATCATTTCCTTGCAGTTGAGCCCAGATGTGCTTGGCCAGGTGTAGGGCCCTCTCACAAAGCTCTCTGAAAGTGCCTTCACACAGACTTCCAGTCTCCACAGCACAGTTCACTGCACACCCTCACCCTGAGCTGTCTCATATATAATTTAAATGTTTAATGTAAAGTAAAGCTAAGGTTAACAATACATATTTTTAAAGACTGACAGTATAATGCTTTATTTCCTAGAGGAATAACTGGAGTGATCCATAAGCAAAGAGAAGGCCAAGTAACACTGCCTGAACAGACATAATTTGTGCTCATCCTTTGGAAACCTTAGAGTGCATACATCCCTTCCTCCTCCTCAGCTGGCAAGGTGGGATTGACTGTGGTTTTCTTTCAGATGAGGTATGAAAAGCTGCAGTGCACTTTGTTCTGCACTGGTATTAATGATACCTTTAGAAGTGGGATGTCTTTGATATCTATTGTGTGCTGCTGACTGATGGCTCTTTCTAGCCTGGAAAGGTACCTTGTCTTAGCAGCTTTGTGTGGGCTGAGAGTGGAGGCCACAAGAATATTTTGAACTTGAGGAATTTTAAATTAATATAAAGTATCATATCATTAGAGCTGAGATAGTAATACTCTTCTAAATTTGCCCTAAAACTTTCTTTGTCCATTCAGGAAATTATTAGATATTATCCTGTCTTGGTTCTGGTTATTCTTTATTGCTGTTCATTCTCGGAGGCAGTGGATGAGAGTCCCCACCAGCAAGAGCAGGGCCAGCAGAATCACTCTCCTTGTGCAGTCTGTTGCTGCAAGGCCCCTCCACACACACACACACACACTTCTTCTATAATAAAACACTCAGAAGCAGCAATTCTGGTAATTGTCTGACTAATATCTTCATTATCAGGAAGCGTTACCTTTCACATACAACAAATGGAGACAGTGCTAACATCAGCACTGAAAATAAGGATTAGAGAAGGGGAACTACTCATCAAAAAGAAAAATAAACTGCAAAGGTTAACTTATGGCACATCTTTTTCTTAACCTGTCTTATAACCTACTGTCTATATTAAGGAAACGTTAAATAAACAACAACTTCTAAAATGATATTTTTAAATTTCTTTGACTATACTAGTAGTACTTAAAATAATTTTGCATGAGAGAAGACCCACATTCTGCTCCTAGATTTTAATTATGCCATCTGAAGTGAACAGTGGTTAAGAGCACGAAAGGCTGGAGACAGAATGAAAAAGATTGGCTGGGGCAGGAAATCAGATGGCTGTTTGGAAGTGCAGGCTCAGAGCAGCTCTGCTGGTGAGTGATCAATGCAATGTCTGGGAGGAGCTGTTTGCTGTGCAGAGCCACTTCTGCTCTGGTACTGAGCATCAGTCACCTGGGCAGGCTGAGCAGGAGAAGGGCTCTGGACTGCTGGCTGCTGTCCTGGGCTCGGGAGCAGCTCCAGAGGTCAGGGCTGACACCAGCAGGGCAGCGTGGGGAGCAATCGGGGCTGCTGCCCACGCCAAACCTGCTCTATGAATAGACAGCCTCATCCTCTAGGCTTGTCAATCTGTCACCCAGAAAAAAATAGAAAGGAAAATTAAAAGGTTATGATGTTATCGTCTCCAAAAATAGGATTTCAGTCATCCTGGAGAAGTGCTGTGCTGGGATATTTTCACTCAGGTTCTGCTGACATCTCCCAACTGTCGCCAGCACGGAGCCTCCTTTTGGGACTGCTAAAGGTCACGGAGCACCAGGGAGGTGGAGGGAGACCTGCACTTGGGTGACCACAGGGAAACGTTTTCAGGATTAATCTGAAGAAGAAAGAAATGAATCAGTTTGTTACTGTTTCCCTTTCCTGGTGTTGACAACACCCAGCACAGTAGTGCCTTCTGCTCTTCAGCACTGCCTCAAGTCCACCAAAGACCAAAGGTTAGTTCCTAAAAAAGGCCCTGCTGCCTGAACCAGCAGCCTGGTTCTCTTCTATTTCAGAGCTAACACAGAAAACAAAGGATCACAGCATGCAAGAGCAGAACAGACTAGTGGAAAACAGTCTAAAAGGAAAACAGCCAGCAAGTCTCAAACATGAGAACGAAGAGAAACTCATGAATGCCACTATCCACTTTACTTGGAAAGACAGGATTCACCTGAGTCCATTGGAAGAAAATCTTCTGCTCTGAAAGCAGAGAGACTAATTCAGAGAGACTAATTCAGTTCCCAGGGCACAGCAGAGGCTGGCAGGGGTAGGTTTGACCCCTGAGGTGCCACACAACAGCCCATGAGCTCCCAGTGCTCAGCACTTCTGAGGGTCAAGCCTCTGGCACTCTGACATTTGAGATTCAGTCTCTCTATAGATTAGGATTGATCTCCCTCATCTCTGGATAAAAAAAAAAAAAACAACAAACTGTAACCTTGAAATTGTCATCCAAACCTGGAGTCCAGCCAAAAAAGCAGAGACAAAATCCCCTTGAGAAGCAGAACAGCAACCCCAAGGTCACTATCGATGTGTCAAACAGAAACAGTGGATTTTGATACCGCAAGGACTTGAGTAATTTCATTTTTATTCAAAAACTAAAACTGTAATAATATTATTTTTTCCCCTGAAATGCATCCATTTCCATTTAAACACAGATATTTAGAAGATACCTTAAATATTCTCTTGGAATTGAACACGCACATTTGAAAGCAGTTATAGAAGACAACATTCTCCTCATAGCCAGAGGATGGTGTTTTACTGCCCTCTTTGTTGTTTTGGAGAACAGAGGGAGTTACCAGCAGCTTCAAAGCTGTAAGGTGGGAGCAAAGCATATTCAAGCTAGGAACAGCCCCAGTTAACTCTCCAGAGGGAGGGACTGTAAGTGGGCAAGCTTCTATGGTCGCTGCAAAACAAAAGGATTTGTTGTGTTGTTTTGGGATTTTTTTGCTTCAGATGAGGCCATCTTCAAATGAATCAAGAACTCAGGCATGCTGTAGGCTCTGTTTCCACAATAGTCTAAAACTCTGCTTCAGATTCACTGAAAGTGAGGAGAGCAAAGCCCACAGAATGACATTTCAAGTGTTTGTGCTTAAATGTAACTCATGGCAATGTGTGCATCCAATTTTATTACTTTTAATGGGGCAACACCCATCAGGCCCCAAGCAAATGTGCAGCTGCACAGAAAAATGCACCTTCAGTTCCCAGTGGTTACCCAAATCTGAAACTTCAGACATTTGAACTTTGTTCCTGCTGAATATCATTCTAACAACAACAACAACCAAACAACAGCAGAAAACCCCACATGCAAAACTCCCCCCAAAACACCCCAGGAAAGCACAAGGTTATATGCATGTTATAGATAAAATAGCTGCAAAAAGCAAAGTAGGAGTCCCTCAAAGATTCAGCACTATATAAACAGGAATAAAGAGAGGCAAGTGTTTTGAAGGGAGGTGGAGGGAATGTGATTGCTTTATCCCTGAATGTGTTGGTTACATTGTGCACCTACCAGGAATGCATTTTATTATCTAATATTTATCATTTTTGACGGTCACAGGTGTTCCTACTTCAAAAAGATTTTAGCAAATGCCCCTAACTGTGTGACATCTGGATACTGTCATCACTGTAACAGGAGGTAACTTTTGCCACTAGGCTCTGCTCTGGCAGATGTGGTTTTAGTGCCACTGTTCATTTCCGTCCTTGTTAAAATGCAAAACATTGGCTTTTACTTACAAACAGACATAGCCTGTTCTATTGCACAATGTGAAGTCAGATCCTTTTATACTCTCAGTCCCCCAAAAACCCATTAAATATAAAAATGTTTCACTTGCTAAGATACCGTTGTTAGATTCTTGAGTAACATAAATTAAAGACCATGAAATGATTACGATCGTGGAATCCCTCCCCACTCTCCCAGGGTGGAATTCCTTCCCAATATCCAAGCTGACCCTGTCCTCTGGCAGTGGGAAGCCATTCCCCCTTGTCCTGTCACTCCAGCCCTTGTCAATAGTCTCTCTCCATCTTTCTTGTTGGTTTTTCAGGGACTACAATTAAGAAACCACCTCTTCTCCAGGCTGAATTGACACTTTGTTAAATATTTTTAGCATGTTCTCCATGTTGTAAAGGATATATAATAAAAAAAATTAAAAACAAAGAAACAAAAAAAAAAAAGCACCCCACACATAGAAAGGAAATGGAAAGTTTTCTGTAAACCTGCAGGGGGAAAAAGCTGATTTGAAATAAGGTGCTAAGCTTAAAACATTTTGCATGATATATTTTTCCCAAAAGCCTTCAGAAAAATTAAAATCTCTGGAAACCTATTGTTCTTGGAACCCCATATGTAGCTGAGTAAAATTAACCTATTGGTAAATGCCACAGATTATCAGTCCCATTCAGCTGCTCAGGCACTCGGCAGGGCCAGGGAAGCCATGCCCTGGGGACCAAGTGTCTTTTTATCTCTTCTAAAAGAAAACAATCTAAAATACTACTGCAAAAACCCAGTTATCTGTGCTGGATGACTGTCACGTGGGAACACTGCTGTGGGTTACTATCAACTGCAGAAAAAACCAAGAGAATCAACAAGTTGATGATTGGTGCCACCTACCACAGATCTCAACAATCCAGCTCAAGTAAAGAACAAGAGTATTTTGTATGCAGAGTAAAATTTTAGGGCATTTAATGAAGCAAAATACTACAGATTGTACAATACTGAAGGTGGACATGAACTTGCACAGAGACATTTTTTTGAAAATGTGAACATTAGGAATGCAAAGAAATACCAGAGGTCCAGGAAATTCCAGTTTTATGTAGCATATTAATACCAATCTGTGTCAGATTAGACAACCTGTAGTGACACAGATAGAAATTCCATTCTCTGATCTGAGGGGTTTTTTGCATATTAAATGATATAAAACATTCTACACCTATGCCCAATTCTGCAGGAAATTAAAGCCTATGATTATCACTTGTCTAACAGCATCAATGTAATAAATTAAAGGCTTTGAATAATGGCCAGCAGGCTTCTCAGCCATATTTCAAACTTTTAGAAAATAATCCATTTTTGGCAGATCATCTGACAAGTTCACAACTCTAGATCAAGGCTTATATTATGTGTCATCAGTATTCCTTTGTTCATCTCATACCTATCAATTTTTGTTCATCAAAACCCAGGGCTGTTTAAAACGTGGAAGAAATTTGGCATGTTATGTGGGTCATTTATGGAAATCAAGAACATGATTTAACATTAATATACATAAAAATGACTAGAAATTATGCACCACAAATCCAGATCAGTTTGTGGCTTTTTAAACTCCATTGTATAATACAAAGCATTTTCTCTGTGAGGGACAGAAAAATTCAGGTGAAGAAAAAAAATAATTACCAGATAGAAATCTTAGCTTAGTTGAAACTATGTCATATATTAATGTTATTCTCAACGCAGCAGGACATTGGTAAATAAGACTTACATCTCTGAATGTTAATTTTGAAAAGGAAAAACTAGAACCTCTCCTTCAAATGCAAAGTAACTGCCATGGGTTTGTGAATTCAGGTAACATTTACTGCAGAGCTATAGCACCACCACATATGGGATGATCCTTGCTTTTAAAAAGGAAGAAGGAAAGAATATGTATTGCATTGACTGAAAAGAAAAGCAAACACCAGAGACAGTTGCTTTCATTATCTGTGAACAGCTGAAAAGAATACATTTGGAAAATAAATGTCTTCCACTGGAATTAGAATCACAGAATGGTTTGGGAGAGACCTTAAAAATCATCCAGCCCCACCCCTGCCATGGCAGGGACCCCTCCCACTGTCCCAGGCTGCTCCAGCCCCAATGTCCAGCCTGGCCTTGGCCACTGCCAGGGATCCAGGGGCAGCCCCAGCTGCTCTGGGCACCCTGTGCCAGGGCCTGCCCACCTGAACAGGGAACAATTCCTGCCCAAAATCCCGCCCAGCCCAGTTCTCCCCAGGGCTGCTCTCAATCACTTCTCCTCATGACCTGTGTGGAGAAGTGCCTTTGATATTTGCTGAAGAGGATACCAGAGTTTCCCAATTTTGTGATCCCAGTGGCTCTAGACTGGAGTGAGAACAGAAGCCAATCTGTGAAAAGAATGCACAACCAGAGCCCAGTCCTGACTGCCTGACACGGTGTGGAGTAGCCAAGATATTCCTAATCCTTGGGGTTTAGTGCTGTCCTGTCTTCTGCCACTGATTTATCACTACTATTTTTGAGGAGATTTTATTCCATGGCAAAAGTGCAAATATTTCTGTGCAGTATTGAACCAGCACAAACTGAGCACAAATTACAGGCTCCTCCTAGCCCACAGTCAGGTGAAATTTCTGCATTTAGGAAGTTTTTGGAGCTAAGAGAGTTGAACTTGGACACAAGAATTGGACACAAGATTCCTGGTATATCATACTAGGAATAGTAGCCTGGCATTCATTCTGTTTCCTCATTTCATCCTTTCAAAACCACAGCTAATTTGTCCCCTTGATTTTCTTCTTTCTGCCTTTGTTTTGGCTCTCTGGAACATTAAAAAGCTTTGAGTAAGGATGGGAGCTGACAAACTACAAAAAATATATCAATCCATGAGCTCAATATATTCAGGAGAGTGTTTTAGTCCTGTGTGATTGTTCCTTCCAGGCTTCCACAGCACATCAATCTCCTGCAGCCACATATTCCTTGTGTGCAACCTACCCTGGCTTTAGGGTGTTTTTCTTTTGCATCATCACCACAAAGGAAACGTCCCTAACAAAAATAATGCTCTATGACACCACCATCAAATTCATTAAAACACTGGGGGAAATATGCCCAGGGAGCTGCAGGCCATGTTCCAGTGCTGGGGAGCCATGTCAGGACCAGCAGGAAACCCAAACCAGTCACCTCCAGTGCTCCAGCTGCACATTTCCTGACTGCTCACTGAATAGCCAAGCACAGCTGAAGACAAACTCCCCAGATTCCTCAGATTCCAGATATGGCTCTTCCCTCCAGAGACCTGTTGCTCAAACCCTGCCCAGGAAGATGCCTCTGGGGTTTCACAGCCCCTCGTGCCATCTGCTCTGTTGGCCCCTGTCCCCTCCCTCAGCACACAGTGCCATCTTCCAGGAGTGGGAGCATCAGACTGCACCTCCCTCTCTGCAACTGGGGGCCAACAGCCAGGCCCCAATTCCACGGGGGGCAGAGAATGGCTGAGGGGCTGCACTTGGATTGCAGCTGATGGAGCTGCAGCCTGGGCTGCTGGCTCCTATGCCCTGCTGGCTTCTGTGCCCTGCTGGCCCCTGTTCCCTGCTGGCTCCTATGCCCTGCTGGCTTCTGTGCCCTGCTGGTCCCTGAGCCCTGCTGACTCCTGTTCCCTGCTGGCTCCTATGCCCTGCTGGCTTCTGTGCCCTGCTGGCCCCTGTTCCCTGCTGGTCCCTGTGCCCTGCTGACCCCTGTGCCCTGCTGGTCCCTGTGCCCTGCTGACCCCTGTGCCCTGCTGGTCCCTGTGCCCAGCTGGTCCCTGTGCCCTGCTGGCCCTTGTGTCCTGCTGGCCCCTGAGCCCTGCTGGTCCCTGTATCCTGCTGGCCCTTGTGCCCTGCTGCTTCAATGAAACACCTCTCAAGCTGCAGCTCCACCTCAGAGGTTTGGTTCAAACATTATCCTTATCCAAAAAGGACCTCTGCTGTGGCAAGGCTTCAGTCTGCAGTGTAATTGCCAGGAATTGTGGAGTCTTTTCATTAGTGCTGCTCCCCCAGTGCTGCCAGGGCAGCCCTGGGGCTGGCTGGAGGCTCTGAGCCCCCTGCCCTGGGGTGACACCAGTGACAGCTCAGCCTGCCACCGCCAGCCTGTCACTGGGACTAATTTAACATCTGTTTGTGCTGAGCAGGGTGACAAACAGCTTTGGGAATCAAGGTGTGCTGCTGCCACTTCCCCAGGTACTGTGGGCAGACAGGACATCCGTGTCAGCCCTGCCATGGGTGGTACTCGGGGTGTGCCCAGGGACTGCCCAGCCCAGCCAATCCCTGTGCTCTGCCCACAGCACCGTGCAGGGCTCAGCCAGTGCTGCTCCTGCTCTTTGCTGCTCCTCCTCAATGTGCTCTGTGAACTCTGAGCCCCCTTTTTTGCCCTGTTGGACAGAACATCTCCACATCTCCCCGTTTTCCTTGGCACCAGAGTGTGCCCACAGACATAACACTGAATTCAGCCAAACTGTAGAGAAGTCTGTAATCCTGCTGCTGTCCAATGGCTTTGCCATTAACGTCTCTGTGAATGAAGTCAGTGCACAGAAAACACTGTGACTGAAGATATATTTCCTCAACAAACAAACAAAAAAATTAAGAAAAAAAACCCTGGAGTAGTGAATCCACCCATGTGGTGTGTGCCCTACCTGCTCTTCTCACACAGCACCTCAAGTTCACAGACTTATTGCTCCACATAAAAGAACAAAATTAGTAACGTGGCTAAATTCTTTCCAAGGGGCTGTGTAATGTGATTGCAGCAACGTATTTGCTGCTCCTTACTTCCCTTGATGTAACTCTTCCTATTTCTTGACACACCCCAACTTGGACTCTGACTCTCTAAGCCTCAGAATTCTAAATGCAGAAATAATGTGTAGAAGATATGTTATGTATTTTGAAATATCTTTTAATATCTAGTGAAGTTAATTTTCTTAGAACCAAGTCTATGTTATTGACTGCCAGATTAAATACACTGTGTCATATTTTATAGGGTTATAAGAAGGCACTGGGTCATATTTGATTGGTTGACAATCCATTTACACCTAGTTTATTGGTCAGTACATGGTATTTTGCATATCTACCAAACTTCCATAGTTTTAGTTAGTTCACATTTTTTTCCTAATGGTTCTCATGGGACAAATCCCTTGTTATTGAGGTGCATTTGTTTTTCACTCTCAGAACAGATTGTTGTGTTAACAAACTCTCACTCTCAAAATAGCTTCACATGGGAACTTGGAGCTGCACTTAGAAGCAGTGACAGGCTAGCTTTTGCAGTTTTGCAGCATGAGGCCTGATTCCATAAGGCCTTTCTTTTATAATTCTTTTACCTGTCTATGACATCTCCCCTTTTTCATTAATTTCAAAAAGGCTCGTACATTCTGATGTTAAAACAGCTCATTCTTGTGAAGTATTATCTCATTAAGGTTATCACTGGTTAGCTATTAGATATGGGTAAGATACATAAAAGACCAATTACAATCCAAAACTTATCAAATTCTATCATGTCATTGACACAGGGGTTTGCAGCATGAGAAAACAAAAGAATAATGTCCACTGTCTCTTCGGGGAATGGAAATAAACAGCCATTGTTTTAAAGTCCAAATAGTTGAGGCTCAGGAGACAGTCCATTAGCTGGAAATGTTGATTTTTGACATCACTGAATGTCCTTTTGGATCCTGGAACAGGGAATAACTGAGGAAGGTTAGTAGGAACACTGTACCATGATGATGACATGAGGCTTTTGTTGGCAAATTGCCTCTGTAAGTTTCCAGGCACAGCCATGTCTTGGCAGTTCTACTTCTGTTCCTGTTCTGGCCACGATGGCTGCATGGTGACTGGGTTATCCCTCTTTTCATGGGCCCTCATTTTTTCGGAGGCAATCGGTATCTGATTGAATGAACAGGCCACTACTTTGAACCTTTTGATAAAACACAGGCATATCTTCCCCTTAAGTTTATGAATCAATTAGGCCTTGCCCTTGCACATTCACTTGAAGGTCCTTACCTAAAAACCCTTAAAAAAAAGAATTTGGTATAAATATTGAATTATTTGGACTTCTTTAGGAGCTAATTCCCCTTTTGTTTTAAAAACAGCCTGCAAAACTCTTGCTAGGAACATGAAGGGAATAACAAAACAATATATGTGGAGAAACAAGAAACTGATAGCAATCAATAAGTCAGGTACAAGAAGTAGGAGTATTTCAGATAATACACATAATTAATAACCCATGTGAAACTGGATTATTATTAGTCACTAAAATACTGTACGATCACCCCAGAGCATGCAAACAGCTGACAAACCTCGATTCAGGGGGGACTTGGATAATTATTTCCAGATAAGGATTCCCAAGCTGACTCTAAAAATAGGTTCAGCTGTCATATAGAAAAGGTTAAATTGCCAAGTCAAAGTGACTTGAATCTAGTTTTGATGCAGAAAACATCAAGGTTTGTTGGCAAATTTTCCATCCAGGTAGAGTCAAGAGCTGGCCACTGCCCAAGCTCCAACTGGGAGGGAATTCGCTAAACACATTTTAAAACAAGGCTCTTAAGAATAGCAGTTATAAATAAAGGCCTTGGAATTAAAGACTAATCAAACCATCTGATAGGTGGATCTCTCCAAAGTTTCTTTCAGGATACAGTTGCTTCAAACACAGCAAACTGCTGGAGTGCTTCTGTAATAACTGGGAAAAACCACAAGCAGTTCAGAGGAGGCTTTCAACGAAGTTCAGATATCTTTTCTTGGAACTGAAAAATACTTAAAATTATGAGACAGCATTGGGTCAAACCACAGAGCCAGTGAAGGGACTAGCCAGAGAGCTAAACTCGTCTCGAGAGATGCAGAAGCANAAACACAGCAAACTGCTGGAGTGCTTCTGTAATAACTGGGAAAAACCACAAGCAGTTCAGAGGAGGCTTTCAATGAAGTTCAGATATCTTTTCTTGGAACTGAAAAATACTTAAAATTATGAGACAGCATTGGGTCAAACCACAGAGCCAGTGAAGGGACTAGCCAGAGAGCTAAACTCGTCTGAGAGATGCAGAAGCAGCTAAAGAACAAAAAAGAAGGATCCTGAAACAACATGTGTCTTTTAGATAATTACACAAAGAGATGTTAAAGTATATAAGAAGCCAGCTATAAACACAGTAATAACATCTTATGAATAATGCCTATTATAAAATAAATAAATTCACATCATGTAATCAATATATCAGCAGTAACCCTCTTAGAAAGTTGACATAACACCTTTCTAAACAGTCATGTACCTATGACAGTAAAATGAAACGAAGGGAAAGACTAAAACAGCTTACAATCAATAACAGCTATAATGCAGAATCATCACTGAGTTCTGTGTTATCTATGGAAGATAAAACAGCCGACATTGCAATGAGCGAAATAATCTTCAACAAAATCAAGGGTGAACACTGTATCTTCTTTATCCACAAACAGGTGTTTATCAGTGTTTCATCACAGCTGTTTTAGTCAGAGTTGTCTAATCTCTTAAAAGAAAACAACTATAGATCTTACAATGTAGAAAAGTAATATTTCACTGTCTTAGGTTACAATGCAAGATGTAACCAGGAATATGTATCCTATCACCATCTGTTGAAATCAGGTGAGGGAGTGTTGCTTATCTCTTCCACGACCCACCCTTCATAACTCTGGGGGCATATCTTGTGTTAGTGTTAAAACCAGGTTCTGTTAGCTGTTAAAACCAGGCAGGGCAGTTTTCTTTATTTCTTCCATGACCCATCCTCCCTCCAGGAGATTTCTGCTAATGGGCCATTGAGTCTCACTGCATGACTGATAAAACTCCACCATCCCTTTGGGAGATGCTCTGCCCAGGGGGAGAAGCCAAGCATTCCTACCTGGACACAATCTGAGAATTGGAACCCTGCACTCTGCCTTTTCCACTGCAGGAAGACCAAGCCCTTCTACACCACCACTGCACCTCCAGAGGTAAACCACACTCTTCTAGAGGACCAATGCTCCAACAGAGCC
>VYXF01009251.1:228508-245282 GCA_013397295.1 Polioptila caerulea | reverse complement strand
ATACTATTATTTACTTCCACAACTGTTTTTCTTCTTCATATAATTATTTATTGCTACTACAATTTAAAAGGAGAACATATGAGGACAACATATGGATTCTATTTAACATGAAAGGGGAGGTAGACAGATAGAAAGAATTAGGAAAGAGGTCTCAAAACCAGAGCATCAGTTGGAACTAGGTGATCTTTAAGGCACTTCCACTAGTAACCATTAAATCTTAGTCTAGACACAGGAGGCCAAATATTCACTGTATCTACAGGAGTATTTATTCAGATGAGCTACAAAAATAAATCAGAACAGAAAATCAGTTCTCCCTCCCTGTGCTGCAGGAGCTGATGTGTTAAAAGCAAAATGAAAACAGTCCCCTTTCACTGAAGAATGAAAAACAAATGTTCGCCTCCCCTTCAGGGGTCACTGCTGTGTCACTCATCACGAGTTTATCTTTTATCTTTTAAGACACACCCCATAGTTGTTCTGCAGTTGTCCAATATTAAAGATCAGGAATCCTGATATTTATTGGAGTAGTTGCCTTCTCCCGACATGGAAGGTTTCCTGATCAAGCTTTTCATTTCCTTTACTTACAACTCCTCATATATGTGCATGTGCAAGTACGTTATAGTTAGACCTGGTTTCGGAACTGGTTGTTCTGACTGACAGACAGGACTGGGGGACACAGCTACAGCTCCTGCACAAATAAACAACTGGTGATTATTAGTGATACATAAAATACCTGGAGCACAGGGTTTGCCAGAACTCCCTGCATCCCTGTTCACTTTGACTAGCACTGGCCTGAGGGCAGCTCTGCACATAACCAGCACGTTTTAGACCAATCTGTCCTTCTTTACTGAGTCTTACTTCTCACAGCTCAATGGATGAACTGTGACGGCTTTTTTTGTTTTATTTCAGGATCCCAGGGCCAGGATCACAGAAAGTTCATCGCTTCCCTGTCACAAATCCCATGTCTATGTACAGCTCCAGCTGATGGCAGCTGAGGCCCTGCAGAGGAGGGGCTGAGGGATGTCCAGATTTCAATGCAGAATAACCTTGTTCAGGGAGACAGGACTTCCCTAAATACCCAAGGAAATTTGAATAAAGTAAATTTCCCAGCTCTCCACTTCTGGATTATGTAACATTCCCATCAAATAGGACCCCAGTCGAGTGGTGCACTCCTCTGATCCCTTGCCTAAGAATCCCACGGACAAAAAAAAAGGAGGTTTTATTTTGTTGTTGTTATCTTAAAACTTTCATAGAACTATACTAAAAATGAGGGCTCATGAGTTACCTAAAAAATAGTTTCCCACAGTTTTTTATTGCAGGGCACCTCAGCAGGAATGCAACACATTCCTTATCTATCTGGGCTGGTTCTAATTCCATTAGGGATGCAGTAAAACTAAGGAAGGCTTCCTCACCCTGCTCAGCAGAGCATATATACTCCTTGTTTATGGATATATCACTGCAACCATCATTTTCTAATGCTGCTGATACTGGTGTCTAATTCCTCAGGAATCTCCCACAGAGGAATTTGCATTTAGGGTTTTACAAGATTTGTTTCACATATATGTAATTTAGCCAGAAAACAGTGAAACATACATGTGATCAGTCAGGGATCACTGTTGTTCCTTGGAAAAAGACTTTCTGGAGTTCTTGAACATTTATAAGGCACAACTGGTGCAATTCAGATGTGGCCCTGCAAATTTCATGAAGCTGTTACCCCCTGTTTACTCCTGAGATGACATGGCTTGCTTGTGGACTTGGCAGCTCAACCCCAGGTTTCCCATAGCAGAGTCTCAGGCATCTGGATCCTTAAAGCAATTTCTTTCCCTGGCTGGTGCCACAGGTGCCTGTGACTTTTGAGGGGCAAAGGGTCAGTGCCAGTTCTTGCCTGGGGCTCCCACTCCTCAGAGCTCAACCTGCAGCTGCACCCTGAGCCACCTGCACTGACTGCATTCCTCAGCTCCCTGCCGTGGGGAAAGCATTTTCCTTCTCTCACAGTCCACTGCTTGGGGTCTGCACCTCTATTCGTGTTTTGCTGCAGTGAAGGGTCAGTGAGATACTGATGTATTTCATATCAAAGAGCAAGCATTCATTAAATCCATAACCTCTTTTCTAGCATGGCATAGGAGGGATAATTCAAATGGTAACTGTTTAGCAATGGTCATTCCAGACCAAGGAATGATCTGGCGTGGAGGGAATGAGGACAAGAAAGGGTTACCCTGGCTGGAGGGAGGGATGCCAGCGCCAGGGCTGCTCCCTGTTGGGGAGAGAGGTTCCACTGGCTGCTGAGGTAAGAAATGCTGCAGCATTCTGGTGGCAGTGGTGCAATGGGAGCACTCAGGGCCCACCTTTGGGCAGCAGATCTGGTGTTGGGGGCTGGACCAAGGGGATGAGGTGCCCTGTGCCAACGCCCACACAATGGATACCAGGGCAAATGCAAGGAATCAGCCCATGCCACAGCTTTGCACAGTCCTTGTAGAACCACTTATGACAGAAGGACTCTGCTCTGGATATTGTTCATTAAATCTTTTTGCATTTTAAGCACAAACATGTGCTTAATTCACCTTGAGGGACACAAAAATCCCCCACCACTGTTTGGCCAGCACAAACATGTGCTTAATTCACCTTGAGGGACACAAAAATCCCCCACCACTGTTCTGCCAGATCTTTGCTACCATTTAATTTCCTGTTGACAGTAGTAATTTACATGAATTGAAGAACTCATCTCTGTAATTTTTAGCATAACTGTATTAAAGAGACTGACAGGAGGAAGGTCATGCAGTTGCGCCTGAGCAGTTCATGGACAATCAAACACACTTCATGCTGTGTTTTAAGTTTCAGACTCTCCCTGCCTCATCCAAATTGTAGTATTTTAATGCTATAAAATATTATATATATATAAACAGCTGTGAGGAACTGCCTTTATTTGCCTTATGTGTAACAGATAACGCTCTTCTATTTCATTATCAGAGACTAAGGAAGTGGAAAAATGGTTAGAGAAAAATATCACTACTTTTAAATGTCCCGAAGCCAACTGTTTAAATACCATCATCATAATGATCATTAACAGATTTCAATACCCCTTAAACAAATAGATTTCATATTCTTGATAACAAGGTTTTAATTCTTAGTCACACTGTCCTGTATAAATTCCCCCTGTCTTTGAGGAGGAATATTTTTCTTCATTTTTTTCCTCTTCCCCTTTTTTGATAGCTTCTACTCATTGTGATTATTTAATTAATTTTGGAAATCTTGTTGTGTGGAGTTTACTTTGGGGAAGTGTCCATCCATTGCACAGTTAAGGCTCTTCTTTCTTTTTTGACACATTCAGTTTTGCCTCTGATGACCTTGAAATGTGGAGACAGAAAAATACTTCACCTTATAAGCTGTTAATGTATTAGGCTTTGTTGCTTCTCAGCAAATCTTTACTCCTTTATTCAGTGAAGTTTGTACAGTGTAGTCCCTCTACAATAGGAAGTTTCATCGTTTTCTAAAGAGATACAAAAATGCACCACGAAATTGAAAACAAACTCAAGAGTATGAACAACAACAAAAAGGGAGTTCAGATATCATTTCCTGGACTGGCTTCAGACTGCCTTGCTTTAGACACTCCTTTTAAGCTGCTCCTGGGCCAGGGGTGGAGCTTTTCATAGTGTAAAAAAGAAAAAGCCTAGGTCAAGACTCAGTGTGCAGACAGGAAAAATGGCAAACCACTACACTTTGGCAAACACATCAGCACAGACAATTTGTGAACAGTTACAGCATTTTCAGGTGAACATCTGGTTGATGAATCCAGCTCTGGCCAAAAATAACCAGTCTGGGAATTCACATGAGGTTGGGACTAGCTACAGGACTCTCCATAAATATTTATGAGAAATAAGGAAATACTTTGTTTAAAGCAGAAAAGAAACATAAATCTCCATGTTTAAAAGTTGGAGCCAAGTTTCTACCTCATTAGATTTGTGTATTTACTGAAAACTCTGAAAAAGCATCAACTGAAATCACAGTCTCTTCCATGCCTCTCAAGCAGAATATCTGAATTTCACTTTGCTTTCCCACTACCACAATCACTTCTGATGACCACAAAATTTGCAGTAAAGGAGCCCAGGAAGATCCACGTGTTCCCCAAACTATCCTATTCCTATGGAATAAACCACTGCTCAGCATTCAAATGCAGGAAACACTTCTGTCCAGAGAAGCCACTGGAGACCTCACACACCAACCTTGGGACGACAGCTGGGTCTGGTCCCCTTGCTGCCTGCAGATTCCCTCTGGTGATCAGGGGTCAGAGTCTCCAGGATGATGAGCTCCAAGGTGGGGTGGACACTTCCAAGGTGGGGGAACAGTGCAAGGATCACACAGAGGAAGAGGGAAGGGGGGAGCAGAAAGGAGGGCAACAGATGGAAGGAAGGATCACTGTGGTAAAAACTGGAGAGAGACTTGTCTTCCCTGCACAGTCTGAACCACCCCCTCTGCCCAGAAAGCTTGAAGTCTAACAAATCACAGAATCCATACACTATTAGGTTGGAAAAGACCTCCAAGATTGAGTCCAACCTTTGACCACACATCACAATTCTGAACCAACTGAACCAAGACACTAAATGCCACATGCAGTTATTTCTTGAACATCAACCTGGGCAGCCCCTTCCAATCATTAACAACCCTTTCAGTAAAGAAATTCTTTGTGGTATTCAAGATGAACTTCCCCTGTCTGCCCTGCACAGTCTGAGCCATCCCTCTGCCTAGAAATCTTGATGTGAAGGAAAACTAGAAGGAGGGAAAGCCCCCAGGCAGTAAGTAGGAAACAGGAACTGCAAATCTCTGCACACAGCTGAAGAGGACACAGCCCACTAGGCAAGGGTAGGGAGGAGCTGAGACTGCAGAAAACCTGATATCTGGATAGCCCAATGCACGTGGGATTACCCTGGTATTAGTGATGTCAGTAGCTCTCACTGCTTCAAGTAACTTGGATCTCTCAAATTTCAGATATTTTTGTACTAGAAAAAGATCCCTTTAATTACAATATCCAGTTTACATAAGGCAATCAAACCACACGCAGACAAATTACACTCAGCTCCCTCTCTGTGACTGACAGGAAGCCACACAGTGATGGGATGTTCCTGGGAGTCATCAAGGACTGGTTTCATCACCATCTTCACTCTTCAGGATTGCCCCTCTCATTGTAAGGATGAAACTTGCATGTCAAACACTGTGACCCAAACTTCAGCCAAGTCAAACAGCAGACAAATACACCTGAGACATTTGCAGGAAGAAGTGGAAGCGTTCATACAGAGCAAATCACACAATTCCCTATAGCTCATCCCTTGCTAGAGAAGAACTGAACTTCCTGAGGAACTGAAGAGAATGGCTCTGGTCTAAGTGTCTCTCTGCTCTGAACCACGGAGAGCATTCTGCCCACTGTTGTACTTTTCAGACCCTTTCATGTACATGCACCTCCCAAGAATGCACCCTTCCCCAGTTATATTTTCTCTCTGACCTTTCCATTCCTCTATTTATTTTAAAGCCTTTCAAATCACCACCTACTCCTTCCCACCACATGGGACACACTGCTTTTTGTCTCCACTAGCTTGTGCTGAAGCAGCTTTGCACTGGAACTGCAAAGCTCCTCCAGGCAGTAACTCACTCATCTATCACCCCCACAGTGGGATGGGGAGCAGAATCGCAAAAAGATTCTGAGCTGGGATCAGGAAAGTTGAATAATTGGAACAAGTAAAATATTATCATAATAATTACTAATTGAAAATTTTAAAAATAAGGCCCAAGTTGTGCACAGTACAGTTGCTCACCACCTGTTGATTGATGCCCAGCCTGTCTCTGGTCAGCAGCAGGACCCCTGTGGCTAACTCTACCCATTTAAACTCTGAGCAGGGCATTCCATGGTATGGAATATCCCTTTGGCCATTCCAGCTCTGCTCCCTCCTGGATTTTTGTGTTCTCCCCACTGGCAGAGCACGGGAAACTGAAGTGTCCTTGGCTGAGGGTGAACAGTAGTTAGCAACAGTGAAACATCTGAGCAGTACCAACACTGTTCTCCAAAACACAGCTCTGCAGCAGCTACCAGGAAGAAAATTAACTCTGTCCCAGCCACAGCCAGGACACTGGGGAGGGGGTGGTTCTGGGGTGGGGTTGTAGCAGCCTCCCAGAACTTCTGGCTGAGGGAGTGGCACTGGGCTCTGTGCAGAGATACACAGTGGGAGAATAAGAGACATTGGCTAGGAACTGAAACATGGGGGGTATATCCAACCAGATGTGAAGAAGGGAAAAAAAAGTCTTCAGCCAATTATTTGAATGAATTTGGTTCTGTGGAATCTCCACACCTGAGGGTTTTCAAGACTCACTGGGATAAAGCCCGAGGCAACACGTTCTGAATCACTTTGATTTATAAGGTTTGACTAGACAACATCCTTAATCACAAAATTATTCAGATATAATAATTCATCTAGAACTATTATATCTGAATAATTTTATGATGAAGGAATTTTCTTAGTGGTTTATGTCACAGAATGATCCTACCAGCTAGTGCATTTGCACTGTATTTTGATCTCTTTTTAAATTATAATATGAAATGGCTTTGACAAGTACTTGGTCATTCATCTTTTGCATCATGCCCCATTTTTCTGTTCATTACAATTATTTCAAAACATACTCTGCACTCTCAGATTTGACTGAAATTCTGCTTAGTCTATTTTAGACATCCCTGATGTGTTGTGTTAATCTATAGAACTGTATTGCCAGTGAACCAAGCTGTTATAAATCATTCCATAAACATGAAAACTGTTTTCAATGCCTTACACTAAAACTTTTCCCACTAAGGGTGTCAAGTTTTTGTTTTGCTGCTTCAGGAGAAAATAGGAGAACCAAACTCTTGGCATGTGGAGAAAGGAGAACCTTCATTTCACCATTCACAGCAAGTGATGCTGCTCAGGGATCCTCCTTTTTTTGCAACATAGTCCAGTGAATAAACAAAACTGAACTGATCACTTAACAAAGGCACTGCTGAGAATTCATTAGCTGATCACTAGTATTGATGTACGGCTCCCAAAAAGAGCAGTTATGTTTTAACATGTCTCAGGAACTGCAGCAGCTATAGGAAACAAAGAAAAGAGAAATTTAAGAAAATACATCAACTGAAACCAGGCATTTCTAGTGGAGAGCAGAGCCAGACATTCAGTAATAACTCACTGCAAGGATCTGCTGAGTAAAGTTACAGCTCTGATCGTTGAGGTAATGGGAAAATGAGCTTCCCAGCCATTCTTACAACCCATGGAATGCACAGCTGGAGACGCTAAACTAACATTTCTGTGTGCCAGGATGTCCCCTTCAATTGTTAGGATGAGATGTACTCTGCAAGTCAAATGCCTGAAAACCTTTTTCATAAACCTCTATGTATCTCACAAGAAAAGGCATGGAAGGCTTGGATCTGTTTAATAATGAACCAGAGCTCGGAGGAACCTGAGAATGACATCCTGAGTGCTGCCTGGAGAGGGTCAGTCTGAATCAGACACCAGCAAAGAAGCCTCATTCTCAGCAACATAGGCTGGTACAGGATTTAAGAGCAACAAAATAAAATAAACATGGATAAATAATTATTTGACTGCTTTGGATTTAAAATATGGTTCCTTTTGCATTCTGGAGGATGAGCAGAACCAGACTGGCTTAGCGTCCAGGTGGGGAAATCCAAGAACAGGAAGAAAATTGCAGCTGTTCCTGCAGAACATCGATGGTGGGACACTCTTTTCAGATGGCCACAACAGCTTACAGGGATTTCAGTAAGCCACTTCACCCTCTTGTCATTCTCTTAATGCTAACCCTGTTCTGCTCTGTCTTAATTGCAGCACTGAATATTTGCAGTTGAAAAATCAAGAAGCAATTGACTTGCCAGTCATCCCTGTGATTAATTTCGGGAAAATGTGTGATGTTCATAAAAAGGGAGGCTTTTGAGTGCTGTTGTGGCTTCATAGCCTCAATCAGAGGAAATGATAAACAATGCCCTAAAAGATAAATTATGTTTAATGTGTCTCAGTAATTGCAGCAGCTGTAGAAAAAAAAAAATATAGAAGAAACTTCAGATAATGCATCAACTGCAGCCAGGCATAAATGGTGAATAAACTAAGATAGTGCCAGAGAGCAAGGAACAAAGCAAGGCCAGCACATCAAATCAGGAATGGGTAATTTTGGCAAGGGGAGATCACAACCACTGACTCACTGCCCACCTACTCAAAAAACTCACAGACTCAAGAGAAAGACTGAGCATGAGGACTAATTAGCAAAAGAAGTGAGAGAATCATGTGATCAGTAGAAGATAAAGTAGTAGTTAATAGGAGAATGAACATTAACGCCTTTGTTTGTGTGTAAATAGTGACAAGTTTTGACAGTCAGTGGGCTGGCTTTGTGGATTTCCCACCCAGCACTTGTTTTGTGCACGACTGTAAATAAACCAAATACCTCAACTCTGTGTGAGGGTCAGCCTCTTGCACACAGAGTGAAAAAAGCCATTTTGAGACAAGAAATCTTAGAATCTCCTCCAGATTGATCTCCTGTACAATTAAGTACAGGGATAAGGATGGTGAAAGAGGCCAGGAAAGTTTAGAGCTGTGATGTCCTGCTGCAGCCCGTGCCCAGCCCCTCTGTGTGTCACATCCTGCCACCCACAGCCAGAGCTTGGGAACAAGTGCTCTGAGTCACTGCCAGGTGAGGGATGAGGGAAAAGGGCTGGGCCCAGAGAAGAGTGACTGCTGTGCAGTCAGACCCATGGCCCTGAGTAAGGCAGTTTGAAACCCACCACAACAGCCGGGAATTGAGAACAGCTGATCAGTCGAGGGGATGGGCAAAGCCAGAGGGAGTGCAAAGCAAAGGGGGATCCTGCATCCAGCTTGCAAAGCCCCTGACTGAACAAAGTATACTGATATTGCTTCTTAACAGCTTAGAGCCTATTAATAACAAAGAAAAAAATCCAAAGCACAAAAAAATGAGGGCAGGAGAGCAGACAGCACAAGAGGAAGCATCTGTCCTAGTGATGTTGAGAAAACACCACAAGGTCATGAGAAACAACTTGGAACTGTCTTGAAGCAGTGTATAACAGAGACAAATCACTCTGTGTGTCATTTTGCTGTCTTGTCACCCACATCCAACAACCTCAGCCGTACCCTGCAGCCTCTGGCAGCCAAGGCACAGCCCCAGGTGAGTGGTGGCATGGTTTGCCACCCTGGCTGGGATGGACAGTCTCACAGGGAGGTGGAAAAAATAGTATTTCTCCTGTGGAGGGGGCTCTCACCCACTTGCTTTTTACAGGGAGGAGTGAAGAGGCTGAAAGGGTCCCCTGGATGGCACAGGACCAGAATCCCCAGCAAGCAACACCAGTGGGAGTGGGGCACAGCAGCTTGAACCAGCAGGTTCTGCCCCAGGTGTGAGTGACCTGACTCACTGAGATGCCTTTCTGTGGGGGAGGAAAGGCAAGTTGTTGCTCAATTGTCTCCAAGTATGTCTGCCATTTGTCCCTGACATCGTATTATACAGTAGAAGGAAGGAAGGAGGAGCTCAGCTGTGTTGTGAGGAGTTTCATTTCTGCTGTTTACCAAATATGCAGGGAAATGAAAGGACAAAACCCAACCCATTGCATTATTGTTTCCAGAGCTATCACAAAGCTGTCACCTTAACAGTATGAATTTCACATTTTTCTGACAGAACCCCTCCAAGGATTTTCATGGAGACAGTTTTGTCAAGTCAAGAATTGTGTTTTGAGATGAGAGCTGTAACAGATTCAGAATTGCCTTTGATAAATGCATTTGCTGCATTAGTGCTAAATATCCTAAGACTACACAGGGATTAATTAATAATTCACAAGTCACTAAAAGTTCAGCAGTAATTAAGCTTAGCTTCACCTGGGTATCATCTGCTGAACAGCAGTACAGAGGTGTGGCTGCTCTTCTGAGAGGCTTCGGTGAGAAGACTCAGAGATTTTTACAAGGGCAGGTACTAATATGGGGGGAAGGCTTTAAAATGAAAGAAAGTGGGTTTAGATTGGATATTATGAAGAAATTGTTCCCTGTGAGGGTGGGCAGGCCCTGGCACAGGGTGCCCAGAGCAGCTGTGGCTGCCCCTGGATCCCTGGCAGTGCCCAGGCCAGGTTGGATGGGGTTGGAGCAGCCTGGGACAGTGGGAGGGGTCCCTGCCCATGGCAAGGGGGTGGAACAAGATCACCTTTATGTCCTTCCATCCCAAACCATTCTAGGATTCTCTGGCTCTCTGAACTTCTGGCTGTGAGAGCCCCCTTTCACTGTGGACACAATTAACATGTTAAGATATCCATGCCCTTATTTGAGCCAGGTGCAAGGTAGACAAGTGGTGCCCACTTGTGGCAGCTGTGTCTTTTGAAACAGCCTGGTCATTTCCACAGAAACCAAGCATTTCTTCTGTGAGAATTAGTTTCATTTCTACTGTTTCTTGTCATAATCAGAGGGTGGAGCCTGTAAATAAAAAAGCATCTGAAGGAGTTTCAGGAACTCACTGCTTCTCCTTCCTACAGGACACTTACAAAGGTAAGTTTCTTCTTCTTTTAAAAAGAGTAATGCAATTTTTTACTGTTTTCTTAATTTTCTTTTTTGATGTGACAAGGCTGCATAAAGTGTCCAAAGTAATGTGATTAAACAGGGTTACCAGAAGCAGGATTTTTTGCTTTCTGGGGTAGGAAAAAAAAAAAAAAGAAAATATGGTAGTATTATTTCCTCTTTAATATGAGACAATAGATAGATGGCATTCAATTTTTTTTTTTTTTTTTAAGCCATTATTCAGCAAGATGATTCTTAGCCAGGACTATGAGTAGGATCATAAGCTTTGCATTGCTTCATTTTCTTTATGAGAAGACAGCTAGAGTTAATAAATGTACAACACAGAAACTTTGAGGTTTACCCAAATATCCTGAAGTCACAGTATGTGTAAGCCTGAAGTCCATGTACTCCTCTGGCTGGACAGAGAGTGAATAAATCTGAGAGCTGTGTGGGTTCAGCACTGCAGCTCTGCACCTTGGGTTTGAGAGGGGAGCGTTTAGAAGGGGCTTTTCATCTTCTACAGATGCAAAGCCTAAGGCTCGTTACAGAAAAACCAAGCAGCTGCTCTTGAGGAGCATCAGCAGGTTGGTGTTTGTGCAGATGTGGGTGTGCAGCAGAATGCTTCGTGTTGTGCTGGGAGAGTTTCCCCACACGCAGGCAGGCAAATTCTAAAAGTAAAGCTCAAGGAAATCAGTATTGTCCAGACAAAGGGGGCAGGGGCAGCTCTGGTGAGAGGAAATTGTTGGCAGAATTCCAGCACCATCACGTCAGCCGGGTGTCATGTTTCACGTGTGGTTTCTGGCCCATTGTAGAAGGGCTCTGTACAATTGTAGCTCTTTTGTTTTCCGCTCCTTTCTTCCACGGGATGTTGTCAAGGCTCAGTACACAAAGAAATCACTATGGCCATGTGGGACAGGGCAGGGTCACAGAACCCACTCACTCAGAAACGCACACGATTATTTATTCTGGTGCTGACTGCGAGAGTCTTTGCGTGGGGGTGTTGTGTGCGTGTGCACCCCGTGCTCTCCACCCCCGTCTGTTTGTAAAGGGCGACTGAAGACACTCGGGGCTCCTCCTGCATCCTCAGCCCTCCCCACATCCCTTCCACCTCTGTGATGGCCATGGGGTTTGTCCTCAGTAGATACCCCAGGTGGGTGTTGCAGGATGTCTGGACGTTTGCATCATTAATTCATTCCAGAAATCGGAAACCGAGATGTTTGAGATTGACTTTGGTGCACATTGGCCACAAAAAAAGATAGAAAATGCTGCTGGAGACCGGGCCAACAGGGCAAACTTGTGTCAAGAAGTTGCATTTTTTTTCTGGGTTGATTTTTTTCCCCCCTCCCCATCCCCTTCTCTCCCCACCCTCACCAGGAATGCCCACAAGGTACCTCCAGCTCCAGCACTTTTGGACAGGTGTTAAAATACCCAAGGTCCATCCAAATACAGACATAAAATACTAAAAGTAACTCCAGAGGTGTTTTTTTGCTTTGCAATGGTGAATTCTGCAAGGCCAAAGACTGTAAATCTGTACACTTCCACCTGAACCTGCTCATATTGTAACCCTTGAGACACGGGCTGCTGACCAAATCTGGGACTGAGTGGAGCAAGTTGCACCTAGACTGCTCTGAGAAGTTTTGGAAGCAAGGGGGGTCCCACTTTTGACTCAACAGAAGGACCATGACCTGATTAAAATCCATTGTAATAGACGATAGAGTTGTTATTTTGATATTGCACTGGCAATATTTACAGAGTGCATTAGCAATAAATCTATTTATAAATGCCCACACTGTGTCACTGTGTGCCAGCTTCTCGTGCCTGGCCCACAACCTTCTTTCCACTGCTCTGCTACAATGTGTGGTGTTTTTTCTAAACTTGTTTTACACATTGAAGGTATAACCTACATTGTGTCTGATCATCCTATTTTGACATCTGTTTAAATTAGAAAATCTGTAAATTTAACTCAAATAAAAGAAATTTAACAGAATAGGAAGTAATTTCAAACAAAGGTGAGGTTCTTCTAATCTGTTTTCCAAAGTGTTGGAGTTAAACAGATTTTGGTTTTGGCAGAGAGAGGCTAAAAAAGTAGTAGCTTTCAAAGAGGACTCTTCTGGGTTTTTTTTTTCCTTACATCACTCTCTCTGGAAATCACCTTCCCTGGATAATGCCATGCCAAAAGCCACTAATTTCCTCAGTCACCCACAGAAAACAAAACTTCTCCACAAGGAAGTGCTGAGCAAGGTAATAAAAAGCCTCCTTGCCCTCCCTTCTCTATCATCATGTGAAGCAAAGTCTGCTTTTCATAGAGGGTTTTAAACTATACAGAAGGGGACCAAGGTACAAAGGTTCTAAAACAGGTGTCAGACTTGCCTCTGACAAGTATTTCTTCCATAGAAGAGGGGATGGCTGCAGTAAATAAACACACACACAGTTTTTGTTTAGCCAGGTTGGTCACTGTTGATCATTGGTAATGTTTACTTGTTACCTGGTTGTTAAAAAGTTCTTGTTAATTATCAATGCCCCTACTTGTTTCTCCTTACCTCATACCTGTACCCCCACTGACTGAGCTTCTCCAAATATCTTTCAGCATAATATCTCATCAAGGAGAATCAGCTTTTTGCAAAAACTACTGTAACTTTTGGGGTTTTTTCCCCCAACAAACAAATATTGTGTTTTCCCATGGCTTTTTTTTAATACCAAAAACAAAGCTTAAGAGAGGTAAGGAGAAGTGTTTCAAGTCTATCCTCTGGAGACCAGTTTTAGTGATTTGAAAAGAGCTGTGGCCCTTGGTACCTACCAAGGGTTTGGATCAGGAAATAAAAGTGGTGTTTGATTTTCTCTGCTCTGATCCCTGTGGCAAGGTGGAGTCACTCACTGCCCCATGTTTGATTTCAGAAACTGCACCTCAGAGTGGTGGGACCAGACAGTGATCCAAGTTTAGTGAAGCACTTACAGACTACCTACTGGAAGCCCAGTAAACCAGCAGACCATGGATAAAAAGAAAGCAGCATTCAAACAACCTTCTGAAAGAACCAAAAGTACCCCAAAGAAAGAGGAGTTTGGATTTTCTTTTGTAAGACCATTGCCAGAAGCCATTACAGTGCCTCTCCCACCAGACCCAGAAGATGTTGTGATGCCAGAGAACACGATTGAGAGAAGGCCTGACTGTGAACAGAAGGACGTGGAGCAAGTGTTTTTTGGAGAAGAGGACCAGGTAAAGCAAGGAGAGGGCACAGATCCTCCCCACTCTTACTCTGTGGTTTCACTTTGTGCCCCAAAATTAATTCCTTTGTCTCTTTGGGCAATCTGCACTTGTTAGGACTAAGGAGAACTTTGGGAGTGAGGTTTAGCAGTTATTTGTGGGAGTAGGAAGAGAGGTAACTGCAATTAATTTGCAGAAATTAATAATGCAGGTCTTAAAAAAAAGAGACGACTGCAGCCTAGAAGCCAGTTCAATATGTGATATGTCTCTTTCAATCCTAGCAACAAATGTTGAAGAGAAATTGTTAAAGTGGAGGTTTTTGGGGTTTTTTTGAGGCTCTTCAACCCTCAACAGAAATGCATAGAAAGGTTAATAATAACCTGCTTGGATATTTTACACTGAACACAGATTGGTTTGAAGCCTGTGACACAGTTAGTGAAGTTTTTTGAGATTTTACTAGCTATGAAATGTTGTAGTGAAGAGAGTGGGCAGGAGTTGCCAAAAAGGGTTTAAAATGCCTCCCTCCAGTAATGTGTGCTGCCTTCCTCATCTTGAACTAAAAAATCTGCTTTGTTTGAGTGCATTTGGTCCATAGACATACTTCTGGAGGTATTTTTCTTGGATAAAAGTGATGGAGAGAAACTTCAAGTTTTCTTTTCAAAAAATCAGGTTTGAATGTGCCTGGCCCAATATGTATGAAACATATTGGTGTTCCCAAAATTGCATCTCTAAATGCAGCAGTCAGACTGGAACAGGGAGAGAGGAACAGGGAGAAAAGACCAATCTGATCTTTATATACTTTAGCTGAGCATATTTAACAGCAGATGGACCAATTTTGCCAAAGACTGGAAAATACTTGTTTTGTTTTCATGTAAATGAAGGGCCTATGTTAATATCTGGACCTGTATCAAGCCCAGAAAATGACAATAATCAGTCATTTAAAACAACCTACTCATATTCATGCCTTATGTGAGCTTAAAATGAGGCAAAGAAAGAAGAGCCATGATGATCCAAAAAATTTCAGCCACCTGTTAAGAACATTCCAGCAGAACTCTTTTGGTATCTGTGCACAAACTAAATCTTCAAACTCCAAAACAAAGATCGAATAAGTCATTTTTTACCAAATTCAAAGATTTCTGGGATCAGTCTTTATTTGCATACACATGCTTCAGTACATCTATGGAGGAGTGGAAGAAAATGGCAATTACTTTAAAAATTGTTATTAAAAAAGGTAAACAAAGCACACTTAGTAATGTGTTCTTTACCTTCTCAGGATGGCTTCCAAAATTTGGTGTTTTTACTAAGGATGGTCTGTGAGCCAACCTCAACTATTTCTTTAATCTTTACAGACACCTGTAAATTTACAGACACATGTTTATTACATGGAGATGCACAGGATGCAGTGATATGAAGTCGAGCTTGATGCCAGTAAATAACTTTTACTAAAGAACGATGAATAAAAAATACTTTTTTTTTTTTTTAATTTTGGAAAATTTATTGTGAATTTAACTCTAGCAGGTTGCAGAACGCACCTTGTACAACCAATATGAGGAAAAGATCCGACCCTGCATTGATCTTGTTGACAGCCTGAGAGCTCTTGGTGTAGAAAAGGACTTGTCCTTGCCTGCGATTGCGGTGATTGGAGACCAGAGCTCTGGGAAGAGTTCTGTCCTCGAAGCCCTGTCTGGTGTTGCTCTCCCCAGGGGCAATGGTAAGAATTCACTTTCTCAGGTTTTCACTTTGATGAGGTGGAAGGGATTTTCTTGTTTGGTTGGGTTTTTGGGTTGGTTTTTGTTGTTGTTGTTGTTTGGTTGGTTTCGGTTTTTTGGGTTTTTTTGGTCTAGAATTGGATAGCTCCATGAGAAAGGGAGGTGCAAGCGAGGCACCACAGGGTAAATGTGGTAACACATGTTCCAGGTGGTCAAGAGACCAGGAGTAGGAAGTGTGGTGTAATTGCCCAAGCTGACTGTGCATTTCCCAGAAAGCAGCAATGCAGCAGAATATTAATTTCACGTGGAAAACCAGTTGTTAATTTGCTGTTGGGGTAATTTTGGTTTTTTTAAACATTTTCTTACAGATACCTTTATTATTATTATTATTATTATTATTATTATTATTATTATTATTGTTATTATGTGTTAAAAGTGTACAAAGATCTTCACTTAAAGCATTGTTTAAGTCAGAGGTGATTGTTGGAAGACTTTCCAGCTCAAGAAGATCCACTTTCCAGCTCTGTGTGTGTATTTTTGCACACCTAACTTCTGCAAGTTCCATGTGAGTTTACAACATAATCTGGCCTTTCAGGCTGGAGTTGTGGGAAGGTTTTTCATAGGATTTAGTTGCAGCACTGAAATAGATCATCCAGAGAGGAGCAAAACTTCATCTGTGGAGGTTTGCAGGACCAGACATGTCTGGGAAGGGCCATGGTTGACCTCACCCAGCACTGGTGACAATCCTGATCTGAGCAGGAGGTTGGACAAGTCCCCTGTGGCAGCATCTCTTGGAACATTCCCACGTTTTTGTGTGAAATGTGAGGCAATCCTGTGCATGCCACACACCTCAAGGCCAGGTTTCATGCACAATCTCTGCCTTTGGAACTGCTGCAGGTATTGTCACCCGGTGTCCCTTGGAACTTAAACTCAAGAGGTTGCGTGAAGGCCAGGCATGGCAGGGGAAGATCTCCTACCGAAATGTAACCCTGGAGCTCCAGAATGCCTCTGAGGTGGACAGGGCAATAAGGCAAGGTGAGTGGATTTGGCTGGCTCCATCTCCTCTGAATCCTCCTCTTACACTGAGCAGCATCCACGGTGATTGTGGAGAACCTGAGAGCTGCATTCAGAGCAGAAGAAGCTGGGTCAGCAAAATTCAGTTCTCTCAAGGGAGTTGTACCAGTGCTTCAGTGGTGAAGATGATCTATGATGATGATCCCAGAATGGCCTGGTGTCCTGGTTTAGGGCAAATTTGGGGAGAAACCTCCGGGTGGAGTCCCTCTAGAAAGCAAATCTGAACC
>VYXF01009251.1:215042-228274 GCA_013397295.1 Polioptila caerulea | reverse complement strand
CAGCACAGGCTGTGAGTGAGGGAAAGCTGAAAACTCTGATCTTTATGTTTTGAAAACAACTGCCTCAGACATTCCACTGCTTCTCCTTCACTCTCAGATCCAGTTTTAAAGGTGCAAAACTTATTTCTGAACTAAACAGATGAATGGGGATACAATTCAGCATCAACCCAGGACACCTGGGTTGGAAGGGATCTTAAAGGTATTCTAGTTCCAACACCTCAGGCAGGGATGCCACCCACTAGATCCATGATCCTTTCATCCTGATCCATGATAAAGACTCAGGTTGTTCCTCACCTGGGTGGTGTCTTCCTGGTTTCCTGATTTGGGGAGGTTGTCTGTCAAATTGTAAACATGGAACCTAAATGGTTCCTGTCGTCAGTTGAAAAGCCCAGAGAGTGCTTGAGGTGTCTCTGGCTAGAAATCTTTTTATTTTGAAGAAAATTGCAAGAAGGCAGAGTGGAGGACAGAGAGCTTCTGCCAGGTACTGTGACCACAGGCTGTCACTGTCCTTCACATGCCTCAGCTTTACTGTTATGGCATTTCATGCTGGGTAAGAACTCAATGTTCCTACCCAAAGGGCAGTAAGCACTTCCCCTAAGTGTGAATGTTGGATTGTCCTTACTTCCTTGACCAGCACAGCTCTGCACATGATTATTCTTTCTATATTTTTAATTAGCTTTTCAATACATTATTTGGATATTTTCAAAACTGGCCAGGCAATTGGTATGAAATAAGGTAATTAAAGAGCTGAAAATCTCATGTGAGAATGACTGTGGGGTTTCCTTGCTTCTCTGTGTTCACAGTTCAAGCATTATTCCCTTGTAGGATCTGGGACAATTGACTCTCAATCTCCCTATCAAAATGTGAAGAATATAGAACAAAAATCTTTCACAGCATCCAAAGATTAATTAATGCTTACAAAGTCTCTTGTTGTTGAGAAAGCATTTCTATAACTGACTAGTATTGTACCTGATCCCCTTCATTGGGGTTTATTTACATGTATTTTGTCTGCATACACAAAGAGCCCATAAATATATGCTCTTTAAATTATTACTGTTCATATTCCAACAGGACTTCACATCACCCTGTGCTGCATGATAATTTCCTTAGATTTTTGCTTAAATGGATTTAAAGGTGCTGCTGGATGTGAAAGAAAACGAGAAGCCTGAAAGAACCTTAGGTGTTAGTTGGTACTTTCCCAAGTCATTGTGTTCACCTTTGGTTTCATGCATGTTTTCAAGCTTGTATTCACTGCCTTGCTCTTTTCACAGCCCAGAATGTCGTGGCCGGTCCCAGAGGTGCCATTAGCGGGCAGTTAATTTCCCTGGAAATCCGCTCCCCTGATGTCCCAGATCTGACACTAATTGATCTCCCTGGAATTGCCAGGGTGGCCGTGGGGGACCAGCCAAAAGACATCGGGGATCAGGTAAAACTCATCCTCATGTGCAAATCTGTGCCCAGGATTTCATCCCTTGAGGGGTCCCAGCTTTTTGTGAAATAAACAGAATAAGTGGAGGGGATCTCTGCTCTTCCTCTGGCTGCTTTTAGAACAAATGCTGGGCAATGCAAACAAGACTCTGGTTGGGTAAGGCCTGCTTCGAGGGTGATGTGCAGGAGCTGGGTGTGTTGTTTCTCCTAAAATACCTTTAAATGGGAACTTGGAATAAGAGCAGCCCAAACTAAACTAGATGTACCAAATAGAAATGACACAAGATTGGATTGTCTGGGCTGTACTTTCTGGGAGGAGGGTAATTTAATTCCACAGTTAGATAGCAATCTTCCTATGGTATTGAGAAGAAAGCAGCAGATGTGATAAAATCCAAACTGATCTAAAATCCCCAGATTGCCCCAGAGATGGGGTCTACAGCATTGCAGCCTGTCAGAAACTGGCATGGGTGGGCAGCAGAAAAAGAGAGGCATCTTTACCATTGTTGCCTTCCAGAGGCTGACCTGGAACAGAGACTAGACAAAGCAAGAGATAAAAGTAGGGATTTATTAAAGGCCTCACTGGACACACTTGGGCCACACAAGAGTCCAGCCAGACCACACTCAAGATGCCCCAAAATGGTCACAAAATGGGCACTGATCACAAGGTCCCACACTTTTATAAGTTCTGTTCCATCAGCATATTAGAATCAATTGTCCAGCCACAGCTTCAGGTTATGAAGCTCCATCCTCCTGGTTTTTTCAATTTTCACTTCACTGCTGTTTTTGTTCTTGGGCCTGAAAGTTGTCCTTGGTATTGAGCAGGAGAAGGAATTGTTTTGTCTCCCTACTCTGAGAAGAGAGCTCAGTAGCACTGAATATGAAACCTAAAGCTACCCACTAAAACAGCCCAGGATCTGAAAAATATAAAAACTAAAGCCTAAAACATCACCATAATCCAGGAGGGGGAGAAAAATTTGATTTACTGTGGAATAAGCACAATGGTGCTCTGTGAAGCTTCTACAAAACAACACAGATTATGAGGAACTCATTTAGTTTACCATTGAAACACAGAAAAATCCCAGCTAGATGTCATGTGCAGCTTCGGTTTTGGCACTTTTTAAAATTTGCCTACAAACATTACACTGAAAAATCAAAGATATTCGTGCTCCTTTTGGAGATATAAATTTGATATTTATCAGCATAATCCTGCTTATTTTCTTTCCCTAAGTGTGTACCTACACATCAGAACCTGATTTTCTTACTTGTGATTAGATATCAAATGCCTTTAATATTTCCATAATGAAAGATTATATATGCACAAGAGGTTAAACTCCACGTAGCTGTCAACAACAAGGCTTAACAACATTAGTCTGGTCTCACTCATGCCAGACCTCTGGATTAATCCTGACATAAGAAAAGAGACTCTATTCTTCTGCTGACCCCTTTCCATGCCATCCTCTAGCATGTAACACTGCCTCAGCATATGTGGCATTTAATGTCATCAGGCAGTGGCTCATCTTGCTCGAAATTGTCACATCCTACAAGCAAGTGTCTGATGTCACTGAACCTCCTCACTGCTGTATTGAATTGCAGATCAAAACCCTACTTAAAGGAATTATTGGCTGCAAGGAGACAATCAATTTGGTAGTGGTGCCGTGTAACGTGGATATTGCAACAACAGAAGCATTGAAAATGGCTCAAGAGGTGGACCCCACTGGAGAAAGGACAATAGGTGAGATAATTTTTAAGCTATGAGCTGAAAAGGAGGCCAAATCTTTCTTTTCCCTCCATGAGGTCTGATGTTCTGTGTTCTGCACCAGATCTGTGAAAGTAGCTACTAGAAGAAGAGGGGGAAAAAACCAAAAACCCAGCCTAAAGAAAATATTTGCAAGTATTTCTAGTCACAATTCTTGAGCAACTCCAAGAATCCCTTAGTTTGATGTCTTGCTGGCACTCCTGTTGTGAATAACTGGAAGCTGAAAATCTCAATTAATGGTAGTTGATCTGAAGTTAATGGTTAAAAAGCCTTGCTTTTTGCCTGTTAAGAAATGGTTTGCAAAGCAAAAGCAATGGTGGGAGGCCAAATGTAGAGTGAGTTTTATAGCCCAGGAGCTGAGAGCTTTTTAGAAGAGAGAATAAAATTTTTTTAAATGCTTTATAAAGCATAGTACATAGCATTCCTGCTTAGTGGTAAACTTTCTCTTTTAATTTCACAGGAATCCTCACCAAACCCGACCTCTTGGACAGGGGGACTGAAGAGGCTATTGTTAACATACTGCAAAACAGGGTAATCCCCCTCAAAAAGGGCTACATGATTGTGAAGTGCCGTGGGCAGCAGGACATCCACAACAATCTGACCTTGGCTGCTGCAATCCAACAGGAGAGAAACTTCTTTGAGAATCACAAACATTTCAGGTACTCCTCACACAAAAGTTCTCATCAAAAACGTGTTGAAGTCACCCCAAAGCTTGCTGTTGATTTGCTGAGATTTGACTTAGGGTTTGCAAACAGGTATTAGTTATACTCAGTTGTTGCCTTGAATTTTCAAGTTTTCCTAATGTACTTTCTAACTCAATGTTTTCATAATTCTTAGTTCTTTCTCACACATGGGTGTTATAATTAGAAGCATGTTTATGTCAAGACGAAGTTGTTGAAATTCTTTCTCTTAGTGTGAAAAGACAACTGATGGGCAGTTGTCTTGACCAATGGGATGGGAGAGGTTTCAACCTTCTCCTCTAATCCCTGGTCTTTGTAGAAATACTATAAATGTAGAGTCAGATATTTCAATAAATAATTTTTAGCCTTCTCACAAGGAAGTGTGTCCTTGTGTGTCCCACAGTGACACTCAGTATTTCTCATTGCCTCTGTGGGGTTGTAATCCAGAAATCCAGAAGATTTTTACACACTGAATAAACTTTTGTAAATATTTTTCAGTTTGATTTGCTTTGGTGTCTCTGTTATTGATGAACAGAAACACAGACTCCAATTGCAGTTCATCAGAAGGCTAAACAAGTGTAGTTTATTAACAAAATTAAATACCTTATATAAGGCACTTGGCTAAGTATAAAATGATTGGTGAGCAGGAACACCACCTTCTCTACTACCATTGGATAGGTGAGAGAAACAATACATTATATTGTTGTGAGAGCAGGAATGAAAAACACCACCTGTTGTTTGGAGAAGGAATATTGTTGGGACAGTTTATCTACAAGCCTTCTCCTGGGAAAGTAAGAAGCTTTCCCTTGTAAAGAAAAGATCCTGACAGGCCTTCAGCCATGAAGTTTCAGAGACACAGAATTGTCAGCCCCACACTTTGGTTTGGTTTGGCTTTTTTGATGCAAAATACATTGGGGGGAAGTGCTGTGAACTTCAGAAGTTCAGAATAGTCCCAAAGAATTCGAGTTAAAGCACCTGAGCTTCAGTCAGGCACTGAGATATTTCTGTTCACTGAAAACATGGAGGAACAGCATGAGAAAGGGCTGTGCTGAGGGCACAGGCTGCCCAGATGACTCTGCAGCAAACCAGTCATGATACAGAGATTGGCAGCTGGCAAGGGTTTTGAATCAGTGAATTTCACACTTGAAGAAATAATAGAACAGCACATTTATCTGCTGCTAGAATTTGCTTTTTTTCAGATTTTTTCTCTGTTTCCCTTTCCTCAGCTCAGTCAGTAGCTGACAAACAACTCTTGAGTAAACATGCCCAGAGAGTCCTGGGCTGCTGCCACATCTGCACCAGCATGGCCCAGAGACCCTTTCTTTACTCAAATTGGGTAATGGAATTAGTGAAAACAGAGGAGAGCATCAGTGCTGCCTCCTTGCCCTGCACAGCCTGGCTGACCAAACCCACCTTTTCCTTTTATTTCACAGGGCTATTATGAATGAAGGAAAGGCTACTATCCCCCATCTGGCAGAGAAACTCACAAATGAACTTGTGAAACACATTATTGTAAGTAACAGAGGTCCCATACTGAGCTGTGTGTTATCAGTTACTACCAAAAAACAAGTTCAACCCTTCAGCCTTGGGCTGCAGTTGGATTTCATCTTTATATGCTTAATGATCCCTCAACTCAGTGATCTGAGAACAAACTGAACTGAGAGGCAGACGTAAAAAGCCCCATGCTCTGTGCTCAGATTTGCCTTTTAACTGCAGATCAACAATAAGCAAATTATTTCATCTATTTGTGACTCATAATTCCTGCCTTTTTAATGGCAGCCATGATATTTCTTTTTGTTTATAAGTATTGATCACCTGGGTGACAAGTTACTGCTGTCAGCTTAGTGAAACAGTGATTTCTATTCAACTGAAAATGTCTTCAAGATATCAAGATGTTCTATTATATTAATATACTAATGTAAGGATATTGGGGGGTTTCATTTGGTATAAATATATCTGTATGTAATATACCTTACTCCATTAAGAGAATATGCTAAAATATAGAGAACATCTAAACTCAGTCTCAAAGGAGAAAAAAAAAATTATGTAAATTGACAGAAAATAAGCAACTAAACAGCCATGTTCCATCAGGTGTTTATCAGGAATTGAGCAGTCACCACTTTCCTGGCACAACCTGTGTGGACATTGGTTTTGGCTCACTGTGGGTGAAATCTTGCCCTTAACTGCAGCTGTTCTGCCCAGCTCTCAGTGAGACCCAGCCTGATCCCTCAGGGAGATCCTGGCTCCTGCATTCCCTCAATAAAGGCCATATTGGCTCTTCCATGTTATCCCACTATCACACATGGGACACTGACAGCAAGCTCTTGGGTTTGTAAAAGCTTGCTAGATCCCATGCAGGTGTAAGTCACTCTTAGAGGGATTCTGTTTTCCTTAAAACCAGACAGGTTCAGCCTATCTCAATGTCCTTCTTCACTGTCTCCTCCCCAGAAAACCTTGCCGACACTGGAGAGCCAAATTCGTGACATCCTCCATAAAACAATACAGGATCTGCAAAGGTACAATAGAGGCACACCCCAAACAGAGTCTGAGAAGCTGTTTTTCCTCACAGACGTAAGTATCAGTATTGGTCAGTATCAATATCAGCAAGGACATAACTGGGGGAGAAAAAGAAACGACCTGAAGTCATGGAAACATCAGCATGGACCACTGAGAGGTTTGTGGTGAGGGTAACACAGGCAAACCACACCTGCAAAAATAATGGCCCACATGGCCCCTTCTAGCAATTATTTTCCTGTGACTGTGGGGCAGGAAAACTAAACTTGATCCATTGGGTCAAAATCAAGAATCTCAGCAAGGGACATCTAAACTCCTGCCTGCTCAACACTTTGAAGGGTTCCTGTTGTTTACAGCACTCATAAGATCAAATGTATTCCTGATATCCAAATGGGGTTTGCAAGCCCATCTAAGTGCCTCTCTCAAGGGAGTTACTCCCTGAGTAAGTCTTTAGTAGGCATTAGAGGTGTTTATGGAAGATCATCTGACTTCATACAAGTCAGAAGTCTAATACAGTCAGTATAAGAATTTAGTAAAAGTCTACAGGGGGAAAAACAGGAGTATCAAGTTTGTTCTCCTCTAGCTGTGACAGTTTGGGGGGAAAAAATATTTTTAAAACCTAAACAAACCAGGAGCTAAGAGCATAAAAGACAAAAGAAAGGGATGGTTTTTTATGAACTGCATCCCTGCTTTAACATCAAACTTCAGATTTACTTAACATCCACAAATAAGTCTGAAGAAATGAAACTTCACTGAATTTCCTGCTTGTTGTTCAATTCACTGCAGCTGATCAAACTCTTTAACCAAGACATCTCTCAGAGCACACGGGGAGAGGAGCAGCTGTATGGGGATGAAGCCAGACTGTTCACCAAGATCCGCAAGGAATTCTGCTCGTGGGGTGTGACCCTCCTGGATTGTGCTGCGAAGGGTAAGCACAGAACCCACCCTGGCAGCTGACCTGAGAGCCCATCCCCTGGCTTTTAAACCTAGACACAGCATCTTCAGTTAATATTTTTCAAGAAAATTAAAAGCAAGAAGCCAGGAGCATCCGTCTGTTGTGGTGTCTTGGGGACACAGACACAGTTTGTGTTAAATTACAGAGAGGTCAATGCTTGTCTCTCTTCTGCCAGCACAGCAATAAAATCAAGACACTGGCACAGAGTTTGTTGGTGATTTTCTGAACCATTCTTCTAAGTAACAGCAACACCAATGAATAGTAATAAATAATAACAGTCTAGATAATAATTTTTATTATCACTCTTAATGTTTTTATTTTATTATTGTTATTAATATTTTAGAATCTTGGTGGAGTTTGTTCTACTAAGGTGATACCTCGTACAAAAAAAAAATTAGCAAATTTGTATATCAGCAAAGAAATATTGACTGTGATATCTTAAATAAAAATAACTAGTCAACAGTAGATTCCCTGGAAAAAAGAGTTTAGTGAGCTTGGGGGTTTGTTTTGCTCAGGGTTTTTTTAAACTTGGAAGTGACTGGTAATGGCCAGCTACTTCTATGAGGCTAAAAATACCAAGAAGAACCAGAAATTTTGTGGCCTATCATAATTTCTGACAGCCAGGTGCTTGATGCAATGCATGAGATGACTCATTCAGAGAGCAACAACGTGTTAGCTCTGTTCTGTGGTAACAAAAAAAAATCTCAACTTGAGAGTTTTTTCTCTCAAGGACAACTCAAAGAGGAGAAATAGACTTGTTTCTGAAACCTGAACCGTGTACATTGAGTGATTTAGTAGCAAAGCAATGTTATTTTACCATTACAGCTGACAAAAGTGTCCCCAGTAGAGTGTGGAAATACGAAGACCAGTACCGTGGGCGGGAGTTCCCGGGCTTCAGCAACTACAGGACTTTTGAGGACATTATAAAAGAGCAGATCAGAGAACTGGAGCAACCAGCAATTCAGATCCTGAACAACGTGATAAGTATGGTCCAGGCCATGGGAGGGGGATGCTGTGGGATATGTCTTGGTTTGAATGACAGATGTCTGCTGAGGAAGGCAGGAGCCTCCCTTGGAATGGAGAATTATTATAATTTTGAAATTAAGGGGTTTTCAGGCAAAGATATGGGGATAGGAATAGCAGTTCTTTACTAGGAAGACGAAAATTAAAATGCAGTAATACAAAAAAAACAAACCCACTGACAGTCAGAATCCAACCTGACACCCTGTGGGTCAGGGTGTTGGTAGCAGTCCCATTCCATGGTGGCTGCAGCCCTCCTGCAGTGGCAGATGTGGCTCTGTTGGAGCAGTGATCCTGTAGAAGGGTGCAGTTTTCCTCTGAAGGTCCAGTGGTGGTCCAGATGTGCTTGGTGTTTCTCTGGGAATCCAGCACTCAAAAGGCTGCCTTGGTGTTACAAATTCTAGCTTTTATTTAGGTAGAAAATGCTTGGCTCCTCCCTCTGGGTGGAGCATCTCTCAATGGGATGCTGGAATTTATAAGTCATGTAGTGAGACTCACTGGCCCATGAGCAGAAGATCCCTCCCTGGACAGAGGGAGTTGTGATAAAGAGATAAAGAAACTGCCCTACCTGGTTTTTAACAGCTAGGCCATGAACAGAGGATTACCCCATTCCCCAGGAGTTATGAGGGATGGGTCATGGAAGAGAAAAAGGACTCTGCCTCACCTGGTTTTAAGATGGTGATAGAATACATACTGCAACCCAAGAAAGCCTGACAAGTTTATTTTTCAGGAGAAGCTGATGCTCTCACTGGTGCTCTCAGGATCCTTCACAGTATGGAAGTTAATCTGATTCAGCCTGGGGATTGCTCCTTCTCTAGGGCCTTCAATCTCTCCACAGGGTCTCCAGCATTTGTTAATACTTTTCCCAGTGGCTCTTGGAAGGGAGTTAGAAAATAACTATATAATAAATAACACAGCAAGGAAACAGTACAGTAGGAGTGCCTGGTGTTAAGTGGTCACACTCTTGGACCTGGAAATCTGAATTTTTACTTGTTTGTATGCATCATAAAGGCAGAGTGCACCAGTACAGCAGCTCAGCTATTTCTGAATGAATATGAAAATGAGTAGTCTCCCAAGTGTCATATTAACAGTAGCTTAAAACCCTCACTTACCTGACTTTTTTTTGTCTCTCTGGTCTTTCCTTAGTGCTGGTTGAAGAGAAATTTATGGAACTTGCCCAAAGGAATTTTGCTAATTTTCACAATCTAAGCAGAGCTGCCAAGGTAAGGCACTACCTATAACCTAAAAGTCTCAAAAGACAGAATGGCATTTGTCAATACATCCATGCTTATGGTACCTGTCTCACTGCATCACCCTTATGCAAGTGTGGAATTTCTGGCAGGAAAATAAGAAAGGGCCTGACAATGATAGCATGGTTATAATGGCACTAATGAAAGTGCATTTTGCACAGCTTGGACAAGATCTAATATATACATTCTTTATTTCTTCTGCTCACATTCTTGATGTTTGCAACACAATGCAAAGAAAACCTGGTGTGGCTACCTTGAAGAGTTTGTCATTCATTTCAGATTTAAGTCCTGCAATGATTTGTCAGAGTGCTGAACTGTTTTTCCCTCTCTGAAAGCAAGCCAGGGTTTTAGCTAGTGCAGGAATCTCATCTTTGATGAAAGGGAGCCCAAGCAGACAAACCAAAAATCATCCAGCCATGAAAAAATGAGAAGATGGCTGTTCACAGTTTGGACATTAGCATGTTTTGGGATGGAGTTCAGTGATATGGATGTCATTGAAAGCCTTTTTTCAGAAAGAGCTTTGAGGAAAAGGCAAGAAGCAATACTGGCAGCCAGGAAACAGAGTCCACTCACAGGGTACTGCTGAAAAATGAAACTCAGAGGCAAATGTGAGTGAAACAGGTGGTTTGCTATTTCACTTGCATGGTCAAACCCTACTGAGCTCCCAGGCCAACCAAACAGTGAATGAATAAATTATTTCATCCAAACACAGAGGAGTTCAGGCAGAGTCTTGAGGTGTAACACAGCAAGAGGAACGAAGAGGGAAGAAGTTCTGGCAAACTTTGGACATGAAGAAAGAGATGGGTTGTTTTCTTAGAGATGCTAGGAAAGCATTTTAAGGAAATTTGAGCATGACTGAGGGAACTCTGCTACCTCACAGACTTTTAGGTGGAAGTATCAAAAGGGCCAGAAAGCATCAGATGGCTGCAATAAAAGCATCAGACAGAGAGGGGTTAGACAGAGTTGGTTTGCTGACAACAGATATTTTCCTTTGGGTTTCAAGCACCAGGTTTGGACTGATCCCACTCGTGCATAAGGAGGGGACAAAACTGCCACATTCTGCTGCTCTTTCACAACAAGAGAGACCACAATCCAAGGCATTACTCCATGTTCCCATGTTCTGGGATTACACAGTGCTGCACAAGGCCACTTGAACACTGTGCCCACCCTGCCACTCCCTGGGGACACTGCTGAGAACTGGCACCTTCCCAAAGGAAGCAAATGTCTCAGAACTTCTTGTTCCTTTCTTTTCTAGGTGAAAATTGAAGACATTAGAGAGAAACAAGCAGCAGAGGCTGAAAGACAAATCCGGGCCCAGTTTAAAATGGAGAGAATTGTGTACTGCCAGGATGACCTTTACCTGCGAGATTTAAATGCTGTCAAGGCAGACAACACTCATAACATTGCCCCGAGGATTGATCTGCAGTTTTTTGCTACAAAGGAGCAAAAAACCTCTGTTGTCACAGAGATGGTTTCTCACACCAGTGCCTATTTCTCTGTGAGTTCACAGGCTGTGATACAGCAGATTTGCTGCCCCCTGAATGCTAACAGCAGATACCCCTCAGCCAGATCTTGCTGGAGTCAATAGAGCCTTTTTTGCCACACTTGCAGTGTGCAGGGAATAGCCAGGGGGTGTCTAAGTGTTTCATTCAGGTACATGCTTCTGTGCAAACTACTGCTTGTAGCTTCTGACCAGTGATGAGGGTGTCAGGGTGAAGCTAGGCTGTACCAGCAGGTTGCAGGATGCAGGATATGGCAATTAGAAAAGCCTGAAGGTGCCAAAATGACAGCTGGCTCCTAAACCACATGTTAGCTACCTCCCAGTCTGGCTCAGGTCAGCCTCAAGCCACTCTGCACATTCCTGCAGCCAGCAGAAAGTGGTGTCAGTGGCTTGCAGTCAGATCCTAAACCACTACAGCAAGAGGAGCAATAATATATCAGCTGCCTGTGGAGATCAGAGTGTATCTGCTGGATTGCAGATGGCATCCTGTAAGTGAAGGCTCTGAAGACAATTTTAACAAAGGATAGTATTAAAGACAGAAAAGAGAACACACAGTATCAAGATTTGCTTTTTCATAAAACTCCCTCAGAGAACAACAAGTTCAATATTAATAATTCAGGAAGGTAGGTAGCAGCTCACTTCGAATTCCAAGAGCAGGCTTTGTGACTAATTCTTGCAATTAAATGGTCAGGCTGCTCAGGCTGATGAAGAGAAAACCATTGGCTTTCAAAGAACAAGAAACAAAGCCAGAAGTGCACAAGCACTTCCATCCCACCTTGCTATACACTCTGCTATATGTCTTGTCTGCAGTTAAATATTTTTGTAGATGCCCTGAGAGCCATTTTCAACAAACCCCCATTAGCCAGGGCACCACAGCTCCATGGGACTGACTTAAGCAAGGCAGTTTGAACGAGGTGGAAGCACCGAAGTCCATGGCTGCCTACATCCTTTAGGACCTATGAATGCCCTTTTCAAGTTGTACTACAAAAAGAAAGACAGAACCTCTCAGTTGCAGCCAGACACTTAGGTCTAAATGCTCATCCAGCACCAGGAGGGCTGGAGGCAGCCACTTCCCAGAGGTTGGAGAAGTTTAGAGCCTCATGTTGCCCAAAGGCACCAGGTGGGCCCCCAAACCCTGTGGATGTCCATAGAGAAAAAGGAAAAGGCTCCATAGGCTCTTCTGGGTCAGTCTGTTTCAGTTTGCGTCCATAAATCAACCAGGCAGTTGGCCAGGTCAGACAGGAGATTATCTCATGGGGATATCAATTGTTGTAATATAAGCACAATCTGGTCTCATTACTGCTGAAGACATTTTCCCTTAAGGCTAAAGCTTCCTCCAAAGCTGCCCTAAAAGGACAACCATACCAGAAATACCATCTGAATACCACCATCTAACAGAGGAATTTACCAGCTTTAGGAAAAATCACTCTCTGATTTCCTGCATCAAAACATGTTGGTAGCATTCAGTGAAAAGGAGGTTGGGCACCAGAATCTGTGCACAAGTCCTGTTTGTCACAAATGTCCTCCTAAAACTTGTCCCAGTGACAGCTGACAGAGCTGAGCAGAGAACAGCCTGCCTTGGCTTTGGTTTGCTGAGGGAAGAAAAGCAACAGCTGACATCCCCATGACTCTTAAGTTTTAGATTTCAGGCACAAGAGACATTGGTTGCAAACATTTTTCATTTCATAGCAGTACCCTCTTCTTGAACAGTAACTCAGTCCAACATTTTAAAGCCTTGCAACCAATTTTTTTACCAGATTACCTATAGACCCTTCATTTTTCAGTTCTTTTTACCAATGTAGTATTTTGCCTTTTTTTTCCCCCCCATCTTCCAGGGAGCATGTAAACGCCTCTCCAATCAGATACCTCTGATCATCCTGTCTTCTGTCCTTCATGACTTTGGAGAAAAAGTACAGACCTCAATGCTGCAACTTCTACAAGATAAAGAGAAGTTAAACTTTCTCCTTGAGGAGGACACTGAGGCTGCTAAAATAAGGAATTACCTGAGCCAAAGAGTTGATCGTCTCACCCAAGCCTGTCAGTACTTGAGAGGCTTCAGCTTGCTGTAATTTCTTTTTTTTTTTTTTTTTTTTTTTTTTTTTTTTTTTTTTTTTCTTTTTTTTTTTTA
>VYXF01009251.1:191101-215033 GCA_013397295.1 Polioptila caerulea | reverse complement strand
TTTTTTTTTTTTTGGTAAGTTTTTTTTCTCCTTATCTTCTAGCATTACTGAAGAGTTTCATATAATTCCATAAAAATATGCTGTTAGCCCAGACCTTTAGTACTAATTTCTAGTGCTCAGTTTTTCTTTATTTTCCATAATCATATGCAAACAATTGCCTTTGCATAAAGAGCTCCTCTGGGGGAGTTGTGATTAAATAAACATTATCCCATTTTTAAACATTTTCCTTTTGAACTCTGTGCAACCACTGGAATGATCATTAAAAAGCTAACACTCTGAGGATTATATATTTTGTTGGTTTGTTTTTTTTCCTCTCTTTTTAATGATGGAAGCTGTATAATTCACAAACTGTAGAAATCAAATTATCTGGCTTTCTTCCATAAAGCTTAGTGCACGACATTCTCCCACTTCCCTTGGTGTTTTTGGCTTGCTGGGGTTGTTCTCTTTCCTGCTATCACCTAAAGGACACCTCTGCAGACTGTCAGCACTAAGTCTCAGCCCAGGAGGGAGAGAGGGAGCACACAACAGGCATGAAACCATTCCAGCCTAGAAGGAAAAGAAGGTTTATTTCCTTTATGTGAGTGGTGCATCCAGAGGGTGCCATTGGCTCTGTTCAGTCCCCTTTCCCAGCTGTCTGATTTGCAGAAGGCCAAGAGGCTTTTTCTCTCAGATGTCTGCAGCATCACCTGAAATTTCTGATGGGCAACTCACTAGAGGGCAGGATTTGGATGCCCAAAGGGAAAGAAAGCTCCCAGGATGTTAAACATTACAAGGGTGTCTCGGCATGTTTTGCTGCCTTCCTCTCCAGGGCAAGGAGAACCTTTCCAAAAGCCCTTTCATGTCACAGAAACCAATCACACACTGATCAGGACATCTTTCACATGGAACACTTGGTTCAACAACCAAAAGCACCAAAAGTAATGTCTGCATCCATCAGAAGAAATGTGCTCATACCAGTGTGTGATGTAGTAATTGCCAAGTTCCTTACAAGAGAAGCCTTCTCCTCAGGCTAGAGATGACAGAAAGTGTTTGTCCCTGTGGCATGGAACTGCTGCTGGTGCCTGACTTTTGGTACAGCATTCCCCCCAACATCCAGGTTCCTTAGCCTTGAACACTGCAGCCAGTTTCCCCTTCCTTCCAGGACATTATTTTGCTATTATTGACTTGCAGTGCTGCAGGTCAGGAGCCACAGAAACACTGCCTCAATACCTGTAACAACTTATTTTTTAATTTCTGTTTTGAAAGTATTTTAAACTCCTTGGCTATTTCACGGAATCCCCCCACCCCCCAAGGTGCATTTGATGCACAAGTGCTATTGAAAACATCTCACACCTAGAGAGGAGAGGCAAGGACACATTGCTCCAGGCAGCATGAGGTGGAATGACAAAATAGGGTGCGACTCCCTCAAGCCACTGCCTGCAGGCTAAACTTCCTTAATTAATTCAATTAGGTCAGAGTGATTTCATCAGACCCAGCCAACAAAGACACTCAGCATTCCTGGACATCCTGCTCTCTTTCCCTGAGTTTGTTCAAGAACCTGAAATATTGGAATTAAAATAATCCCTTGGTTCACCCCCTTGAGTTGTTTTTGGTTTTTGTTTGTTTGTTGTTGGTTTTGGGTTTTTTTAAATCAGACTCTCAAAGCACTTCACACACTGAATTCAGCAACTGCTTAAAAAAAAAAAAAAACCAAGAAAACAAAATAAAAGAAAAACTAAGGAAAACTACGTTAAAAAAAAAAAAAAACAACCAAACAATTTATTTGGTGCAGTGTTTACATGTAAGATAATTGCATTTCAGTACCAAAAGAGAAAACAAGACTAGTGGAGAAATTTCATTCAATAAAGATTTATCCTTCTTAACAAAGTGACTTGATATGGCTTTTTGATCCTCTACCACGATTATAAATTATTTTCAAAATCCTCGTTCAGGTGGCACTCGGATACAAATTGCATTTTGCTAAAAACATACAGGCAGATACACAAAGGAGAGCTCTAAGGAATCAGAAGCCAAATTTAACAAATGAGGTAGTTCATCTCATCCTGCAGAAACGCAGCTTTGAGTTTCCATGTACAAAACACCCAGTCTGTGTCTGTGTCTGTGTGTGTGTGTGTGCAGCTCGAGGTGCAGCACAGCCTGGCTGGAAACGTTTGCCCTTTGCCTTTCACAGCTGGGAGAGGTCAAAAGTCATGTTCAGGGTGCTCAGCCAGGGATCTCAGCACTGAGACTCTTCCTGCTGCAGCTCTGGGGCATCCCTGCCCAGGACATCCCTGCCCCAGGCATCCCTCTCCAAATCCCACATTGACAAAGTGCCCACTTTGGGTTCAGAGCAGCTCGAGGCAGAACTGCACTTTTTGTAAGGTCTGAGGCAGCCAGACTGCGACAGTCTGACTTTGACTGACGGCTGTGTTGAGATCCTGAGGATTTTTAACTACCTGAATACACAGTGTGGTTTTTTATTTTCCGTGGCTGTACTGTAGTGCATGAAAAATTCCCTTCATATGCATCCCTCACCCTCTGCTCTCCTGACACCCGACCTGGAATACTGCATCCAGCTCTGGGATCTCCAACATGGACCTGCTGGAGCGAGTCCAGAGGAGTCCAAAGGTGTTCCAAGGGCTGGAGCACCTCTGCTATGGAGACAGGCTGAGAGAGCTGCGGTTGTTGAGCCTGGAGAAGGCTCTGGGGAGACCTCAGCACCTTTCCCAGTCCCTAATGAGCCCACAAGAGAGCTGGAGAGGGACTTTGGACAAGGACATGGAGTGAGAGGACAAGGGGTGACATCAGACTGAAAGAGGGCACATTTACATTAGATTTTAGGAAGGAATTCTTCCCTGTGAGGGTGGTGAGGCACTGGAACAGGTTGCCCAGGGAAGTTAAGGAAGGTCCAGCCCTGGAAGTGTTTAATGCCAGGTTGGAAGGGGCTCTGAGCAACCTGGGATAGTGGAAGGTGTCCCTGCCCATGGCAGCAAGGTTGGAGCTGGATGATCCTTAAGGTCCCTTCCAACCCAAACCAATTCATAATTCTATGCTAAAAAAAAAAAAAATCATTTGTTTTTAAATTGCCAACCAGCAGCTCAGAGATTCAACATTCACATTACTTAACATTTAATTTAAAAACTACTAAACCAACTGTCTCAGCATCCTGCTACGAAAATCTGAAATTAAATTGTGATTTAAATTGTCATGATAAGCCTGATCATCAAGCAAAAGTTATTCAACAAAAGAGAGACATTTCAGCAAGCAGCTGACAGAATGACTCCGCCAGGCACCACAAGGAGAAGAAAGGTGCTCGTTGTGATAATCCTTCACTGAATAAAATCCATCACTGTAGCCAGCACAGAACCAAGTGTGCAATCCTTCATGTTACTTTTAAAAAGAAAAATCAAAGAGGAAAAATAAAATCAACTGCAAAGTGAATAAATATCCCAGGCCCCCATGGCTTCATTTATTCTTGTCCTCAGGAACATCGATGAGCAAGGAGAGCATTGTCATCTGTTTGCCTGTTTGAAAGACAAAACAAATCAGAAAACAAAGGCTCAGGTTCTGTCTTAACAATCACCCGCATGCTTCCCAACAAAACAGCTTAGTTATCATGCAAGCCACATTTATTTATTAACTTCTTTTAAGTAAAAGCACGTTTAAGGATGGGGGGCATTAAAATCTACGAAAAAATTCCGAGTCTTTTACCTGCATATTTTTATAAATCCAGTCTGTAAACACAGTCATGTTCCCGTACACTCCAGGTTTGTTGGGAGTGGCACAGCCACTGCCCCAGCTGGTGTCTCCAACCAGCCACCACACAGAGTGGTGGTGGGTCACCAGGGGACCTCCACTGTCACCCTGCAGGGGACACAAACACCGTGTTAGTGACACAGCCACCAGGGAAAACACCACCCATCTTGTTAAGGTCAGGATGAAAAGTGTGAGGGACACCATTTTTGTTCAGACTTGGATGTTTGTTATTTGTTACCTAAGTTACAGCCTCACTGATCATGAGTGTTTTTACACGTTAACAGAGTAAAAATGGAGGACACAGCAATGTTTTCAAGGTTTAATTTAAGTTTAAATTACTTAATTATGAGATGTTAATTAACTTATTTTTAATTTTAACTCAATAACTAATTACTTATGTTTTGTACTGTGGATTTTTTCAACTAATTACACAAAATTACTTAAACTTGTGAAGAAGAAGGAAGAAGTAAACTTGTGAAGAAGGAAGAAGAAGGAAGAAGAAGGAAGAAGAAGGAAGAAGAAGGAAGAAGAAGGAAGAAGAAGGAAGAAGATGAAGAAGATGATTACACCTTAAAACTTTTATTTTTTTACATATATATTACTGTATTTCAAAACCCTAAACTTTAAATTTTTCCCCTTGTGAGATAACACGCTTTTATTTAAATACACACTCATCATCTCAGTGCTATCACTCAGTTTTGGAAGCTTTTTCTATGGCCTCAGGTCAAATGCTGTGAGTTTTTGAGAATCAGTTCCTTTTAGCACAGAAAGCCTGAAATCTTCTGTGTCCAGAATTCTGACACAATTTCACTCCAGGAGGAATGGAAATGGGAGGACCCATTTCACTCAGAGCTTTAGTTTCAATATAAACCTGCCTGGCATTTAGGGAGTCACCAAAACAAGATAAGATGTCAATTTTGGTGTTAAGTGATGTCTGCTTCCAATAGAGATGAAAATAATTTGCCCAAAGCCCTCTAAGTAAGATTGGAATAATTGACTTTCTTGTTCACAAGCACAATGCTGTGATTAATAATATAATAATGATAATAATGCTGTGGTTATGAGGAGCATTTGATCACTTTCAGGTACCAGCTAACAAACCAACCTTGAAGCATTAAAAAGGAGCCTCACCCTCCTTGGGAATTTAGTGAGAACTCAACACTGGCAGCCATTCAGATGATAAAACAAAAGCTCTCCTCTTTAAAGGGATGCATCACCAAAGGAACCAGAAGCCCAACCAGATGCAATGCAAATTTTTAATTTTTGGGGGGCATAGGATTTATTTGTAATAGAGAAATAGATAAAATAGATAGATTAGATAAGATAGAGAGATATAGAGAGATAGAGAAATAGAGAGATACAGATAGAGAGATAGAGAGCCAACCTGCCAGCAAGGCCACAAAAGTAATCAGATCATTATTAGCTATTAATTAGGAATGATTACCTGACAGGAATCAACTCCCCCTGCTAGGTCTCCTGCACAGATCATTGTGGGCAGAATCATGCCATTGTAGATATAAACAGCATTACACCTCGAGCGTTCTATTAAGGGCACCGCAACGAAATTCAGGTTATTTGAGGTTTTACCTACAATTGAAGTGTGCACAAACGTGCAAAGACAAAATCAGAATCAGCATCACATTACTTTGCTCTTACAAAAAATCCCAGCAGCCAAGATGAAACAAACCTCCTAGAAGCAGTGGGATGGAAATTTAAGATGTAAGAAGTCTACAAGAAGTGAAGAGGACCTCCCCAGTACCTTTCTTGTACCAAAAAAAAAAACCCCTTTCCTCCCTTTCCTTTTTCCAGTCTTACAAATTTACTTGCATTGTTCTATTTCAGCCTGAGGTGGTGGAAAGGAGCAGCTCCTGCCCTTTCCCACATCCACAGGACACGCCTGGCACACAGCAGCCTTTGCTGCAGGAGAGGAGGCCCTGCCAGCAGGAGCACAGAATTATCTCCTGGGTGGGTATTTCTGGCCCCCAGTACTGATTTGAGGGTCCTTTCCAGCCTGCTGAGTGCAGCACATCACAACTTGCTTTGAGACAGAATGCTCGGGCAAATATAAGGGGCTGTAAAACAGATGAAAAAATAGTGCATGAACAGATCTAATTCAAACTGCTCCATCAGCCCATGTAACAATATTCATAGGATGAAGGGGACTAGTTTATGTAAAAGATCAAAATATTCCAGAAGTACTTTTTACCTCCTTGGTACTCTGCTCCCCATCCTGATATCCAGCACTGCTGGTTAGGCTGGAACATCATCCCTGGATTGGGCAGACAAACTGGCCTCACAGTTTCTGCAAAACAGAGTAACAGATGTTCAGACAGAACTTAAAATGAATCTAAACGGCCACCACTTACACTCCATGCATTCATTCCCTCTGTACTTTACATTTCTTGCAGGCAGACAATGCAGGAAGCAGCAAAAAGTTTACCAGCTGCCCTTTCCCTGAGGGGTACCTGAGCTTCAGCTCAAATCTACCTGATCTCCACCTCAAATCTACCTGATCTCCACCTCAAAGTGAGGAATAAGCAGTTAATTGTTCTACCTTAATTCATCAGGTTAAATAAAACAATTAACACCAGCTCTTCTGAGCAGTAGAAGAAGAAGAAAAAAAATCTGAAAACCACAGCTCTGCATTCTCTTTGCAAAACTCGGCTGAAAGTAATCACAAGACAAGCAGGATTCAGTATGGATATATACAAGAAGTGTGCAGCACAACAGCCTGGAAAACAGACAACCTCCCTGCTCTCAGCAGCAGAAAATCCCTTCCAGATTACTCCTGGTAGCTTTAAACTCATGCACTGAAACACAAAAAGCACTTCAAGTTTAAATAATGGCTTTTTCTCTATTTTGTACCGACTGCTTACAAACAACCTACATCTGCCTTTATGAAAGGAATTTCTTGTAATTCTTGTTGAGTTCTGAAGGGTTTTTTGGACATCATTTGACCTGACTTGAGTCGGGATTTAATCAGCTGCTCAACCACTGCACCTGTATGTCACTGTTGGACATGCAATGACACACACAGACACTGCTGAAAATGCATAAAACTCTTTATTACAATCTTTGACTTCATATTTATAGTATTTCTACACAGACCAGGGACTGGAGGAGAAGTTGGACACCTCTCCCATCCCGTTGGTCAAGACAACTGCCCATCAGTTGTTTTTTACTCTAAGAGAAAGTATGTAAACAACATTGTTTTCACATAAACATGTTTCTAATTATAACACCCGTGTGAGAAAGAACTAAGAACTATGAAAAACATCCAGCTGTAAAGCGCCCCAGAAAACTGAAGAAATCAGGGTGACACCTGTAGTTGTCTGCACGTACAGCAGTGGCTAAACTGAAGCACCATAGAGCATTCTGAGGTAAAAGTGTATTATTGAGATGAGCCCAAATCCCCTGTCCATGGAATACATTTAAATAAATCCTGCTTAGGAAATCAGAGGCTGTGCCCTCTGTCTCTGTACTCTGTCTCAAGGGTCATTTTGTGTTCTTCCAGAAAGTACCTACAAGGATTGCTTGGTGAAATTCAGGAGATTTAAAATGTGTGCTCACTGCCACTGGATTTTTCCCTTAAGAAGAGCAGAATTTACCTACCAGTAAAACTCAGTGGTGTCTCCAGCTTCATAAGGGCAACATCATTGTCTTTAGAGTCTGTGTCATAATCTGGATGGGAAATTATCAGTTGCACTCTGTATCCACTTCTAAAGAACATCTCATCCTGATTCAGAATCCCAGCATAAACCCTCCAGCTGTGTGGGTCAGAAAGTCGCCTACAGAACAAAGCAAAGGTCTGAAGGTTTTCCTCTGTGGTGACAAGACAGGGATTAGGACCTTAAAAAAATTGTCTTCAGGAGCTGTAGTCAAATGTTTGTGTGATCAAAAATGCATGTGCATGTGACTGCCATTTCTGAAGAATAAGACAAACAAATTGCCAGACACGTAACTTGAGGAAAGCTTGGCTGTAGTTTCAAAAATATATCAAGAAAATCTTTGCAGTGGGTTAAGTATCACTGTCCATCCCCTTAATCACTCAGCACAACGAATTAAGTCTGAGACTGCAACACTGAAGCCTTTTGATTTCCATGACTGAGGGATCAGGCAGGCATTTCTGAAGTCTCACATGTCAGTGGTATCAGCAGAAGCCAGAATTAGTAAAAACATGATCTACTGAAAGAATTTCACTACCTTGAAAATGCCAGGTTTTTGTTAGGCTGGGTTTGGGTTTTGGTGGGGCTTTTTTAATGTTAAATGTGCTTGCTAGATGCTATTTAAGTAGCCTCTTGTGCTCCAGTTTACAAAAGTTTAGTAGAAAAATTGCCACAAGTGTTAAAACGCCCTCCATGAGAAGCACCAAGGCAGTAGTGCCTGCAAGCCACCCCAAAAAACCCAGATCAGGCTGAAAACCAGGTTTCTGCCAGCTGCAGCTTGGTTGCCATTCCCAAAGCTTTTGCACACTGCAGAGCTCAAACCCAGACAACAAAGGAGGGATAAGATCTCTGGGTAGAAATCAACACTTGCATTCCTTTCTCAAGGTTAAGGACAAACATTCTTCCTTGCCTTAGCCTCAAACTGTGATGCAGCCAACCAACCATTAAAAATGTTTTTGCTTTGGGGGTTTTCCCTCCAACAGAAGCAGCCACCTTTTAAACAAATTCTGCCCTTTCTGAGAGTACCACAAAACCCTCAACTCTCTTTTATAGGTTAAAAATGTACAAAGCACCAGCTATTTTTCTTGTTGATGGCTACATAAAGTGCTCCTTGGATAGATATAAATCTGTATTTAATACTGACTTGGACTTTACTACCCTGTGGCAAGAAGATATGAAGAAATAAATAGCACAGGCATCTTTAAATTGATCGTATCTACACTAGTGTGATACCTGAGAATTGGGGGGAGGGGGAGTTTCCTTTGGGTTTTCTCACAGTGTAATTCAACATCTTCATGAAAACATTTTACTGTCTGGCATTAAATTTGGTGCCTTGAGTTTACATCTTAAATTGGGTGGGTATCTGTTCTCAACATCACCCATTTCATTTTGCAAATAAGACAGAACATAAACCAAGGTTTCCTGCAGAAAGCAGACAGATGAGCTGCAGCCATCCTCCTCCAGAACCAATCTCCCCTTAATACTTCAAATTTAACAGACAAAACTCTGTACAGAGCACCTGCGTGACAGGCGAGGAGGGGAAGAATCCCATTTTAAAGGAGAAAGTGGGGAGAATTGAATAAATTTGTGCATTTCAGCTTGGAGAAAGGCAAAGAGCCATAGAGAGAGGGACTCACCCCTCCACACAGTGTGCTGCTGTGACAATCCATTGGCGGGTGATGATGGAGCCCCCGCAGACGTGGGTGCCCTGCACGTGCAGGCTGACCTGCCAGGGCCACTGCCCCAGCACGGCCCCGCTGCCACCCACGATCCTGTTCATGATGCTCACGCTCTTGCTGGACAGGCCACACTCTGAAAGGCCAGTCACACACAGAGATTAACCAAGGAGTGAGATGGGGGGTGGATTCTGACCCTCAGGCCTCCCTGAGTCACAGCATTAATGGCCTGTCTGACCACAGCTCAAACCCCTGCCCTGACATCACAGCCCAAATCTGTCATTGCCCTGACCCCCATTAAACTGCACACCCCACCTGGCAGCTGCTGCCCTTGGCTCACCATAAACTCCTGACACCTTTCAGGAATCTCTGGTGATTCAGACTCCTCCGTGCTGCCAACAGCCAGGACACTCCTCAGGACAGGAACCACCATCAAGAAGGCACTGCCCACCCAATTGCTGCATCTTGGAGGGCAAATGTGCCACAGACATCCCCACACAGCTGCTGGGGGGCTGAGGCCTTAAGTTTAGCTTTACTATTGTCAGATATTTATTACTATTAGTTATTTACTATTGTTAGATACTTATCTGTTATTAAATACCTATTATTAGTAGATATTTAGAATAGAGACTTTACAAGGTAAAGGCATTGGTAAGCCTCTGAAGGGGGGAAATGATGCCTTAAGTTTTAGCTTTCATATTTTCCAGATTCTGTACTGCATTCATTTATAACTCTGAACTTCATATAAGGTGTCAGCAAGTTCTCCTCACAATTTAGGCAGACAGAGCAATCCTTTTCCAGCCCCAGAACCAAGGACACCACTGCAGCTTCAGGCCCAAAAAGTGTAACCAACAGAGAATTGAGGAGAGCAATCTGGGAGGATGGGACTTCATAACCTAAAGCTGTAATTGGACAATTAACACCAATATGGAAATGGACCAAAAATTATAAAAGTATGAAACCTTGTGACCAGGGTTCCATCTTGGGTGTAGCCATGGCCAGGCTCTTGTATTGCCCAAAGTGGATCCTTTGAAGGCTTTTTAAATAAATTCCTACTTTATTCCTTAAACTCTGTCTAGCCTCTGTTCTAGGGAGCCTCTCAAGGCCTCAGGATGGATATGGAGCTTCACTACAAGACATTTAAAGAAACCAAAGACAAAAGCAACTGAGATCCACTGTCTTCCTTGTCTCCTCTCCCACCTTGCTCCTAAAACTATGTTGTTTGGGAGCCAAAGTTAAATCATTTGCCCTTGCAATAACAGCAATTAATGCCACAGGTCCAGAAGGACTTGCCAGCCAGAGCATTTCAAAGCATGAAGAAGCAGAAGTTTGAAAAAGCCAATGAATTACCTATGCAGCGCAGAGAAACCACTTTTCCTGAGGCACAGGAACCACTGCAGGAGAAATAAAAAAAAACCAAACAGGATCTTAGGCACTCAGTGAAGGAAATGGTGAGCCAAGTCCACCCTGCAGCTGCTTTCTGCCCTTTCCAGCTACATGCTCTGCCTTCAGCCTCATCTTCCCATGGAGGGTTCCCTCCTTTCTTCACTTCCTCCAAGCAGCCTCCACCATGCCTGGCATCACCAGAACTGTCCTGTGGGAGACTGCAGACATGAGCACAAAAGGTTTGAAAGCCTATTGAGAAGCAAGATGGAGAACAGCTTGAGGGAAAGTCAAGCTGATTTAGGGAGTCATGGCAGAAGAACGAAACGAGGGAGCTGCAGAAGTTCACAGGCACAGCAGTCTGCAGGTTTTGAAACCAGACACTTCAGAGCTGTTTAACAATAATAAAAATGATGCTTTCCACAGTGAAGATCCATTTTTGCATGCTGTGTGTTCAAGTGTCTGAGAAAAAGGCTGTGCCAGCTGCTGTGAATGTGTTGCAGCTTGTAGCTCTTGTCACCATACACAAATTCCTGCTGATGGTTAGAGAGCCTTAAGAAATACCTTTAACATGGCAACCTTCTAGACAGCACAGAGGATGGGACATTTTTTCTTTTAGAAGAGGACAGGGAGGATGGAAAAATGCCAGCTGTGTTTTTAAAAAGAGAGAAGGACAGTTGCTGCAATCAGATTAAAAACAAAGTCTCTTTCCCTCCGACAATCCCCACTGAAAGATGTGCTTGTGTGAGGCTGCAGACAGAAGCTACACCTCTTACAGCATCTGGAGAGACCCTGGAAGAAAGGAGAGAGGCTTTGATTAAACCAAGATACCTGCTGTACAGCTTTTTGTACAAGTCTATATTCCCAGCACTCGTGTTCAGCTTCATGTAGCTCTTAAAGCTGACGTCAGGTGTTACCCCACGACTGTAGAAATAGGTGTCTCTGCAAAACAGAAAGTCCACTGTGAAACCCAGAGTTGGTTTCAGTTTTCAAACAAGTGATAACAATGAGCTGTGCCAAGCTAGAGCTTCTGACATGACAATACTAGAAATATTTGTTTGTGTTTTTACGTGAACGCGGAACCCTGGTGGTGCAGCCCAGCCAGAATCTCAGATTCTTTAAACATCTGTCAAGTTCCACTTCCCACCAGTCACTAGGTTAAAATAATATTTTTATCTGATATGCATGCACCTGGTGTTACAGGGCAAGATGAAGAGATGCCTCTGCCAGTACATTTTCACAGCAGAGTCTCAGACACATCAAAAATGGAAAGAGGGAAATTTGGACCTTTCTGTGTCTGAGCAAAGGCCGACAGAGGCTGCACTTACACGCTGTAGCCCATGTCTCTGCATGCAATCTTCCCATAATCATCATTCCAGTCATCTTGGCAAACAGGATACCAGGATTTGCTGACAGGTGAATAAACTTCCAGCATAAAATTTGGTCCAAAAAGTCTAACTGCCAGAAAAGGAAGAAAGGGAAAAAGAAAAAAAAAAAAAAAAGAAACTAAGAACACCACATGCTATTATTACTGCTTTCTCTGCTTGAAAGTAGTTATCCATAATATCCATTTCATGTAGGAACTGATGTTAATTTAATGCTCCCTTCTGCTCAAATTCTGAGTAAATATCCAGTAGACAGAGATATGGCAATGACTTACTTCTTTTCAGGTAAGGCAATTTAGAAGAACTACCAGTTTTAAAATGCAAATGTACAAGATAGAGTTCATCCTTTCACTTCAGTTTTTATGCTCAAAATTCTCTTTAATATTCTACCATTGAGAAAGATTGCAATAATTAACATTTTCTGATCTTTTCTCTATACAACCATATATTTCTTAACATATCACATACTGTGTATAAATAAAATATGATCTATTGAAAAATCCTTTATCTCTTAATACACCAAATTTCTTCAGAGAAGCTCTTTGTAGAGCAAGAATGTAACCAGGAGCAATTAGCTCTGACATTCCATGTCCCATTATGCATTTGCTTGCACAAGAATTTAATAAAAAATAGTTCAAGCAAAAGAACGGATTGAAACAGGCTCCTCCAAGAACCCATTATTCAACCAAATGGAGTAGAACAGCTGCCAGCAAATACTAACCCTGCATGAGAATGTGCTGAATAAAAGTTTACAGAGGGAATTTAAAGCACAGCTGGAGTTTTCCAGCGTGGCACTGGCACGACACAAGATGCCAAACCTCTGGAATGGACAAATCAATGTCCATTCGACCTTCAGCTCTGCACTAAAGGTTCCCTTGGCATCTTTGCAGTTCAAAGCAATGATTAGGCCAGGCTTTCTTACACAAATGAGTTATGAAGTAGTTGAAGAACTAAGAGGAGAACGAGGAATGCAAAATACATGGAAAAAGAGAAGCCTGACTGAAGACCACCAGGTTTATGTTATCACCTGAAGCTTACTGAGAAGTCACCACTGACTATTCCAGCCAGAGACAATGCTAGATTCAGTTCTGTGCAAACCCTACTCAAATTAAAAGGTGATATTTTAAAAATTGACTCAAAGTCAAGGCAGCTCAAACCCCTGAGCCAAGCATTTTATTTCAGCTTTTCAATCCGGCTGGAAACAAACTGAGTATCTCTATAAAACACACATCATAAACCATTTTTAAGATGGACCTTAGGCTAAAACAGCCCTGTTGCAACGTAGGCAAGCTCTGGACAAGGCAATGTGCTCCCAGGGTCCTGCAGTTGATGCAGGATCCCCCCCAGCCCCAGGCTGCTGTCACTCACCACAGCGGGTCTCGTCCTCCCCGTTGGGGCAGTCGCTCACTCCGTCACACCACTGGGAGGGGGACACGCACACCCCTGAGGATCCACACTCAATCAGGGAGGTGATACAGTGATTCTCTACTGCAGGGAGACAGAAACACAGCCACGAGGCTGCCCATCAGCCCAGCTCTCCAAGAGTTTCCCACTTGGATGGAGCTGAGCACTGGAAGCGGCTCTGGAACCCGGAGGTGGGAGGGAACCCCGCCTGCCACAGCAGAAGATGGATTGCTCTGGCCTTTGCATCACTTGTCAGATCAAGCCTTTGGTACAGCTGATTGGATTTTGGCCACTGGCCTCCCCTGAATAATCAGGCACCATTAAGTTGTCAGAAAGGAGTCAGCTTTGCACTGGTGAAGCGTTAACAGGTCGAAAAGGATGAAGAGAGTGAGTGCCTCGGTTATGTTGAACTTTTGCTTTCATTTAAAACTCACCCTGCTTAAATCAAAATGAGTCAAATAAACATCCCTAAGAACACAAAGTGTCATCCTAATAGTTCTAAATTAACTCCCTTAAAATCACAGAATAGTTTCGAAGGGGTCTTTAAACATCATTTTAGTCCAATCCCAATGCATCAACAGGGACACCTTCCACTAGATCTCTCTTTCTCTTTTCCTGTGCAGAACAGAAAGGAGAAGCTCCTAAAACCAGCAAATTTTTTAGTTTCCTGCTTTTTTAGCAAAGCACCTTTCATTGAAAGGGAAATTAAGACAACCCAAGGCAAACTCCACTAGAGCTGAACAGAATTGGTCCAGCCCTGCTTCAGAGCTCAGTCACCCCAGCTGGGGATGATTTCCAAGGGAAACATCCATGGTACAACTTAAGAGTCCTGAGGCAGGTTGGGCTTATGCATTGTTTACACAAAAGCCCCACAGAAACAAATAAATGGATATAAATGACTTCTGCACCAATAGAGACCCCATTTTAGCAAAACAAAACACATCTTGACCATTTAGACTCTTGCAGTTAAGGCTTACACACTTACTGCAATCCTCTCCCTTCACCTGAAATTAAGTGAAGCTCAAATTTGGAAAGTAACAGCAGCATTAAAAAGAAAGAACAAAAAAAAACCCCACAAAACAAAACCTCAACCTACAAACAAAACTGAGCCATTAGGAAGCAACATTAGTTCATCTCTTAGAAGAAAAGGAACAAAGACTTTTCTGTCCTAAATTCAGCCTAAAGCATAAAATGAGAATGGCTATTTCTAACTTGAAAAGCTTAATAAATATTTTCTTAAAAAAAAAAACAAAAAAAAACAAAAAAACAACTTACCAAAATACCAGATGAAGAAAGCAGCAATTGCACAACAAATGACTATTAAAATAGATAATAATATTATTATTGTTTTCCTTAGACCTGAAATGAAAGCAAGGTGGAAAAGAGAAATTAGGTTCACAAGTAAAGAAATTTCCACCCACCAGCACAATTTATTTGACATTAAAATCAGTCATTTTAACCAGACTTTTCCCCTTTCCACCATCCTTTCCCCCACAGCACCCAGCTGCACCAGCTGTCACTGCTTCACCCACAAGGAAGTGGCTCCCCCAAGGCAGGACTTGGGAGGGAAGGTCCCATTCCTTTGTTTCCTTACTTGGACAGATCTCAGGTCCAAAACTGGGCGAAACCCCCCCAGAACTTACTGGCTGCACAGGTTCTGCTGGGCGGCTGTGCTGGTGGCCTGCTGGACTGGTGGGTGGCAACCCTGGGCACGTAGCTTGGCACGGAGGGAGCGTTTGTGAAGAGCTGTGGGTAGGGGCTAGCACCTGCTGCCTGCCTGGCAGCCAAGACGGGCTCCGGCTGGAAGCCCCGGTTCTCGTAGTACGGCGGGGGTGGACCCTGAGGGGCGGCAGGAAACAGCACAAGGTGAGAAACGAGGCTGCAGCCAGGACAGAATTCCAGAGCCCTACTCCGTAAAACGCACGCAGAACACTCACTAGTGACTCCCAGCTTGCCCGGGCTGAGAGATGCACAGAACACGCCTAAAACCTCACGGTTTGAATAATGTTATGAATAAAATCTCATCATTTCCTCGTGTTAATGTTACCTGTTTTAACGGTAAAAGTTAAAGTTCACAATTTCTGTAATGTGTTGTATTATGTTACCCAAAAAGTTGTAAAACCCCCTGTTACATCCCTGGTTTATTGATCCTGTTGTCCCCTACTCCCCAGAGTTTCTGTAATCCCTTTTTACCCTCATGCCACCGGGTAAGAACTGCCACTGCCCTCACGGACCAGCAGTGGAGGAGGCGGGAAAACGGTGACAAGAAAAACAGTGGCAGGAAAAAAGTGACAGAGAAAAAAAGGGGCGATGAAGAGAAAGATGGAACATGCAAATTAACACTGAAAAGCCTCAATTTAAAAGGAGATACCCCTAGAAAAACGAGCCGGAGCCAAAGTTTGCAAAACCAACCGCAGGACTGTGTCAGGAAAAGGCAGAGCTGTCTCTCCATCGAACTTTTAAAAGATCTGCCCTGACCAGAGTAGACCTAGAAAGACATGACACCCCTGGACTTTGAGCTGATTCTGTGTCTTCCTGAGGACTCCTGTGAGGATGGAAGTCCCAGCTCTGCCCCTGAGGGTAAAGCTGCCTGCACCCCTCCTCCTCTGTGCCGTCCGAGGGGGCAGTGGTGGTGTCGCGACCCCCAAGCATCCTCCCCCCGAGCTGATTTCTTAATAAAGGCCATACAAAAGGAGCCTGGGCTCCTGGCCCCGTTTATCTCAAGTAACAAAAGTAACGCGGAGTGAGGCTGGAAAACCTCTGACTAGGTCAGGTTCCTGATCCGTAGCAACCCAGCCTAAGAAGGATTCTTGAGCCCAGCCCTGCCAAGCTGTTTGCACAGACAAACCTGCCCTGGGAAGCCTGACAGGGGAGAAATAAACAGCAAGGACAGCTGTGGGCAGCACCATCACAGAAAGAAATGCTGACAAGTAACAGCCTTTGTCCAGGTCCAAGATAAATGCTTACTGCCCCATTTCGTGCTGTGACAACACCAGGTACACCTAAGCTATTTCTGACACACTCTGGCCTGCAACAGGTCGTGGAATATTTATCCTGGAAGAGCTTTAAGGACTAGATAGGAGCCATTCTGACCTATCCCATTGAAACAAGCTTAAATAAGTCAAAAGCATGTGCTCAAAAGCATAAATCTGCCCCCTAAAAGTATCTGGGCTCTTGAAATGTTGGTTAATTCGAGCCTTTTATACCTGCCTCACAGCATCTTTTCCCCTTTCTGCCAAAAAGAAAACAACAAATAGTCCATGTTTTAAAAGACTTGTTAATCAGGACGTCACTCAATGGGCTGTCACGTGCAAAGAAATAAAACCACATTAAAAGAAAAAAGTCGGAGAGGAATATTGTGAATATTTTGTTTACTTACTGGAGTAGAGGTCATTTTTCCTTTGTCAACAGTACAGAAACAATTCAAGTGTTGGGGAGTAAAGTGTGAACCTATACCAACAAACAAAAAAGAAAACAATCACACCAGAGGCTTTGTCCAGGTTTCTTTTCAGTTTTCCCTTTGGCTGGGCTCCAGATTTGCAGAGGGAGGAAATAAAACAAATAAAAAATAAAAGTAACAAACCACCAAACCAAGTGGAAGTATTTAAAGAGAGGGTACAAATTAAGGTGCAGCATGAAATCAGATCTCAGCAGCCTCTCAGCACAAGCCAGAGGATTATACAGTGGCAACTATTCATTAGCACGAGGGCAGCACAAACTGAGAAGGTCAAGTCAGTGCTCACTCTTGCTGGCAGGACGAGAGTCAAAGAATATCCTGGCAGCGACCCACACGGTGTCAGTACCACGTTCAGGTCGTCCTGCCTCTCTCAACACTTACTCGTGTGTCACTCCGAGATTTACGACACAGAAACCAGCAAAGCATCGGGAAATACAAATTCAACCAATTCATGGTAACAGCACAACTCCAAGCCCCCTCCCAGGCCACGCTTTTTTTCACTCTTAAGTGTTCTAACCAGTTTTTTTCTTGGCTGTGTGTTGTAGTCAGTGCACCAAAAACAGGGAGAGAAGCACAGCAGGGGAACCGTGCCACAACGATGTGAAAGTTTGGCAGACAGGGTAAAAGAGAGGTTCTGCATCAAATGTTTCAAGCATCCAGCAGTTTGTTTTCAAGTTAAATGCTAACGTTGAGCAAACAGATGCAAGAAATACAGAAATATTTGCTGGTGCAGGTCTAAAACAGGCAGTTATACACCTCCACAAGCAATCATTCCAGTAAATGCTGCTGTCTACTGCATCCTCTCAAGTTTCTCTACAAGAAAAAAAGCCCAGAAAGTGCCTCAGTCCTGTGCTGAGAAATACCTTCCTCTACCTGGCAGAGCCAAACTCTGCACACTACAGCTGTGTCAAGACACAACAGAATTCAGCCCAAAGTAACAGGTTAATTTTTAGAACCTCTATCAAGGCATCATCTCACCCAAAACTGAACTGCGAGTGTCTCTGAAGCAGATTTCAACAGCTGCTCAGCCCCTCAAGCCAACACTTGTGACACTTCAGGAAGGCTGATGCTGCTATTTGCTTATCAGTGCTAGCAAAGTGGTGCAAATAATGCACCACTGAACTTATTTGTGTGGCAGACTGGTGAGAAAGAGTCTTGCTTGTACTTACTGAAAGTCCATCAGACTGGTGACCAAGGCTCCAGGACTTCTGCCTTGCTTTATGTCCCCTCCATGCTTGCCCAGCTCTTCAGAGCAGTCAGGAAGTGCAGCTCTGCCCAGACTTAGGGGCAAATAAATCACAGGAGGATCTTTCTGTTCCTTGTTCTCTGAAAAGGAGGAGGAATGAAAGGGTTAGGAAGTTTAGTGATTGCAGAGAGAAGGGGTGATTCTGAGGTAAGCCAACAGGGACTAGGAGCAAAAAAAATCCCAAATATTTTTTTACATTACCATTTGAAAGGTTTTGCAAATTAGCAGGGAAGAGTGTTCCTCACTCCTTTTTGGGAGTTTCTGGGAGTGGTTTTGGGGTTTTGGTTTGGTTTTTTTTTGGTTTGTTTCTTGGTTTGGTTTGTTTTTTAACTGAGGAAAAAAATATCTCTGTTGTTTAGATGGTTTTTCACCATCACTCCCAATTAAGTTCTTGTTAATCTGTTTCTTATCCAGCTTCTGATTAATAACAGTTTCCCTGTTATAAATACAGGAACTCATAGGTAAATACAGACTTCCATGGGATTACATACACACATTTTCCTAGTGTTTTAAAACTACATGAAACCAAAATCACTGAACTCCCGTTAGTTTTGCAAACGTTTAAGGCAAAAATCTGTAGCATCCAATAATGATAAAATCGTGTTTTCCTAAGCACACATCACTCCCACACTTCAAAATGTTTTACAAACACCTCAAGGCAACTGCAACAACTTCTCAGATAAGGAAACTGAGTCATGGAGAACCAAACTGACCTGTGAGACATTTCCCATCCCAATAACTAGAGAGCTAGAAGGGACTGGTCTGCCTTATCTCAGTCCAATACTTTGGCCTCTAACTTACCTCACACACCAGACAAATTTAAATAAACCATTTAAAAGTGTCATAAACCCACTCTGATGATGCAGAAGAGCTCAGTGGGAATGTACAACTGTCCTTCCCTCCCGCTGCCCTCGTTTCTCCTGATGTCTGCTAAGCTATTACAGCACTTTACTGGATGTCTCTGAAAAAACAAACCTCAGGAGTCCTTTAAAGGGAGCTGGAGATGCCAGGCAAGGGAACTGGATGGAGCTCCCCACCAGAGCAGGCTTCAAGGTGTCACTGGGTACCAGAGGCTTGAGGGTTGGCTTGCTAACACCTTCCAGCTCTGGAAAAAGTGCACCCAAATACTGAAAGGAACCCATCAGTCCCATGCAGTCGAGCCCCTAAATTTCAAACACTCCAGTATGGATGGAGCAGAACCAGCATTTAGACCTCCATCAACACAGAAGGTCCAAAACTGAGAGTGTTTTCCTTTCTTAACTCAAAGTAGAGGAATAAAGCCACTGTTTCTAATGACAGGAGAGATAAAGAGTAAAAAGCCACCACTGACACAGTTCACTGATGAATAAAGCAAAATGTGTTTGCTTACAGCTTCTTCTTGAAGTGTCTGAGCTTCTTACATATGCCTTAGGAGTTTTATCTTAATGTTATGCCATGGGTCATTAAGATTAAAGAAATGCATCACTATTTCCAGTAAATTTGTCAAAAATGAGAACAAAAAAGGAACACAGCCAAAAAACAATATAAAAAAATAAAAATATTAGATGGATTCAAAACAAATTCAAATCAATAGCTTTTTGGAATTTTTGTTAGTTTTTCTACAGATTTCTGCAAATCAGGTCTTTAAGTAAAAGTTGCAGCAGAGTAGGTCTGTACTTCATTTGATGGCATCTTATTTAATCAAAAATGGACTTTCCAGACTCTCAGCCCTCCAAAGGCTTGTCCCCCTCCCTACCACAGTGACAGTCACTCTGCCCCCTAAGCAGAGAACAGCAAGCACAGAGTTGTGCTGCTCAGCTGTACATGGTCCTCACCACCACTCCTAAACCCCTCACTGAATTTTGGTGAATTTGGGGCAGAAACAAGACCCTGCTTTTGCTTCATTACAGCAGCATCAGCTCACAGCTCCCTCACACCTCCTGTGTCCTTTGCTGGCCAGGAGCCAACATCCCAAAAAGGCAACAGAGAGAATGAAAGGCAGAGAAACCCTAAAGTTGTAAGCAGGATTTTGTAATGACACCAGGCCTGGTGCCTTTTACCCTGGCCCTCCATGCAAGGAGCAGCAGGACTTCTCAGCACACACCATGTCCTAATTGTTAATTGCTTTCCACGAGCTTTTGCACAGAGATCCCTATAGGCTGTTTCCATGCCCGAGTCAATAGGATGGAATAACTACCTCCAGATACCCTAATTCAACACTGTGAACTCAACTGGCCAAAGAAGCCAGAGTTATATTGGCAACAGCTTGCTTCCTGCATTTACATATTGCTCCAATCCATGTTTTGTGCTGTTTCCTGAAACAGAAACAACATCAGCTGTTTGCTAAGCTCTGTGGTAGTCACCAACAGTCGAAAAAAGAAATCCCAGAACAAAAAACCCAAATTAGTTCTTCATAGTTAGACCCACATAAAAGCAACCACACGTAAACAAGAAAGATGTAAGAGGACAGAACAGCCAAAAAACAAATGAATGAAGTCAAGTTCATCTTCTAAAAGGAGGAAGCTTAAAAGCATCCAAACATTCTACACGAACCTAACACTGCTCCACATCCAAAGAATTCCCTGTCTCAAGCAAACCAACAGAACTCATTGAGATAGCAAAGCAGTAATTTCAGTGCAAAGCTCAACCTTAAAGAAGGGCAAGCCCACACGTTATGGCGTTGATGACGCTAGAAAGGAAGGATGATTTCTTTTTTTTTTTTTTTTTTCATTTCCAACCATTTTATGACCACCTAGAAGTTTCAGCAACATAACCGTGAACGCAATATAACCATGATATGATGGTGTGGAGGAAAGGTTAGTGGGGCAATAAAAAAAAAAAAAAAAAAAAGGAAGGAAAATAAGCCAGGAGGTGACTTCAGATTCATTTTCATGATCTTTTCACAGAGCAATTTCACAGGACAGCTCCTGCCTTATCACCTGGACAACAGGAAAGAAACATGGTCAAGATTCCTGTTTAACAATCAGTACTAAAAATGATCATGACTTGCAAATGAAGCATAGAAAGATTAAAAAAATCCAGTTATGAATGAAAAAGGAAAGGAGCTAAATAAGATTTTTCATCCCATAATATTAACAAGATTTCCTTGACACTTCTTCAGAAAGGGCCACTGAGTATTTTTATTGTGATGATTTAAAAAAAAATGATTTTAATTTACTCCATTTATCCTCTGTCAGGGTTCAAAGACAGATTGACTGAATGTCTCAAAGACATCAAAATCAGGGTCCTACAGTGTCCTGGCCTTTCAACAAACCTCAACAGAGGTGAGCTCTACTCAGCGTGCCTGTACAGTAACATCACAAATATTTCAAAGAACTATGTGAGACTATGCAAATATTTACATGAAAGGTTGCCACAAATAAAACCTGGTCCTTCACACAGCTCCTAAGAAATAGTTTTGAAGCTATTCTAGATTAGGTCCTAAAATGCCATTATACTGTACAACTACTTATCAAGAGGTGTTAAAAAACAATGCCTCTTGATAAGCACTATCAGCAGCATCTCACTGAAGTGCACAGCAGTAGTTCCCCAGGCCAGGAAACCAAGATTAATTCTACTTCCACGTGCCAAAAAAAAAAAAAAAAAAAAAAAAAAAAGAAGGCATTAAAAATTTCTGAGCATAGCAGTCATATTTTTTTAAAAGTTATAGGATGCCATACTCATACTACAAATAATCGTCTATGATTATTATTATTATTGTTACTGGGTTTGTTATTATCATCTGTCTAAAAACAGACTTTGACTTCAAATTCAGCCTTGTCACAAGTGCACCACTTGCTGTGTTAGGAACAGTGGGGTGAGGAAGGAGGCTGAAATGCTCTTTTATTTCTTCTCATTTCACTGAGTGGATGGTGAGTGGCACAGGCCATTTCCAAAACAGGAAGGACCAAGAGCCCAGAAGGACCAGAGGCTCTGGAATGGTAGGAGATTGTTCAGGCAGCAACTGCAAACAGCAACAGCAACACAGCACTTGTGACCTGATCACAGGAGGAGCTGGGGGATGCAGCAGCTGCCAGCTTGGCCTTTGGATTCTTACTTCCCCTACACAACATCCCAGGTTCTGCCCTTGTCCTTCTTCCAAGGTGTAAGCAAATAACTTTCTGGCAGAAGCATGTTTGCTTCTTCATATTTGATTATTACCTTCTGGCTAAACTCAAGTGTCTGCCTGCGTCACTGAAAGTCGCTGGCAAGGAAATAAACTTCTCAAGACCATTTGTTCACCATATTTGAGCTGCAAATTAATATGATATGAATAAGGTAGCACTAGGTACTCACACTGCAGGAAAATAAAACCCCAGCAATGTTAACAAACCAGATTTATTTAGATACCTCTCCAGGTCAGCGATTTTTAACCTGTGACCTACTGGTCCTGAGGAGCTGCAAACCACTTCTAAGAGGTCTGTGGCAGATAAGAGCTAAAAGCAGATCTTGCTGGCAGGAGGTTTGAATTCACTCCACGGGGAGGCTCGTGTTGCCAGAAGCAGGTTTCAGGACGCACACATCAAAGCCATGGGGGAAGCACTGCTGCACCACCGTGGCACTGCAGCTACTCAGTGTGGGCCAGCCTGGCCTGGCACAGGAGGAAAGGCCACTATCTTCACGACTGGCAACTCCAAGATAAATATTTTGACCAACATCCCTGAATAATGTGTTGCTTTGTTTTTCCATCAACATCCAGGAATGTAGTTCCAACTCATGTCCAATTTCAGGCAAGGCTACCATGATAGATTTGCTCTAGGTTGACTGTCCTATGAACCAGGATACATTTTGACAGTTTAAGAATGAAAAGAAGAAACAGCGGCACATGATGTCCTACTTGGACATCAACATTTATCTTAGCCCACCTGTCTTTTGGCTTTACATTTACACCTGTAGGTAAACTCCACAACTTGCCATTTCCCCAGTTCATTCATCTATGCCACACACAACATCCTCCTCTTTCCCCACCTAATATTGCCCTAGATGATTCAAATAATCCAAGCTGCTTCCTTTGGCTCTTTCTAAAGCACTAGAGACATTAGTGTCATTAAACTCAGGACAAACAGGTCCATTTAGGACAAAGGCTCAGTGTGCCAATCCCCCCTTCAATTCACAGACTCCCACCCAACTCAGGAAGCTGAGGTTGAGATTCGAGGTCCAGGTAAGCAATGAACATAAAGCCACCTGCGAGGAGGTGTGGACTGGATTGACTTCAGCAGGAAAAGCTTTGGCACAGGAGTTTCAACAGCATGGCTCTTCTAAAAGTTACTTTTCCAAAATCACTTGACGAGCCGGGTCAACTTTCACCCGAAATTAGTGCTTCTGCCAAAACCCAACACATTAATACACACTGAAGAGGCCCCAGAACTAAACATTGTTCTGGTTTGCTCTCCCTGCTCGCTCGGTGACCTTGAGGAATTTGCCCAATCTTTTACCCTTCATCACCAGGGCAAGAGACGGACAAGCTGTACCTGGAGCGGTGCGGGGTGAGCCCTCCGCACCTCCTCGGACCGCGTTATCACTGAAAGCACAGCGTCCATCCACTCCTTCCTTCCTTCCTCCGAGCGCCTGGCTCCCGGATTGTCCCGGCTATCCTGGCTTCCCCCATCCATCTCCTTCCTTCCCCCGAGAGCCTTTGGCTCCTGGCTATCCTGGCTTCCCCATCCACCTCCTCCGAGTGCCTTTGGCTCCCGACTATCCCATCCACCTCCTCCGAGCGCCTTTGGCCCCCGGCTATCCCGGCTATCCCATCCACCTCCTCCGAGCGCCTTTGGCCCCCGGCTGTCCCGGCTATCCCATCCACCTCCTCCCTGCGCCTTTGGCTCCCGGCTATCCCATCCCCCTCCTCCGAGCGCCTTTGCCTCCCGGCTTCCCTAACACCCCGGCCCGCGGGAAAGCGCAACTTTATCGCGCTGCATCTCCCACTGGAGACACCGACTGCGGACAGGGGACACCGGGAAAAGCCGCGGGGAACGGGGCGAGCCGCGGCCCCCCTCGGTTTT
>VYXF01009251.1:144701-183157 GCA_013397295.1 Polioptila caerulea | reverse complement strand
TTTTTTTTTTTTTTTTTTTGCTGTTACATTGCTGCCTAACAGATAACAAGTATCTGAACCAACTGGGTTGTATTTGTTTTGGGGGAGATGTCTTTCCATTCCTTGCATTTTTTTTGAAGTCTTTTTTAAGATCATCCTCCCCCATTTGATTTTGAGGAATGCACATTATGATTTGATTTTAAAATTTTCTTTAATTTTGTCCCTTTATTTATGGCTCTGGTTTTGCAATTTCCGTGTACATTACCGTTAATATTAACTATCCAGTAACGAAATCTTTACCGTGTTTTATTTGTCTCTGCCCTTATTGTATCTTCAAGAGAAAACACCCCCCTGCCCCTGCTCCCTGCGAATTTAATTCCTCTGAACTACTCCAGCGGGATAAAGAGGATTTCCACACCTTTGAACACAGCTGGAAAACGCCTGTTGTAGGAGAGCAAGGAGTTCACCTCTTCTTGAACGGGCTGAAGAGGCAGAGAGAGTTTGTAATTCCAGATTCCTGCTCAGGAGTGGGGCAAGGGCTCGGTGCTTGTGTCCCCTGCCCCTTCCCGAGCTCTCCAGGCTCATTCCCAAGGGAGCCTGGCTTATCAGGAGTGCCGGTGCCAGAGCAGCTAAACACGTGAAGTCCAGACCTTGGACAACTTCATTCCCAGGATGAAGGTTGGAAAAGCCTTCAAATAGCAGCAGGACGGCCGAGGTGGGCATCTCACCACAGTCAGAGATGTTAGCAACATGTGGGTGGGGTTTCATGTATTTTTTCCTACAGTTTTTAAATATAAAATAACCCTCTCACTTAAAAGTTATCCTATAAAGTTTGTGTGTCTTGATACCGGTCAGATTTGTTGAAAAAGCCTCGTTAATACATGGTCTTTTAATAGAGGACTACGCTTAAAATAAGGACTGTGGGATTCCACACGAAAAATACGATTTTCAGGGTGTCCTTGCAGAGTGCAGAGCTGCGACTCAGAGAGGAAGTTGCCCTTTAGGTGTTGGGAACTGTCAGAAGATCTTAAGGCAAAGAATTCACAAAATAGCCAGATTTTAACATCCCATTACATGCCCCAGAAAGGCAGATTGGCGCTAACAATTCCGGAGAGTGTCTGTGCTTCAGCACTTGCTTGATCCCGGTCTGAGAAGACTTGGAATTTCTTAGATATGCTAAAGGTGACAAATTAGCCCAGATGCCCCTGAGTCATTTCATCAGCACAAACTGCTTGACCTTCAAACACTCCGGGTTAGTCACTTATGAAAGGACTTAAAGGTGGCCACTGGGTCTCCAGCATCCTGTGGAGCATCCAGAGTAGGTAAAAATTTTATGTCATTCGAATGCAACCTGTCCTCACTAACCCAAAAATTGTAGCACCATGTGATGGGGCTGCAAAACTTGCAGCCTTGACTCCTACATCAGGCTGTTTGTCAGGCTCTGAATGGGGCAAGAACAGCAGGTTCTGACTGTGGTGAGATCTCACCTCTTTGCATGTGAACAGGGGAGCCTCATGCCGGTGTTTCTGCACGGATTCATCGCCATCATCCTCAAAGGGCTCCCAGGAGGAGCAGCAATAATCCCTTAACAGCTTCTTCAGGTGCTCCCTTCTGCTGCAGGAAAGCAGGCAGAGCAGAAATTATTTCAGCCATCTGAGCTTAGCCTGCGTCTTGTGAGAGAGGGACAATCCTCTTGCCCTGGGGACATGCAGTGACCCAGTGCAGAGCAGTCCTGTGAAACACCCCTGAAATTACGCGTCCGTTCTTGTGGATGCTGTTGTGCTCAAAATACACCCGGAGCTAAAACTAAAAAGTGAAAGTAGTGGGGTTACACCCACAGCACTGCTGTGTCTTCAGAGAGATGCCCCGATTGCTCTCCCACCACCTGAATTAAAGGATAGCGAACATAACAAAAGGATAAAAAAGAAAACTACATCCCTCTCAGAGGTGCCTGAGAGACTGAGTCTTCCTGAACAGCAGGAGCTGGGACACTTGCTTGGACACAGATTGGTTTAAAACCTGCAAGAAGGCAATTTTTTGGTGTGGTTTTCAGAAAAAGGGTTGCTGTGATACATAAAGAAGGGGCTGGCTCGGCTTCAGAGAAATGTGGTTACAGAGCATGAAACTGCAGAGCAGAGGAGCAGCTGTGCAAGGCGTGGGTCTCTGGGGACCAAAAAAAAAAAATTAAAAAAAAAATAGGTGGAGGCACCCTGATTTCACTCTGATGATTTTGAGGTTCTCTCTGGTCAAGTGTCCACAAGAGCACTGATGATTTTTTTTTAGGTTACACTCTGCAGACTGTCTGGAGCTACCTCCTAAATGTGGGCATCCCTTGAAGTCCCTGGAAGGAGCAATGAAGGAACAATGTTCCTGCCAGGGCTCGAAATGCGCTTTTACTTATGCGTTAACACTGCGGTCCTCACAGCACATCCAGTTCTCAGGCCACTATTTCTGTCCCCTGGGAGCAGAGCAGTTGCAAATTACCTTCCATTGAGGCTATTGTCTCCTGGGGTTATGGATCAGAAGCTTGATTTTCCCTCCCGGCTTTGCCATGGAACACACAAAAGCCTCCTGGCTGAGCCACCCAGTGTGGTTGGCTGCCACCCACAAGCTCTGGGTCCGCAGGGTGTTTTGGCTGAACTATAAAATATATGCTGGAAGGAATTTGAGAGGCACAGGGTATAGCCATGGCATTACTGCTGCAGATCGTGCTAGGAAATGGCACAGGCTCCGATGGGATTCCCCCCGGGAGTGTTTGTCATGAACAAAACCAGACCCGTAAGAGAAGTTTGCAACAAAGGGGATTCAGGTGTGTTCAAAAGCTGGTGGGTAGGCCTGGCAGGTCTGCAAAAAGCCTGGCTTAGCCAATGGAAGTGCAATGGAAGAGCTCAGTCAGGTGGATGTTAGACCTGAAATCGAGAGCTTGTGTCAGCTGGAGGGTGTGTGTGTGAGTCAGCACAGGCAGGCGGCCAAACAACCACAAATAACCACAAATTCATGACTAAAACACAAAGAACAAATTGATTTCCATTACATCCCTGACCAGGGGATCCCCGAAGCGGGGGCACACAAGAGGAGCCACAGACATTGTTAAACTCATGCCCCAGCCGGGGGATCTCTGGCCCTGCTGTTTGCACAGGCTTATCAAGGGTTATTCCAGCTGCAAGGTCACTTGGGCTGATTTACAAACCCTCCTCCAGCCTTCTGCTTTTTAACCCATTCCTCCCAAGACTGAGCATTAAAGAACTCTGCCCAATATCTGATGTGTCCTATTGAAACCTTGCCTGGAAAAAGAAAATAGACGAGCTATTCAGGACTATAAATCCACACCAAATCAGGATGGAGCTGGTTCTCCTTCCTGGTGCACACAGAGCACTCGCTGTACTTGTGTGAAACTTCTGCCAATGTTTTTATGGCTGCACCCAGGAAAGCTCTGAGACACAGGCAGTAAAGCCCCTGAGGCTTTTTAAGAAGTATGTCCAGAAATTAAGAGCTGTGTTCAGTCTGAGAACCAGTGTGGAGCTGGCATCCTCCCTCATCCTTGGGCTTGCTTTTCCATGTTCTTCAGGAATGGCAATCCCTTGTGCCAGTTTGACATTTACTCAGGCCTGACTTTAGAAGTTACTGAAAAGCCTGGGAAAGCTCAGGTAGATCATGATCCTTGTTTTAATTAAGAGATTGTCTGGTATTCTTCTCCTCACAGGTGCTGTTCAGTGTGCAGAGACACTCAGCTAAGTCTGAGATCTCCTGAATTGGAACACTCAAGAACAATCTGGTTTTGGTTTTTTTTCAAGGAGTTGTCTGGTTTAAAGCCCAGTTCCTCAGGATAAAGAGGCAGGTAAATTTTTCCCCATGGACATTCATGGATGGTCCATCTCATGTCGTGCTGCCTTTCACAGCTGCAGTGACAGACTCCATGGAGGATACCACTGCAAAAAAATAAAATAAAAATACAGCTTTCAGGATCTTGGAGGGAAAAATTAAATATTTTTTTTTTTCAGAGAAGAGCCCTGCTGGCTCTGACACATCCTGCATCAAATGTGCCTTCTGTTTAGTTTTGTCATAGTCCATCTGACCTCAAAGCAACACACAACAGTGAAATTAGGACCACAAAACAGCACACAAGAGTGAAATTAGGGAACAGGCTCCAGCAGGATGGTTTGAGAGATGGAAGGCATAAAGAGCTGACTACAAAAATCCTCCACATTTTCCAGAGACTGACTGATGGGCAGATATGTTCCTGGGGAGGCAGCCTGGCTCTATCAGCATCAAAGGGGCAGGCAGCTGCCACAGGCTTTTCGTACTGGCAGTGCAGCAACTAAGAAAAAAACAAGATGAAAAACATTTAATGGGGTATTGCATAAAACAGGCTGCCTCAAGACGACTTGAAAAACTTGTTTCAGTAAAGCTACGTGAGGAACAAAGAGAAAAGCAGTTATTTTGTGCCCTGTGATAGATTTTTTTTCCTAGGTTTTGGCTGGGGCCTTTTGCTTAGTTTTTATTTTTTTATTTTTTATCTGGGTTAGTGAATCTAAAGCTAGTGTGAGCTCTTTTGTGCATGTCTTATCTATTCTGCTAAACATAAGGTAGCAGGACACCCTCTTGTCTAGGCTGTCCTCAGACAATTTTGTCCAGGGTGTGAGATGCCAGGACAACCTGGTACCACTGGTGCCTGCATCACTTTGGTTCTTTGGGGTTTTTAGTGCCATTCATCCCTTAGAAAGGAGCTGTTTTGGCCATGTTAACAGAGTTCAGAGGTGCTGGCAGGAGTTGCCTGGATGTGGACATGAGCTACTTGCTGACCTGAACACCTCCCACATTTCTGTGTGTGCCTGTCTGTGTGACCCACATCCACCTTTTGCTTTTCCAACAAAACCAGCGCAGAACTGGCCAGTTTCCTCCTCTTTTGACCCACCTCTTTCTCTTCTTGATATGTTTTCCTGATCTTAAATTTACATTGCTTCATTCCGAAAATGTATTTCCATAAAAAAAAATCCTGGCTATCAACACAGGAGAAAGGGGAAACCTTCTCTCTGACTATGATGTCTATAGAAGAGGGGGTTTCAGAACCCCCTTCACTTGCATTTTGTTGTGAACTTCTGCCAGGTCCATTTCTGTCATTATATAACCACATTTTAATATTAAATCTTAGAGATTATTCATATAACCAGCTGTGTAAGTGCAGTGAGCACTCATCTTCTCATAGACTATGCTGAAACGACAGCAACGAATGCATTGGAAAATAAATGGCAGCATCCAGTTCCTTCAAAATCCAGTTTATTTCTTCATAAGGTACCCCATTTTTAAAGGAATACAGTGTATCTTCACCCTTATCAGCAAAGGCTGACCTTACATAGCTCAGTGAGGACAAGCATGCATAGTTTATAACTGACCCTTTCCTCCTGCAGTTAATCTGGTGGAACATCTTGCCTAAAAGCACAAGTTTAGGATTGCAAAGGCACATTTTTGCCCTGGGTTGCAACACAGGTGAAGTACAGTTAATACCTGCAACGTGGCCCGGGCTGTTGGCTTTGGGAACTGGAATTCCTGAGGCAAACACAAGCCCCTTGCTGGAGGTGCTGGCCCCACTGGGACAGCCCTCCTGTGCTGGTGGGGAATGCTGGGGCAATCGAGAGAGCCTGCAGAGACCTCTGCTCCCCAGCCTCGGGGGTTTTTCAGGCATAAATAAGGTCCCAGCCTTTCCTCTGACTGGAACTGGGAGGTGGGACCTTACTGGCACAGCTTGTGTGGAGTTTGGGATGAGTGACTGGTGGGCATTGCCTTTCAGATGTTGGAAAAAAATCCAGGGTGTTCCCAACAAAATCTCTGTTTTGCTGTGGCACAGTGAATCCCTGCTGAAATGTTCATGGTGTTTTAGGGGTGATTATGGGGTTGATGGTGGGACTGGGTGGTCTTGGAAGGTCCTTCCCACCTCTATGATCCTGTGATTCCACGATCCCAGGTGCAGCACTTGGCCTTGTAGAACCTTGCTGTGTACAGGTAGAGATATTATAAAAGAAAAGCCTTTCAAAATATGGTTTAGGCCCTGCTACTCTAGCTAAGCTACCAGTTATCTTGTGACTTCCCATGTGAAAAAATCACAAGAGTGGAAGCAGTTAGCACAACAAACTGTTCTGGTAAGAGATCCGTTCACACCTGTCAAAAACAAGAAATCTGTCCCAAAGGAATCAGTGAACAAAGTATGGAAACTATAAAGGAATAGAAAGATTTGATGGACAAGTAAAATGCCATTTACTAACCAATGAACTGAACAGCAAGAAAGTGATGAACCAATTGGAGTTATACACAAGATCTTGAAAACTGTATAAAAATGGGCTGTGACATTAAAAATTGACTTTTTCTGTGTGAAGAAACTGAATCCCTTCTGCTTATTACTGCAACAGAAGCTCATGAGGTTCTTGTGGTCCCACTTCCCAAACTCTTCCAGATCTCTCCGGGCTGGCAGTGGGACTGAAAAAAATCTCCCAGCCTTGATGACTCTGTGACTAAAGAGCTGGGGCAGACACAGCTTAATTAAAGCCATAACAAAAAAATCCAAGCTACTTATAAGATTTAAGTACTCTCAGAAAAGTGTCTTCAGTGCTAGAAGGTGGAACATAATTTACAAAGTCAAGAACTTGAGCTTCATGTATCTTTTCCCTTCTCCCCTTTGTTTTCTGGTCAAAATCCTTAAGACTGATTCAGCCCTCTAAAAAGGGACTTCAGAAAGTCAAATTGAATCCAAAACCCAATAAGATAATTGGGAAATGTAAACTTTTAAATGTCATTTCATTCATTCCTAAATATTGAAATAAACTCTGTGGAATCTTCTCCATTTTTTTCTCACTAAAATTTATTTCTTGTTTGTTTGACTTACCAGTACTAAGATTTACCTAAGGTGCTCCATGTTTTAAAAACTGAAATTGGAAAGCTATTTAGAAAAAAGTTAAGTCAATTGTTTTACTGAATATGAAAAAAAGGCTGTAGAGAGAACAAAATACTTGAATGTTTGAATCCTAGATAGATACTGAAATAGATGTAGAAATCGAGATTTATTAAGGAAAAAAAAAAAAGTGGGTTTAGTGTAAAAGTTTTTGCTATTCTAATTGCTCAGTAATATTTAGTGAAAGAGCTTCTCAGTATAAATATACAGAGTATATTTAATACCAGAAAGAAAATGGAAAGGATGAAAGTATGTGGGTTTGCCTCCACCAAACTCCTGATAGCAAATAAAAATTAATGATCAAAATTACAGCAAGAGATGTGAACTTTTTCATTCATTATTCAGTTTTTCTTTTGTTATTATATAAACTATTTATGGCTCTTAGAAAATGAAGCTGTATGCATAAAGTACAGTGCCTACTACCACTCCTGGTATTGTAGATCCTCTGTTTGGCCATAAGTCCTTAAATTATCAAGCAATAGTTTTCATAAGATTAATACGTTTACATTTCAAATGCATGTGCATGTTGTTGCATGAGTAAACTGAATGAATCACAAGTATTAAGGAAATAACTGTAGGCCAAATAATAACTGTAGTGGAAGCAGAGATTTTGCTTTATTTTATGGGTGAGTGTGAGAAAACAGTGAAGTGAAATTTTGGGAAGAGGAGATCAGAGTTTATCTTTCTGCTTCCCCCAAAACCTGCCTTCAGTAACGTGTTCAGAAACTCTAAAATTATGAGGCCAAAATGCAAAGGTTACATGAGTAACTATGCTGAAGAATAATAATTATATAGTAAGAAAACAGCTGGTAGAGACTTATCAGACTGGATAGCACCACAAGCTTTTTAAAATTTATGTTTATTAATACTGATGTATGCAGTTAAATGTAGTAAATTCATATTGTTGGAAACCAGATGAAATGAACCCCAGGGGTAACCAATTAAAGGCAATGCAATTATACAAGGACTTATTTGGAGCAAAACATTGAGGGGAGGTGTGATATTAGGAGGCTTTGAGAAAATGGTCATGAGCTAAAAATAATAGAATTCGATTAAGATGGGAGGTAATCAGAAATGGAATGGGAAAAAAAAAATCAGAAAACATTACTTCTGCTGGAACTTGGGATGAAAAGGATCTATTTACTGTGTGACTTTGCAGTGGGGTGCTTGTGTGAAATGGTTTAAAGCTCTAATTCCTAGGATGGTGATCTTAATTCAAGGAGATACCAGAAAAACGAGGGAGTACACAGGAGGAGAAAGCAGGGACAGGCTGGTTGGGGTTGGTGCCCCAAGGTATTGCAGAGCATGCAGGTTGGCCAAACCAAAGCTCAGCTGGAGCTGAGTCTAGCAAAGGATATGAAGGACCACAAGAGCTCTTCCTTTAAGTACATTTTGCAGTGAAATGAGGGCTAAGGAAGATCTTGGCCTGGGGCTGGGGACCCTGTGCCTAATAAAAAATGGGCTGAGGTGCTCAGAGCTGTTTTTTACCTGGTTTATCACATCTCAGGTTGGTTCTCTGGCCCTTCAGGGGTCTGAGCCCCTTAGCAGAGCCTGTGGGAGCAAAACCACTCCCAGAGGAAGAGTTAGTGAGAGCTTGGGTTAATTAACCAGAGACAAGTCCATGGGAGCCCTGTAGAGACCTGGGGAAGTGACCTCTGTCACTGCAAGGCCACTCTCTGTCATTCATCACAGTGAGGTTCCCAATGACTGGAAAAAACCAAATAAAACACCCAGCCTAAGGAAGGACAAGGAGCACCTGAGGAGCTAGAGGATGGTCAGCCCCAGCTCAGTCCCTGGGCATGGCACACAACAAATCCTCCTAAGAAGCCATTTCCAGACACAGGAACGACAAGAAGTTGATTTGGAAGAGCCAAAATGGATGTTCCCAGGGGTAAATGTGCCCTTCCAGCCCAAACACTTTCAGCGATGGCAGGACAGGCTCTGTGGACAAAGGGAGAGAAGTGGACATCATATTCCTAAACTCCAGCAAGGCCTTTCACAGTGTTTCCTTCAATATCTTTATTGCCAGACTAGTGAGATGTGGACTGGATAAATGGGTGATAAGGTGGGTGGAAAACTGGCAGGACTGCTGGGCTCAGAGCATTGTTTGTGATCTGTCAGTTGTCCAAAGTCCAGCAGTGACCAGTTCCCAGCAATGTGCCTGGGGAATCAATACTCAGACCAGGGGTGGTTTAAGCCTTTTTTAATGACCAGGACAGCAGGACAGAGAGCAATAAAAGTTCCCACTGTGGAAGCAGTTGAGGAACTGGGCTGCTATTTAGAAGGACTACGGCAAATAACTCAGCTCTAGTGAGGCCATGTGTCCATGGGGCTCCCAGGTCAAGTTATGGACTTTCAGGAGAAAGTCCAGCACAGGGCCACCAAAACTGCCAATGGGCTGGAGCACAGGATGCATAAGAAGAGTCAGGGTGAGCTGGGACTGTGCAAACTGCAGAAGAGAGTTTAAATTCCCAGCACAAAGGAATTTATTGCTGCCTGGCTCACAGGAGGTTGCAGGGGACGGAGCCAGGCTCTTCTCAGAAGGGCAGGGAGACAGGACAAGAGGCAGTGGGCTCAGGTAGAAAGATTGGAATCCCTGAGTAGGTACCATGAAAAGGAAACACCAGCATGAGTCTGGTCAGACTGGGGCCCAGAGAGGTTGTGGCATGGAGATACTGAAAACTCAGTTGCACAAGCCCTGAGCAGCCAGGGCTGACTGACCCTCCCGTGGGCAATGGGCAGAGCTCCCTGCCTTCCACAGCACCACAGAATATTCTGAGTTGGAAGGGACCTGCAAGGTTGATTGAGTCCAGCTCCTGGCCCTGCACAGAGCAAGAATTGATGGATTCAAGTGAGCATCAAGGAAGACAAGAGAGGAAAGTACCAAAGGCAGGGACGGGAGCTCTTTGCAGAGCTTGGTGCAAGGACATATCTGTGGAATGTAATAGGAGGAAAACCTAATTTGATAATAAATCCCTTTTTCCATGTTTCCTTTATCTATTATATTTTTAGGACCCAAGCAGATCTTTCTTATTTTAGGATATTATCTCTCCAGAGCTTTTCTTTCTGATCAGTTTTCTGTCCATATTAATTTAATTAAGAAGGCAAAGCACCTAGCAGCCCAGTTTAGGCACAAAAACTTCATTTCAGTAAAATAATTTTGCATATTATCTTACACAGTCAATACAGGAACTTTGTTTGTGGGCTGTTATTAGAGAACAAAATTTCACCATCAGCCATAAGGAAGGGAACATGTTTTTCATATCTGCCTGGTTGCCTGAGGAATTACCATAACATGATAAAGGAATTAACAGTTAACCATAAAACTGAGTTAAAGGTGCCCTTTCATGCCTCGTCATGTGAATAAATCAAAAGTTTGAACAGTGACATTTCCTTTGGGCTGTTTTGCTACTAAAGGGCTTTTCCTTTCTAATCTTATAATTAGTACTTGCACAACAGCTCTGTTCCTCCCAGGCACGTTGCCAGTCAACTGTGCCCTTCACGTGCTGGGTTTTGGGGCTCTCAGCAGTTCAAGTTGCAGGGAACAAATTTAATGCACATTTCAAACAAAGTGAAGTCATTACTAGGAGGTCATGTGTGCACGTGGACTGTACAAATATCAGTGGAAAACACGGGATTGTGTGTTTGGGGACACCTCCAGGAGTGGGTGTGAGTGCCAAGGTGCAGGGGTGTAAGGTATGGCCTGAGCTTCCTCTTCTCCTCACTGCCTGTCTTCATTTTTAAACAGGAAAGCAGAATGGAAGGTGGCTGCAGCTGGAATCTTCTTCTAGGTTCTGCAGGAATCTAAAGGAAGGAAACATGAGAAACGATGATAAAGATGTCCTAAGGAAGGTCACTGATAAGAGAATGAGAACTCTTTGTACCTGTGGAGTAACCACCATCCTGGCACAGGGAAAATCCACGTTCAAGTTACGGCCACGAATCACACAGCAGGTGGGCTGAAATCTTTGTCCCTGTCCATGTCCCAGGTAGCATTTCCCACCTCACTGACCCTCTGGATCAGATTATCTGCCAAAACTCTGCCTGGGCCGGGAAGAAGGTGCTGGGATGGATCTGGCAGGGCACCTCTGCATTTCCTCATGACCAAGGGCTCCAGGTCACACAGCAAAGAGCTACAGAGGCATAGATGGCAGCTCATGGGGGCCTGCAGGGCTTCAGAGGTGCTAAAAATTTGTGTTTGAGTTTGGTTCCACAAGTCTTGACCTCATTCTTATTTGGTTTCCTTCCCTCAGCTGAATGGGGAGCAGACAGTAGTTACCTGCCTGGTTTTGTGAGGACAAGCACAATAAACAGGATCCAGACACCGAGGTGTGAAAGGTAGATTATCTTTTGTACAAATAAGGAACTGCTAGGCCTTCTAGCAAAAAAAAAAAAAAAAAAAAAAAAAAAANCCGACGGGCCTATAGAAAAAAAAAAAAAAAAAAAAAAAAAGAAAAAAAAGAAAAAAAAGAAGAAAAAAAAAGAAAGATAAGGAGTGAAGAAATTTGGCTGCACTTGTCCTGACACCACGTGTTATACACAGCAGTGCTGTGCTGTTTGCATCTCTCCAATGTGGCCAACAAGAAGTTATTGATCAGCAGGACTTATGTCAGCACCTCTCATCCAGAAATGCTGTACAGGCAGTGCTCTCTCTCTCCACAATATGGGAAATCCATCAAGTGTTGCTTTCCCCCATATTTTAATCTAAATTTATGCGTGGGAGAACGGGTAAGAAAAAAGCTTGGAGATATCTCGCTGTATTTTATCACGGGCATTTGTACTGTTGGCATCAGCGTTTTTGGAGCTGCTCCATTTTTTTTTTTTCCTCTCCTCTGTGTTGCTCAATCTTCTGGCCACAACTGGGAGAACAAATAGCATAGTTTATAATCTCTGAAGCATGAGTAAAACATGTTATCTTAAACTGCAGACTAGTTATAAAAATAGCTGCAAATTCTACCTATAAATATATAATAACATAGAAACATCAGGGGCAGAAAAAAGCTAAAAAATTTGCAAAATGCCATTCATTTTCTCAGTCTTCCCAGCTCTGTGTGGAGCCATATCCATGCCCTTTGCGTTGGGTCCCATGTTTTCCCTCTTTTTGTGACTCTGGAGAGCCCCTATAGCCTGGATTCTCCCCTGAGTTAATGGTTAATGGAATTTTAGCTGAGGTGATAAATCCTGCTTCCTGCTTCAACCTACACAGCCCCTTCCCTCCCCCTCCCAAAAGAGGGTTAAGGGGGATTTACATTTCTCCACCTCCTCCCCTGCCTCCACACTGCTGCCCTTTGCATCCCCTCCCCGTTGGGGATTGCTCCACATCTGAACAAAGGGAGGGGTCTTCAGCCAGGAGAATGGGGCTGGTGTCTAAATAAAAACTCACCAGCTCCTGGTGTTTCTGTTGCTGGTTTTGTGTTTTCCTTCTGGCTCAGTACTGGTTTAGTTTGTCTGGCATTTTCAGGGAATGGGGCTGGGTTTTAGGAAAGGGAATTCCACCTCTCAACCCAACAATTGTGAGATCTGCATGGCAACTCTCATGGCTGGGGAACAGGGTATTTTGGAGGGGACATTGACAGACAGACAGAATGACAGGGGTTGGACATGATTGCAGATACAGGTGCCTAATTTTAGTCTCCTGACATGTAGGTGATTTCATGTGAGCTAAGTTTCTACATCAGGGTAAGCTGAATTGCCCTCCTGAAAATGCACATTGTACAGTGGAGTCTTAGCCAAGAAAAGTAGTTTAGGACAGCAGCATTTGGGACTAATTCCCCCTTTTAGTATTCTATCCTAACCAGAGTCAGGCTTTTGAAATAATTTTTGGATGCTACACTTTTCTTCTTTTCTTATTTTTTAAAAGATTAATATCCTACTTTAGGGTACAGGCAGAGCTAGGGCACTGCTTTGTTGTGACAATTTCATATTTGTGTTATTGTGAACCATTTATTTGATTACATTTCCATGGGGAATCCAGTAAAATATTTTAATCTTGCTAAATCTACTGCTGCAGGGTGGGAGTAAAGACTTGCTTGGACAGCCATGCCCTGAGAGCAGTTTGCAGTGGTTCACTGTCAAAACAGTGGCAAATTCTGTAGAAAAGGAGGTCAAAAGTGGAGCATCAGTCAACAATGCCACAGTTTTACGAAAATAAAATAAACACAGGCTGTAAATATAAATGAAGGCAGTGCCTGCAAATGGGGGAAGGACTCTTCCCTCCCTGCTCCATCACTGGAGTTTTGTATCCAGGAACTGACTGAGTATAATTCAAGAAAGCCCCAGGGAGAGTGGTGGGAAAGATCAGGAGCAAAATCTCCTTCCCAGGACTTCCAGGAAAATACTGTAGCTTTGTTTAGCAAGGCTTAAAGCAGCTGAAGCCAAAGGGGAGTGTAAATTCTGGTGATTCTTCACGAGCATAGAAGCTGGAAGGTGTAGTGGTTTCTGCATCACTTTAGGATTTTGCATCCAAACCATGTTCATTTTTACTCCTTTGATGTACCTACCCTGGACACAGTCTGCAGACCAAACAGAATTCAATCAATAATTCTGCTTTTGAAAGCACACAAACTGCATAAACATCTATAAACCCCAAATCATGTCACTGTGCACGTGAACAGTGGTCAGGGCTGCCCTCCCTGAGCTGTGGGGCTGTTCCCTACCAGCTGCCAAGGTGGCCTTTGGAGACAGGCCAGAGCCAGGCAAATGATGGAGAAATAATCTCAAATCAATATTTCACGGAGGAGATGTTAATAGATTGTCCATATGTAATTCACAGATACAGCTTTCTGCCTGTGAGTAAACTGTTAGGTAAAAATTCCTCTGATTAACAACCACATTGATATTTCATTTCTTATTTGTGTTAGCATTAATCCTATTCATTTTATAGGTTGGGTATTTGAATTCCAGCATTTGGTGGCTGCTGTCGTGGAAGAATAATCATGCTGAGATCAAGTTTGACATTAAAATAGACTGATCAAGCAACTGCTAAAAACTCAAGCACTGTTTGCATCCAGGGCTTCCAATTTCCATTTTTAGAGGAAAGAGGGAGAAATAGGAAGAAAGTGATTTTCCTCCATTACTGAATTAAATTCATGTCTGTGGAAACTGATCAGGAGCTTCTGGTAAAGTCCAGCCTATAACCTCAGCCTAAGCACCAGTTCATCCATGTCATCCTCATGGATGGATGTTGGCATCTAAAGTGCTGGGAAATCTCAGAATATTAGGTCTGTAAGCCAAAACTTAGAATTAGAGACAGGGTTTGACCTGAAACCTTGGGAGAGGCTCCCAAGTTTAGGAGCTAGAAATTAGAATGTGGATTTAGAACTTAAAGCAGAGTGTGTCAAGTTGAGGAAAGTTTAGTTTTGGAGCCAAAAAGTCATAGACAAAGCAAAAGTAGTTACAAAGGTTATGAAGAGGTTTTAGAATGTAATACTGTAAGGTTTAGCTGTTCAGAGGGGATTGGTTAAAAAAGTTCACACTGTAATAACATGAATTAGCTCAGCATTGGTTTAATAACATAAATATCTAGTTAGCAGAATTTTATTTGCCCACAAAGCCTTAAATAATTTGATAAGCAGAAATCTTGATATTTCTTTGCCATTCTTCTGACATCTGTAAGACAGATCCATCCCCTCTCTGCCTCCGTAGAAGATGAGAAAACAAACTTCACTTTCCCATGGAATTCAGAAGTCCCATTTCTCTGTTTCAAGAAGAAATCCCCCCACCCAAAACGCAAGGTGTAAAATCATTATGTGAGAAATCACAAACTCACAGATGGACCCTGCTAATCCAGCTTGCAGTCCATTGCAGAATTGGTGAATGAGTTTTACCATTCTCCTAAATTTGCATTCCAGTTACCCACAGCATCTGAGGGCATTTCTTAGTATTTTTCAGTTCCTTCCCTGTAGTGTAAGCCACTCCAGAACTAGACTGGCAGAATTAAATACCCTCAGTCCGAATTAACCTGGTGAATAAGAATGTTCCCTGTGAAATTAGCTGCAATTTTTATATTACCACCAATGGCAATTCCATGGCTGCTTCTCAGAGTACTGCACTGAAAATGAACTCTTAGTCATAAATGAGCTTTTTTAAAAGTTAAATGTCCTGAATATGCACGACTTCACTTTTGTGTTGGCAAACATTGCTCTGTTAGATTCAACCAGCTCCCTATCATCTCCAAGGAAATTCAATAACTATGTTATATTTATCGTGTGTTAGAGATTGGCTTCCAGAATTTCACTGAGGCAGGAATTGTCATCCTTGTCACTTGCCTATTCAAAGAAATTACTGCTCCAGGGACTCATGGCAACCAATTAGGAAGGACTTAGAGGAAGGGGCTAAGAGATTCAAATAAAAGAGTGACGCACACAAAAAGAAATTCTAATTTGCAGTCGGTGCCAGATCAATCCAAATTCAAATTTCAGGCCTAAAAACAAACACAAATCCTGGGCTGCAGAAACATGTTACCTCTGGCTGAGTTCTGCCTCAGAAACCCTCCTTGTCCTTGGCTGGTCACTCCCTGGCCACAGCATCTGCTGTCTCCTCTGCAGGTTGGTCAGCGTGGCCTCGATGTAAACTCTGTGATGAGTTGGCATAAATCTCCTCTTCCTTTCCCCTTCCCTTTTTATTTTTTTAGCTTGTTTGCTTCCAGCCTGGACAGTTTCAGAACCCCAAGCCCTAGCTGCTCAGGGAGGAGGAGCAGGGAAGTGCTGGACTCTGGGGACCGAGCTGTTTTTCACCACTGCCCTCCACTGACTGAGGCAGCTCCCAGGTGCCTGGAGCTGTGGAGCACCCTTCAGCTCAGATCCAAATATTTCACTTCCACAGGCACTGCAGAGTGAGTGGGAGAGGATGAGAGCTGGATGCTGAGGGGCTTGAAGCAACAGAGATGATAGAGGCAAAGAGAGGAGCGAGTAACTAAATTTTTCCTGAAAGCCAGGAGACTTTGCAGGGAAGCAAGGTTGTTTTGTCAGGTGGCTGTGTGGAGGAGCAGCAGGTGAATTGAAAGGAAGAAGCTCTAAAGGGGGCAGAATTTGGGAAAGGATGCAGAAGCATGAAGGGTGGCTGTGAAGCAAACTGGAGGAGAAAGAACAGAACAAGAGAGTGAAACAGCTCCCTCTGGAGCAGACCTGGAACAGAGAATTTAAATCTTTGCTTCGAGCCACAGCAGGGCTTCCACTTCTCACACAAGGGGGCGATTTGCCCGCTCAGTACTGAAAGGTTACAGAACCAAATTCTTTATCAAGCACAACCAGCTGTGGTCTTCAGCGAGGCAAAACACCCCAAACTTCTGTAAGGGACGTTTGATGGACCATCATGATAGAAACAAGGAAACGTGGCACGGTTTGGGTTGGAAGGGACCTTAAAGATCACCCAGTGCCAACTCCTGCCTGCCACGGTCAGGGACACCTTCCACTGTCCCAGGATGCTCACAGCTCCATCCAACCTGGCCTGGGACACTTCCAGGGATGGGGCATCCCCTTCTCAATTTGCCTGGAAGCAGCAGGGAGGCTGTGGTGCCACCTCGTATCAGTTACTTGCCACAGAAAATTCCCAGCTGCTTCTTTGTCTTTATTAATTGTAATCTAATTAATTGTAACTAGTTGTCTCATTAATTGCATCAAGAGAGAAAGAGCACTGGGTGTGGAGGGGACACACATTGTATTGCCACGTGCTAATCAGGACAGATCCTGAAAGATGTTTGGGCTTGTTCCTGTACTGCAAAAGACCCATCCTGTCCAGCACAGAAAAAACAAAATTGCTATGCAGCAACAATCCTTGTTGAAGCTTGTGACTTGCCTTAAAACACAGCTGAAACCACTTTTGTTTTTCTGCAGAGTCAGACCTTCATAGATCAATCATGCGAGGAGGTTTCCTGCAGCTGTGATTTTTGAAGACTTCCCAGGTGCTTTGTGTTTCCCTTTCAGTGCTCTCAGAATCCATATAAAGTGAGGAGGTTGGAGGGGAATTTCTCTTTTGCTGTTTTTGACTCTGTGTGTTGCTGTTTTCTTAAAAGGCAATGTACATTTTGGGCTAAGAGATGCAATTATTGCAACTTCCCTGTGCTGGGAGAGGCCTCACCTGGGAAGATTATTCCATGAGACAGCAGGTGAGAATGAAAGCACCTCAGTGTTGTTCTCCTTTTTGTTTGCTTGGTTTTGTTTTCTGTCTTTTCACCATGGATCTGCCTGTGGGCACCTTTCAAAACAAGGTGGGGGATGAGAAGTTGACTTTTGCTTTAGTAAAAGGAAATTGCTGTGCTGGATTTGAGGGTTTGAAGTGTGGCTGGTGATTTTGCCTGGCTGTTGGGAGCTGCAGCAAGGGAGGATGCAGCCAGAGGAAAGCAGGTGAGTATGGGGCACTCTGCCACTCCAGACTCTGGCATGGTTAACAGGGTTTGACAGCCACAGCTGCCCTCAGCTCACCCCAGTGGGGCCCAGACTAAAGAATTCAAGTATTTGTCTTTCACTTTTTCACTCTACATAGATGGGAGGAGATTAAAGACAAAGTTGCCACAGATATTCTGGGAATGGTGGATTTCACATGCTTCCAATGTTCCTCTGGTATTAAAAGTCTGTCATTCATGTATTAGTGCATAACTGCTTAACAGGCAAATGGAATATTGCAGACACTTCCTCCTCAATAAATACCACACTGAGGTTGCAACTGTGCTTTATTCAGGCATCTCCTGGATGAGAATTCCTTTGACTGAGTCTCACTTTGAGAGTCTGATTTTGTGCCCTGAGCAGTTTTGTGTTTTCTCCTCTGGATGTCATGCACTGAAATAGTGACAGGCAGAGCCGAAGGGCTGCAGGACTTGTGGTAGTTTGCAAATGCACCTCTTCAGTGGACTTTATTAACTAAATGTATATGTAAATGAAATTCCAAACTCCTTGTGGCCGCTGTGTCTAGACCAGTGTGTGAATTTGCTCTCTCCACCGAGTCCTGCTTGTCCTCTTCCCACTTTGCAGTGTCACTGCTGGGGTTTGATTGAGGCTGTGAGTGTCGGGTCCTCTCTGGAAGGTCGTGTCTTTGTGCTGCTTGCTTAGGTGGTGCCTGGTACAATGCTGTGCCCTCAGCTGAAGGTTCATGGTGCCTTTGTGGGGCTGCAGTAAATAAACTCTTTGAAAGAGTCCCTCGGGTGAGGTGAGCTGAGTGATGCATTTGTGTGAGAGACACACGCGAGGAGTCGATGGCATTTAAGCATTTTGCTGGTGAAGACACCAGCTGTCCTGGAGGAACAGGAAAGCTATTGTGGGCCTGGACCTGCCTGCCTTCCTCTGGTGCCAGTGCTGCACAAAGCAAGTTTTTGTACCTCTAATGCTATTCAGCTTACCAAAAGGTACAGACTGGGACCAGGCAGAGATCATAATTAAAGAATTCTCAGCTTCCACCCCTCATGTAAAGGTCATGTGTTCATATTTACAAATGCCTCCAGCATTTGTAAAGTGCCTGATGTTCTCCTAGTGCTGGGCAAACAATAGCAAAAACAAGGCAGAATTAATTTTCAAGTTATGTGAGGTTTTAGTAATAGGGATTAGAACAACAAACAAGTTTTAGTCATCCCTCCTTGTATATGAGGAGATTCGACCTTGTGAGACTAATCAGATTTTATTTGTACTAGTAATCCCAGATAGTCAACACTGACTCAAGCTTCATCTGCTTTTATTCCCTCCAGGTGGGGGAAAATAATTTTATTTGGAAAAAAAAAGGTTTGGGATATGAAAAATCTCATTGTCTTTTTTTAAAAAATTGGTTTTCTGTGTCTTATGCTCCACTGTTAATCTTCAGAATATTTTTTTTAGCATATCTGACATCTGGAAATATCTAAATATTATTATTGCTGTTAAATGAAACCTGAGATTCCTGTATGACAGCTTGCCTTTGGGAGTCTATATTTGAGTTAAAAAAAACAATAACATGGGACTACTGTTATAAAATCATAAGAGTTGGCAACACTTTTAAGTTTTGAAACCAGGTAGGAAAGCATTGTAAAAGAGAAGGAAACAGCCTGGCAGGAGACATTTTCCTGACGATGAAACCCCATGGAATAATGAGTGGCCAGAGGATGCACAGGGGACTTTATAGGTCACTCTACCCACTTCGAGCACAGGAAAACTCCAGTCTTCAACCATTGAGTCTGCATTGTATTCATGGCCTTTGCTAGANTTCATCTGCTTTTATTCCCTCCAGGTGGGGGAAAATAATTTTATTTGGAAAAAAAAAGGTTTGGGATATGAAAAATCTCATTGTCTTTTTTTAAAAAATTGGTTTTCTGTGTCTTATGCTCCACTGTTAATCTTCAGAATATTTTTTTTAGCATATCTGACATCTGGAAATATCTAAATATTATTATTGCTGTTAAATGAAACCTGAGATTCCTGTATGACAGCTTGCCTTTGGGAGTCTATATTTGAGTTAAAAAAAACAATAACATGGGACTACTGTTATAAAATCATAAGAGTTGGCAACCCTTTTAAGTTTTGAAACTAGGTAGGAAAGCATTGTAAAAGAGAAGGAAACAGCCTGGCAGGAGACATTTTCCTGACGATGAAACCCCATGGAATAATGAGTGGCCAGAGGATGCACAGGGGACTTTATAGGTCACTCTACCCACTTCGAGCTCCAAAAAACCAGGAAAACTCCAATCTTCAACCATTGAGTCTGCCTTGTATTCATGGCCTTTGCTAGGCTAATCCTCCCCTCCCCAGCTCCTTATTTGCTGATAATCTTTCTTTATGCTGATAAAAGTTTGAACTGCAGGAACCTTTTGGCACAGTCTCTGCCCTGTGCCAAGGGGATGCTCGGGGAGGATCCCCAAGACTCAGGGCAGAAGCAGAGATTGTGGCTCTCTGTTTTACTGTCAGTAGGGTCTAAAGGATGGTTTATGAGCTGCTCAGAACAAGGAACTGGTCAAGGCTTGCTCACTTTCCCCAAGGACCAACACCAAAAGTCTGGAAAAGTCCTGGCTTTTAAAGAGGAAGATGGCTCAAGTTTGTCAGTGGTGTTTTAGCACTGAACAAAGGCTTAGAGAGCGCTGAAAAGGAGATAANAAGGATCCACCTTGGGCAGTACAAGAGCCTGGCCAAGGCTACACCCAAGATGGATGATGGGGTCACGAGTTTTCACACTTTTATAATTTTTGGTCCATTTACATTCTGGGGTTAATTGTCCAATTACAGCTCTAAGTTATGCAGTCCCATCCTCCCAGATTGCTCTCCTCAATTCTCTGTTGGTTACACTTTTTGGGCCCAAAGCTGCAGTGGTGTCCTTGGTTCTGGGGCTGGAAAAGGATTGCTCTGTGTGACTGAACTGTGAGGAGAACTTGCTGACACTTTATATGAAGTTCAGAGTTATAAACTATAATCTAGAATCTGGAAAATGTGAATGTTAAACTTAAGGCATCAGAAATAGCACCAGGGTTCACTGCATTCAGCAGTGTGGAGAGGTATCAATTCATGCTCTGATGGCTCATCCTGCCTCTGCTTTTCTCTCAAAACTCTGAATTTCAAAGCCTGTCATTCTGGGGGGATGGCCAGAGAGTGTCCTAGCATGAACTGCACACTCAGTGTAACACAAACCCCTCGGTAAGAACTGAAGAATTGGGGGAACAATGAAGCCTCTGTGCAGCTCCTATCTGATCATGGAAGCTCATTCAGTGAGAGCACTGAACACAGTGTGGGCAGCAGGGAAATCTCCTTCAGAAAGGCTGACCTGGCACCCAGGTGATGGGAAGTGCGTCATCCTTCACTCCCCGAAGGAGCAGTGTCCTGATCTCCAGCTTGCCTGGCAGCCAGGGACACGACCCTGCTTCGGAGTGAGAGCCAGGCTGCTGGCTCACCCTGCCACCATGGTCTGTCCCTTGTGCTGCTGTGGCCTGTGTGCTCTTGTACCCTCTCTTCATGCAGGGATTAAACTTAAAATGGAGGCAGTTTGATTGCACACAATAAAAAAAAAATTAGCAGCACTGTTGTACCAGTGAATTGTCCTGCCCATTTTGGTGAATCCACCCAGAGAGAGACTAGAGTGGTTCAATCACCAGTTTCACACACTGGCATCTTCCTAGTGTGAAAAATTGAAACTCTCTCTGAGTTTAGACTATATTGGTGCTTCTTCTCCATTCATCTTCCCCTCCCCACCTTCTCTGACCTGCTTCAGGCTCGTGCTGCTTTTTTGGGAAGTTCCTGGCTCTGTGTTACCATCAGAGAGAGCAGGAGAAATGGCCCTTCCCAGACAATCCCCTCTAAAAGCATGTTTAGCTTTGATTGGGAGGGGTGAGAAGAGGTTCTCCTGTCTCTGTTTGACTCTGTTTTACTTTGAAGCCCTCAAACTTCATTCCCCTGGCTTTGTCTGCCTCTCGAATTTGGGAGCCAGCAGAGGGAATATGATGAAATGGGCATTTAAGGCAATTAAGGAGCAGGCTGGAGCACAGGCTGAGTTATCAATCATTGCAAGATCTACCTGGAGACATGAAAGAACTGTGTAGGTGCTCAGCACATTCAGTACTGCAGGTACAGAAGAGGGGATTTCTTTGTGTTTCTCTTTTAGCTCAATCTGCAATGAAGTGGATAAAGTTGTTACTTTGCCTGCTCAGTGTCTTATGGTTTCATATAGTGCTCCAAATCAATACTCAGGAAGAGATAAAAACAGGAAATAACTTTTCCAGAGTTCTGGTCTAATAAAAGTTTAGGACTAAAGCAGAAGATGGACTGAGAATCCCAAAGTGACAAAAAGCACTTAGCTTTGGCTCTTTTTAAAAAAACCTTCTCATGCAGCTGCAGTAAACCAAAAGAGAAGTGCTCAGCTTAGAGAAATCCAGAGAATAGAAGTGTTTTAGCCCACTTAAAAAAAAATCTGTCAAGAATCAGGCTACATCCTACAGTGTCTTCATGTTGTTACTCCTGTTTATTAAAATAGAAATTGTGTACTGATTTTTACAGTGCCCACTGTAAAAACCCTGCTAGCTGCATCAACAATGTATTAGTGAGTCAACAATAAGATATTAGGTGAGTGTTTGTTTGGTTTTTTTTGACAGGATAATATTCTAGTCATTACAAGGGGATAAATAGGAAAAGTTCTGCCTGTCTCCAGTTTAAATTATCTGTTGCAGTCCCGTAGTTTGGAGCTGTGCTGGCCACAGAGCTGTTCTAGCCAGTAATGCTGATGAGCTTGTAAATGCCGCTGGATTCAGGGTTTAGGGCATGAAACACTTTCAAAATGTGGCAGTGATTTTTTGACTTCAAACCCTGAGCAACACCAGGCAAAGAATGTGGAAGGGGAAAGAAACTGAAGCAGTGTGTGGTGGCGTGGCCAAGCTTAGAAAACTTTTGGGAAAATAGACTGGGATTTATTATTACTTTTTCTGTGGCATCAGTTACTGAATTTAAAAAAAAAAAATAAAAAAAAAAAATCTGTGTGATGATAATATTTTTTTAAGAAAGGATTTTTGTGGTGTTGGCATTTAGGCAAAACCCCACTAGGTGTCCCCCGCCTGTTAGGAGAGCTGGAGTCCGAGGGAAGCAAAGCTGGATGGAGCAGCCTGCGGTGGTTTGGGAGGGTCCGGGCTTCCTGCTCCTCCTCCTGCCCACCAGACAGCCCTGAAAGCTGGTTCTGATCCTCGGAACATTCCTGTGTCACTCGTGAGGCATCCATCCGTGTCCCCAGGCTGCGACGGGACTTGGAGATGTGCGTTCCTCTGGATGCTGCTTGACGGGCACACACGCTCTGTGTTTGTGCTGTGCACTTAGAAGAGGATCAGACAGCCAATTTCAGCAATTTAGAACCTTAATATTTATCAGCATCGGTGTGGAAATGCCCAAGTATGTGCGTGCGGGCAATCAGATTTTACCTGAACTTGCAAACCTCTCGAATCAGTGAGGGTCACCTGGCAATCAGACTTTTTTTCTGGTTTTTGGTGCATTTTTTGATGTGGGGTTAGGAATACTCCAAGCGCTGCTGTGCTACTACTGCCTCAGATCTCTCCTTTTGCTTTGCTGGAGGTGATGGGAAGGGTGTGGAAGACTCCAAGTGCATCTCTGCTTCACTTCAGTGAGCCCCACTTCGCCTTTTTGGACAGCAGAAATTCAAAATCTCTGTAGAAAGCGGAGGTGTTTGGAGCCTTTCAGGCAGAAAATTAGCATGCTGACAAGGACTGTGGTTCAGAGTGTCTGCAACCCAAATTTAGCCTTACTAAAAAAAAAACCCTAAAACTAAAAACCCCACTGGTTATTTTCTATGTAGTTCTGGCATTTTTGCGCTAGCGTTCCTAATGAGCTTTGTAAATAATCTTTAAAAGTAATCAAATTCTGGACTGAAGCTCTGTGAGGGGCACAGTGACCTCATGACCAAACTTGTAATTACAAATCTCTGCTCAGTGTTGTTTATGGTCTACTACACATCACTGCCAAAGGTGCTTGGATTTTAGATTTTAAGGGGTATGAGAGGGAAGGCAAAACCATTAGAAAGCACAAACCCAGGCACTCTTTTGTATTTATCCCAGTGCTATACTTGTTTTTAATATTGAATTCTGCTTCTGAAACATAATGGAAAACAACCTTATTTGAATGTTCCAGTAATCTTTTTAATTTGAATGTTCCAGTAATCTTTTTAATAAGTCTGAACACTAGCTCTCCATGGGGCCTCACATGTCGCAGTTTCAAAATATTGAAACTATCCTATATTTCAACAAGAAAATTGTTTTTAATGAACAGAGACTGCAAGCTCAAAATACACATTAGCAAGACCCAGATTATTAAGGGAGTTAAGGGCTCATGAGACTTGCAAATTGATAACTGGAGAGAAGAAAGTTCCCCATACAGCCCCGGGGCAAATAAAGCGAGGGCAGAACAAACACGGGCCCTGGCAAAGCGCTGCAGCATTGGCCCCAGGTGGCCCCGTTTCCAGCTTGGCTGAATGCTCAGCCTCTCTTCCCCAGGGCTGCTGCTCTTTCTCCTTGTTTCGAGTCCTTCAGGGCACATCTGTGGCCATGCAACCTCCTCTGGGTAATTTTTTTCCCCCCTTGTCCTGATGCTGATGTTCCTAATAGAACTCTGGAATAGCCAGCGGGCGGCTGTGGCGCCTTCGTGCTTATCTCGCTCTGGAATGGGAGGTTGGACCTGCCTTGAGCAGCCCCACGAACTCCCTGAAGGAAACCAGCCCCATCCAAGGGGAACCTGACCTGGTGTCCCAAAAGGCCGGAGCCAGGCAGGAGCTCTGTGACTCACTGCAGCTCTGAGTGACATGTTTCCTGATCCAACACTTCTTCCAGAGTATTTCTCATCTCATTCTGACCTTAGTCATAAAGTTTTATGAGTGCTTTTCTTCCTGGCCTTTTTACCCCAGCTCAACGCTGCTAAGCAGCCCTTTGTTCCTTTTAGTCATCCACCCACAGCTTTCCCAGTTTTATTACTGCCAAGGTGAATGCTCCTGCTTCTCTAGCCCATTCAGCACATATTGATTCACCCAACTTCTAATCAGCCTTTTCTTATTCTCCGGTGTGGGACTGGGAATCACCTGAAATTTAAATAGAATCCTGCAGATTAGGATGTCTGCAGAAGCAGATCCTCTTTTGTATGGGGCAGAAGATAAGCTCTAGGTTTCTAAATGCTCCAGCAATCTCTCCGACACACGATTAGCACTCCAGGGAGTGTTCCTGTTATCCAGAAGGGCTTTAATTGTGCCCTTGGGGTATTGTGAGGTGGGAGGGGAGCCGACCTGTGCTAGGAAAAGATAAATCATTTATCACATATCTGGGTGTTTTGAAAGCCCCAGCAAACATCAGGTTGGAGCAGGAAGCTCAGCCACCATTCCTGCTGGGGGGAATTAGCTGAGGGATAATTCCCCTGGCAGGGGAGGCTGGCACATCACCCGCCTCCAGGAGATCTGCTGTGTCCAAGGCACTCTTTGGGAAGCCATGGCAGCTTTTAGGGCAGACCAGGTGTGCTGTGGCTGCTCCCCATTACTTACAGTGCTGGCAGTTCAGGGGGTCTCAGCCCAGGACTCCTCTCTGGCCTCACAGGCAGCAGATTTTTCTTATTTTTTAATTTTTATTTGTAGGTCCTTTATAGGAATAGCTACCTCTAAGGTCAGGGCTTCATCTGGTAGAAGAAACCTTGTTATCTAGAAGCATAGAGGGAGGAAAGATATAATTTTTCTCTGGCCTTTAATTAGTGGGATTTTTGAATGGTTCCTTCACAGGCTAGCCCTTAAGGTTGCTGCTATTTCTGACTTGTCTGACTCTGCTGCCTCCTTCTCTCTCTCCCTCCATGCCCCAACCCTCTCATTTCCCCTTTGGTGTCTTTCCTTTCCCTCCCTGAGTTTGTGATGCTCACACCTACCGCAGGCTTTGCTTAACCTACAGGAACGATCAAGTGCCGAAGAGCCGGTGCTGACTCTGATCTGTCATCGCTGTCACTCTGCCGTGCTCAGGCTGCTGCTGCCAGCAGAGGTCTGGCTGCCCAGGCATTGTTTGGAGACCTCTGCAAGCTGGGGCATGTGGGACCGTCTCTGCTTGGTTCTTTTTGTTTTGGCAGGGCTCCCCTGTGACAAACGAGGGCTGGAGTCCTGTCCACTAAAACCCGTGAAAAGCAAAACAATCCTCAACTCGCACTTGGTGTCTGGCTTTCTACCGGAACAAACCAGGCTCAAAACCCCATGCTCTGCTGTCTTTCTGACCTGATCTTTGTGGAGCTGAACTCTTGCTGCAGGAGTAGCACTGAGACTGATATTTAGTTGGCCCCCTAAGCCTTAATATCCATGGAAATAGATATAGGAAAACATCCATCCGTGTCTTCATAAACTTTGGGATTTCTTGCATGCCAGGTGGATTCTAGAACAAAAAAAATAAGTCCAGTTACAGGTGTACTTATACCAAGTTGGCAGCATGAACAAGAAGCTGAAGAACATTTAGTTTGAGGATATTTGAATATAGAATTAAACTAACTTACTTAGGTGAGTGGCACACTTGAGTTGACCCCCACCTGAGTCAGCAGCAAGATCAGGTCCACAAAAATGAAAATGATGCTTAAATAGGAGAAGCTGGATGTGACCATCAGGCTTCTCATGAAAAGAAAGAGCAGAGACAAGACCAGGTGTGCATTAAGCAAGGAGAAAAGTGGTGACTGGTCAGGGGCCAAAACCTGGCTGCCTGCTGCATGTCCTCAGCCTGGCTCCCTGCCCTGGCGTGGGAGGAGGAAGGAAGGAGAGCAGGAGCTTCCACCTGTGGAGCTGAGCCTTGCCATGAACTCCTACCTGGGAGCAGGGCATGGAGCACGAGGGACAGAGCAGGGACAGCAGTGGCCCTGCCAGGGCTTCTGGGGATGGGGCTGCACAGGAAGAGCTGGGAGGAGATGCCAGTCTAGGCTCAGAAAAAGGATCCATGCTTTCTTCCTGAGGCTTTCTTTGTTTTCATGGCATTATTTGAAATGCCTTCACTAAATAAATAATTTTCCAAACACCAGATTTCTTGGGAGAATTTAATAATTATTTCAAAAATATTTTTGGGGGGAAGTGCACACACATGAAGTCTGTCATGGAGAACCTTTGGTAGCTTTCATGAAATATGATTCTAAAATCCATGCATCTTTCAACACAGGAATCTAATTAATAGACAGATTTCTCTTCATAAATTAAGCAATCCTCTCTAAGGCTGTTGTGTCAGCTGTGTGCCGGGGCTGAGAATTCAGGTATTTGTAGCCAGGTCACTCATGGGATGCTGAAAGAAATGATCTCTTGTTTCTTGTAACCAAAGGTGACTTGGCAATGAGTGTCTGTCCCAACGCCACGAGGTAGAGCCCGGCACAGACAGATTTGCATTGTAGTGATGATCCATTATTGATACAAGAAGCATTTCACCCAGTTACCCTGCAGACCTCTCCCACAATATCGTCTTGTGCAAGTGCCCTGAAATCGCTGTTGACATTGAGTGTGTCCGGCTGTGTCATTATGTTTCCAAAGAAGCCACTCCTCCTCCCCATTGTTTCCTAAACCTCCCGCCAAAGNATATATATATATATACACAAAGCAAGCCCAAAAAATCTCTAGGCACTTTGCAACTAGTAAAAGAAGGAAGTGCTTTTTTGGGGGAGTGGTTTTCGGGGCGATTCTTTAATTACATTCTGCTACATTTTTTTTCTTCTTCATGCTGAAGTTTTTTCAGGGGAGGGAGACGACTTGCACTGAGCAGATCCATTGACTGACAAGTGTCTCATCTGAATTTCAAGAATTAATTGCCCTCAAAAGAACTATGATTGCCTCGTCTGTTTTTCTGCCCTAAACGTGAATGCTTTGGGATGGTAACTTGTCTGTTGACACGTTGTCTTCCTACTTCCCAAAGTACTCATCCACACTTAAAATACTTGGGATTTTTTGAGAGGAGAAGAGATTCTTGGGGTTTTTTTTATTTTGTTTTTGGATGTTGGGGTTGTTTTTTTTTTACCATAGTGTTGGATTATCAACAGTACTAGGTTGTATAAAGGTGTGGAACAAAGAGACCCTTTCATATAAGCTCAAGTTTATTGTCAGCACAGGAATATCTTGTAAAATGTGCAGAGGTCAGTGTTTAGGACAGGTGATATTCTGTATCTCTATAGATAAGGAGATATTTACAGGCAAATGAAACCTGGAATTCCTGTCAGTTGAAAAGTTTATATATGTTTATATATTTTTATGCCAGCTATAAAACTGTCTTAAAAAAAATAAAGACCATAAATTATTCAGATTAGAGCCCGTTGGTTCCTGCCATTGGATTTTCAGGTGTCCAGTTAGAACTGGAATTGAGGCATGTCACGTCCTTTTTCTTTTAAGATCAAGCTTCTACATTGAAAAACATCTCCATTGAGGAAATAGTATATGGCTTAGATGAGTAGAAAATATACCATAAAAATCTAAATGATCTAAGAAAAACAGCTCCTTAGGAAACAATAAGGACCCTTCTGTCCTGTGTGAATGATTTTAGGAAGGTGGTGTGAAGCTGCCCAGAAAAACATGAAACTGCACCAAAAAAAAAATTTAAATTCCGAGGTCAGAGCAATTTTTTGTTCAAAAATATTTTTGCTGGGAAACTCAAGCTTTTGTATGAAAATGGCAGAGATGATTTTTGTGTAACTCTGCACGTACACTTGTTGCCTCTTGTATGCAGTCTGCAAAGCAGTCACACAGTGACAAAGTTCAAGTGAGTAATGGGGTTTTTTTCTTAAGGGTTTATGTGTGCAGGGATTTATATATCCTGCTGCAATGAGTTATCCTGTGTGGTAACTTCAGAAATAGATTCAGCGTGAACTTCCTTGCCAGTTAAGGAAAGTTATCTATGTCAACATACTTATTCAGTAAAATGCCAGATTACAGAGCAAGCTTTATAAGATCAAGGATAATGGGCAAAAAAAAAAAAGAAATCTGATGAGTCTGTAGTCGTCCTGCACTCAAGTTGGATAGCAAATGTGGCCACTGTTCAAAATGAGCCTTATGTCAACTCATTTGGTCAGTTTTGAAATCTGAATTTCTTCATGTTTTGGAAAGGAACCTGTCAGGTGCTGTAAGCCAGTCTGCTTTTGGGTTCTGACCCAATTTCCTTATTTGAGCACACTTCTAATAGTGCCAGTTAAACAAGGTTAAAAAACTTCATTTGGACCAGCAATATCCCGATGTGGTTTAAGGTCACTGTGACTTTGGCAGCAGCAGTTTGCCTTCAGTGGCAGCGATTGTGCACCTGTGCTTTGGCTGTTTGGGTGCCAAGGGCTTGCCCTGGGTAACAGGGTCTGAACCAGCCCCAGCTCAGCCCTGATTTGTTTTACAGCCTCGATGGTGGCTGGCCCTGCAGTGCAATGGCCTGGGTTGCAAACACCTCAGCAGGCAGCACCATCCTAAATTGCAGCTGTCAGACCTGGCACTGCTTGACCCATGCCCTGCAAAGCTTTGCTGGAGTTGTTCTCCTTTAAGCCAATAACAAGACCTTTGCAATCTCTGTGCTTGTTTTAGTAAACTGATCTTATCTGCGGATCAAAATAGATTTTATAGGTGCCAAATGCTGGCAGTATATCTCCTATAACAACACATTTGTTGCAACAGGTGAAGGTTTAAGACTGAGCAGAACTTTGGGCTTGGCTGCTCTTTGTGCTCCCTTCAGCTTCAGGGAGGCTGTGGGAGGGATGTGAACCCTTCCACTGTACAGGGATGTGACTTTTGGGGCTCTTTGAGTGTGCATTGCTGATTTGGGCTGTTATCACTATGTTTCATAAGGATAACATTTACTCTGACACACATCTTGTTTTTCTTTCCTGTGCCTTACTATTAAATCCACAACTAAAAGCACGTTGCTGTGTAATTACACACACATGTCTTGCTTTGGGTTTAGAAATAAGATTGCAGGTGTTTGCAAGGGACATCTCTATCAATTCAAACAAATAAGAGCCCTCTTGTAAAACTTGCCTTGTTTCTCCTTTCAGCCTCAGCTGGAATGAATGCTGCAATTACCTTTGGTGGCAGAGGTCTGTGAAGGTGCCAGGGTTCTATTTTTCATCTCCAGAAATGATGTTGTGATGATGCTGAAACACTCCACAGCACTTAGAGGGTGTTATATAACAAGTTAAGTGTGTGCTTGGAAGAGCTGGAGCACTTTGGCCAGGAAATTGGGCTGGGGAGAAGAGTCATCAAGGGTCAGGGCTGTGTCAGGGTGTGCAGTGAGGAGGAGGTCAGGCAGCCTTGGAATTGTGGAACAGAGCTGGACTGGAGACATTGCTGCTTTGGGATTTCTTCCCCAACACTCTGATAGTGGAGAAGCATTAAACCACAAATGGGATGGGGTGTCTGCCAATCCATGGGTAGTGCTGGAGAGTTGAACAGAGAGGTGCCCTAGGTGGTGAATATCTGTCTGCTTGTAGGCAGAGCTGAAATCAGGGGGGTAGAGGGTGTTCAAGGGCTTTCCTTGCCCCACGAAGCCCAGCTGCCCCCACAGCCTTCAGCAAAGACAGCACAAGGTCTTTGCACATCTTTGCACTCTGCCCTCATAGTCACAGCACCTTATGGGACAGGAGAGGGTGGATGAAACCCAGCCATGAACAACACTGCCTGTGCCTGGTGCAAAAGTCCCTGTCCATCCTGTAGTGCAGCAGCAGAGCTGGACTTTCCCTGCCACCATCCCTGGAGCACACCCAAAGCTTGCAGTGGGTTTGTACTCGTGCACCTCAGAGCTGGACCCCCCAGATGTTTCCCAGGTGCATGATAGGTGCTATTAAACACAGGAGGGGGAAGAAGAAAACAGACTTGTCTAGTGCTGTTTTGTCAAAATACAACCAGGACAAGTGCAAACTAATTAGAAATCTAGACAACTCCCATATAAAACGCAATGGTGTGTCATGTGTGTGCCAACAGGCAAAGTGATTACTCAGTTGTTGTTCAGGCAAAAATTCCCACTGAGTAAGGTCAGAGTAATCACCTCAGGATCTGTCCCTCCTGTGCTTGCCCCCAGTTGCCACCCTGCCTTCCATGTGAGGAGCTCCAGGCACTCTCTGCTCTCGGCTGGGTGCGTGTCTTGGGCTCAGGGCTTTGCTGACTCAGGGAAGGCTTGGCACGACACCTGGACATCACCAGTCCTCTGGGAGAGGAAACAAAACCTCGTGGGCTTCTGCTCTTTGTCCTCCTGGCAGCCCCTCCATCCCTGTGCCCACCGAAATTGCTGCAGGGATTAGGCAGTGCTGCCTGTGGGAGTGATCATGGTCAATCAATCTCCTTCCCCTGCTGTTCCATACCATGCCCTCCACCCACTCTCCCCCAAAAGCTGTGCTGGTCTTTTCCCCACTGCAGGGTGGTGAGGGAGGATTGCTGGTGCCCCCTGAGCCTCACAATGTCCTGAGGCAGGTGTATGTTTTGCTCCATCTGTACATTTTTGGGGTTTGTATGCACTGGGGATTCCTCCTGTGTTCCCTCGAGATCTGTAATGGCAGAGCTGCAGTATTTTTGGTCAAAATCCTGGGTGTGTCAGACCCTTCACACTTCTCCCCAAATCAGTGTTACTCCTCAAAGCTCTCCTCCAGGGCCTGTCTTTACCCTGGAGGTCCATTGCTTGGTCTGGTTCCCTTATTTTTGGTCAGCTTTCAGGATCTGGACCAAAGTTTTTGATTTTCACAGTGCAAGAGAGGGTGGGTGTCCTTTGTTTGAGGGGTAGGACTCTGGTGGCTGCAGTCCTTTTAGTAGCTTGGGTAGTCCTTAATGTCAGTGTAACAAACACTGCTAGACATTAAACTGTGCCACACTGTGTCCCCGGCCTTCTATTCCAGGGATTTTCAGTTCCCTGTATCCTTCTCCCCCTCCTCTGCCATCTCCCTGCAGGAATGGATTGCATTCCTATTTTAAATACCAGGGGCTCTCATCATCCTTCCCCTGCTCCTCATTCACTGTCCTGGGTAAGGAGCTGCACCTGCCCCTCTCCTGAGCCATGGGTTTCCCTCCTGGGTCTTTCACACCTGCCCCAGGTCAGCTCCCCTGTGCTCCCCCTTCCTCCCTGGGCCCCACCCAGCTTTATCTCAGAGACAGACACAGATATGACACACAGCTCTGTTCACCTGGCTGATGATCTGTCCACAATTAGCCCAAATGCAAGCTAGCAGAGGAAGTTTTAGGGAGGGCTTGAGAGAAAACGTCCTGCTCTGTGGCAACAGCAAAGGAAATAGAAAAAGGATTTGATTTACAGAACAAAGGAGGCTGCAAGGTGGGCTTCTGGGCCAGTTAGCAGGACTCATCCATAGACAGGACACTTCCCACTTTGACTTCATTTTTTTTGTGCTCAGTAGTGGTTTTATCTTTAAATTTCTTTTAGTGTGCCCCTGGCTTGATGAACCATAAAATCACAGGATGGTTTGGCTTGGAAGGAACCTTAAAAGATCAACTCCTTCCAACCCCTTGGCATGGGCAGGGAACCTTCCACTAGAAAAGATGGAGATGTAGCTTTTGACATTGTGTGACAGCAAAGCTCTGGGAGGAAATGCCTCCCTTTCTGCTTGTGTGGGCATTAAGTGTGGCTGCTGGGAAGGAAAAGGCCTGTCCTTTGGGAGAGTCTTATTAAGGGAAACCAGCTATTAACAGGTATATATGGAAAGGGCGGGGTCCCTTATTACTGCACTCATTTCAGCATCTCCTATCTGCCTCAGGAGTGCATCATGGTGATATCAGCCTTTATTAATATAAAACTCAGTATTACACACCCCTGATTACCCCACAGGTGTAATTCAGTGGGTCTCTGGCACTGCTGCCTATCTGATTAAAGTGGCAGTGGAGTGATCAGCGACACCAAATTAAGCTGTCAGTGTCAAGGATCTTTTGGTGTAAAGTTAAATTATATCCAAGGATTAAAACCTGGGAGACTGTGATCTAATTAGCTGAAGTTTATCCTGTGAGTGGTTGGGATGTAATAACTTGGTGATGCAGAGATGAAAATGCCCAGTGGCCAATTTTCTCTGTGGGAAAGTGAGAAGTTACTTGGGTCTGGTATGTGCTGCCTGACATTTCTGTATCTTTTTTTGATTGTTTTTTTCCCAGTCTAAGGAATATACCATTGTGGAAAGAGGTAGTCACTTTAATTCTTTTCCAAGCATGCATGGATTACAGAATTTTCCCTCTCTCTTTGAGGAAAAGTATCTTTATCTCGTTCCTGCCCTTATTACAGAGTTACCACAAAACTCTAATTAGGGGAAGCATGTTTTTAGTGGTGAGGCTGCTAAGAAATTAGTACTTCTGTTCTCAAGTCCAGTGTTGAAATTTAAATGCTGTATGGGAATAAAAAAGCCTGCATTTCTTGCAAAACAAAACTCAATTATTTCTAATGAAAATTTTCCAGGAACCTTTCATTTTTATAGTACAGGTGTCTTAGACTCTACTTTCATACGGATTTTAATAGAGATGATAGTTTTAAAAACCCACCCTACCAAAACAATTTTCTCATTAATTTTGTTAATACGAAAAATTGTTTGGTTTCTTGCTTTCTTGATAAGACTTATATCAAACCAGTTCTTAAAAACATTTAATTCTGTTCAAAATTACTTTTTTTGTTGTTTTTAGTAGAAAACTCTTCCTTCAGAAGTTTTGATCACCTTTATTCAGCGCACGAGTGTCCGATGTTTCACCTGGGAGCTGCAGGATGGCTTCAGATGGATTTTATGAGACTCAGCACAGCTGAGCATGAGTCCCACAATATTTACCCAGCCATGAGACAAGCAGGTGTAATTATATTGGCCCTTATCATTTTCTCATGGCTGCCTTGCTGATAAAGCTGTCCTTGGTGAGGGCTGTGCATGCGCGTTCCTGTGACTGCACAGAGACCCCAGGGCTCCCCACTGGACCATTCCAGCCCCAAAGGGAGGGGAAATTAATCTGTTTGTCAGAATTGAGGCTTTCCATGTCCTGCTCTTGATAGTGGGGACTCTTGATGTGGTTCAGTGATGTCTCAGGATGCCCCTTCCCCTTTCACCCTTCTCACTCCTCCATACTTTGTGGAACCATGTCCCCCAAACCTGACCCTTCTTCAGAGAGTTGGTGCCCAAACTGGCCTCATTCTGCACAACTTGGAAATAAATAACCTTCTCCAAGTGCCCATTATGCTGTGTCTCATAATAGTTCTTGCTTTCTTTTCTTTTTCCTCCTCTGAACTCAGGCTGTCCATGTGCAGAGGAGCCTGGTCGTTCTGCCCTGGCAGTGAACAGCAGTGGGAAGGTTTTAATCATCTGCCAGTCAGTGGATGCATGTGAACAGGCAGGAGAAGTCAAGCTGGCCCTTAAGGCAAAAGATGAGCTGAAAAAAAAGTATATTTCACAGTGAGAAAGTGATATAAGGAATGAAAAGAATTGTGTGCAACTTAAGGAATGAAAAATGTCCCAGATTCAGCTTCAATTTCATTTTCTGCCTGTCAATATTTAACTGTACAGTTTTAGGGAGGGGATATCCTGGGATCAATACTTGTGTTTCAAGTAGTGCCTTTGACCTACTCACATGACAAGCTTGTTACTCGGTGTCCAAATAAAAGCTCTGGTGATAAGCACCCAGTGCTGTTCCCAAGTCAACTGTACAGGAAATGTGCTGGTTTTTCACTCACTCAGTTTCCAGCTGGGGAGACAGACACTGGAGTGAAAGCTGAGCCTGAACTCATGACTGTAAATGTCTGACATTGGAAATGGTCATCATTGCTCACAGCTTAAGTCGGCTTCCCATCCTCCAGTGCCCTTTTTGTTGTTACTTTGTCAGGTTTCTCTCCTGAGGGATGGATTTTCCAGTCTTCTCACCTCTCTCATTTCTCTTTCCCTCAGTATTGCAATTCCTGTGGAGCTTCCTCATACCTTTAAAACACTTCCAACACCTCTTGTGGCCAGAAAATTCCCCATTCACCCCCACATCATCGTGGGTGAGGAAGAGCAGAAGTGTTGAGGATGATGTGAGGAGCTGGGGTGACACTTAAACAGAGGGCTTGGGATGGTTATTTTAAGAGCAAAACCTATAATTTGCTCAGGATTTATATTCATTTAATGAAAACTAAGTTCTTCTTCCTGTTCCATTTTTAATTGGCACTTTTAATATATCCTACTGTGTGCTAGCAAAAAGAAACTTGTTCTCTTTATGCTTCCTCCCACATTTTGATTCTTTTCCTTTCACTCTTTTTGCTTCCAACATCTGATCAGCCAATTTGTCTACCTAGGGTTTCTCAAGATATGATCTGCCATGTGCACCAAAATATGCTAAATGGATGAAAATAAGGAATGTTAAGGTTTTTTTAAGTCCTCAAGCCTCTATATATTACATTAATTTTCACAAGAAAAGTTTCATGAATTATTTTGGAGATGTTTCTTTCAGGCTTCTTCTCTGGATGCCTTTTTTCCCCTTAACCAGAAATACATGTTCTTTTGCCTGATGCCATTTTTATGCTCCTGCCATTATCCCCCATGCATACCTTTTCCTTTAAGTATTTAATTGATGCTGGAGACTGTGCCCTGTTCAAAAACAATTACATTAATTCCTGTATTTTTCACATAATGTGTGTCTGCTGCAGCCTACAAAGGCTTAATAACCAGGCTAAATGTTCTCTGTGGGTGCAGTGAAGATCAAGCTGGTCTGAGTATGGAAAGTGAAGAAAGTAAAGTGGAGGGGGGAAAGGCTTTTGTTCAACTGAAGTGGGGTGAGAAACCTTTTCCTCACCTGGGGCCACACAGGGTTCCCAGGCACCAGTCTGTATTTCCTTATCACCCAGACCTTGTACACCACCCCAGAGCTGGGATGAGAACACGGCTGCAGCCACTGGGACCTGCCCCACAGCACCAGGGTCCTTCAGCCTGCTGAGCCTGGAGCCCCCAGGGGTGATGACACCCATGTGGAATTCTGCACCCAGCTCTGGGGCCCCAGCACCAGGCACTGAACTGTGGGAATGAGCCCAGGGGGACACCAAGATGATCACAGGGCTGGAGCACCTTTCCTGTGAAGCCAGGCTGAGAGACTTGGGGTTGTTCAGGCTGGAGAAGAGAAGACTCCAGGGACACCTTAGAGCACCTTCCAGTACCTAAAGAGGCTGTAAGAGAGCTGGAGGAAGACTTTTCACAGGGACATGTAGTGATCGGACAAGGGGGACTGGCCTTAAGCTGAAGGAGGGCAGATTTAGGTGAGATATTAGGAAGAAATTCTTCCCTGTGAGGTTGGTGAGGCACTGGAATAGGTCTGCCCATAGAGGTTGTGGACTCCCCATCCCTGGAAGTGTCCAAGCACAGGCTGGATGGGGCTCTGAGCAGCCTGGGATAGTGGAAGGTATCCCTGCCCATGGCAGGGGTTGAACAAGAAGATCTTTTAGGTCCCTTCCAACCCAAGTCATTCTATGAGTGGGAAATGGGAATCCAGGAGCATCCTTTAGGACAATAGAGCAGAAATAGAGACTGGACAAAGATCAGTAGAGAGGATGAGGAACAGGGGTGGGACTTTGCAGGGCACCTCACTGGAGAATTTGCCATCAGGATGGAGGTTTCACACCTCTGTGCTCAAGAGTCAGCTTTCAAATTCAACCAAGCAAGGAAACAGCTCAGCCCTAGCCCCATGTAATGGCAGGAGGGGAGGGAGGCTCACACTGGTGTGTGTACAGGCAAGCTGTTGCAAAATTATAGTTGTGACAGCAGTTGGCCAAGCCATGTGGATGTAGTGAGGCAGAACTTGTTGCCTTTAGCCTCATTCTAGGGAGCCAGATTGAGTAAAGCAAATTTATTAACCCAGGATTTAATTTGTAATTTCTCCTGGAGGAAAAAATTCAGAACTCATCTTGTTCTTTTTCCCCCCCCTTCTACTCTTGCTGTGCCTGAAAGGAAAAGTAACCAGCTGAGGTTTAAGGTGTCTGACAGCAGTCCTGATGCAATGGCAGTGCAGGGTGAAATAACCAGTTGCAAACCCTGCCTGGGAGCGTGGAAGATTTGCTGGTGCCGTGCTGAGGGACAAAGCTGCCCCTGGTGCCCGAGCCGTGGCTTCCCAGGCACAGTCCCACCCTTTTAGCCTCTGGTGTGGGCACTGCCCTCAGAATTCCTGCCTCAGCAGCCAGAAGTGCTGAGCAGATGCTGCTTAGCTGGGGTTCCCATCCTGTCTCCCAGAGAAATCAGAGTTGCGTAAGGGCGCAGACTGGGAGTCGTGCTGGGGCACGGGGGAAAGGGAAGTTGTAATGGGATAAGTGTATGCAAGGCAAGATCCTGTGGGACAAGAGAGGTGACAGCCAGCCAGGTTTTTTTCCAGGGGAGCAGATCATTCACCTGCTGGTTTTTCATTCTCAACCTGCTCATCATTCATGGTGTTTGACCTGATGTAAACTCCTGTTATCTGTTCATATATCTATACTCTTGTGTCCAGCAGGTCCCTGTGCCATCACTAACAGCTGCTGGAAGTGTCAGGCTTGCTTTTCAAAGCTAGATTCCTCCCTTTGGGTTCAATTTCTCCTGGAGATGTGCACAATGTGCCCTTTACACACACTTGGATTGGGTGGCTGTGAAGAAACTCCCACAAAGTTCCTCACAAGCCAGGCACACAAACCCTTCATTTATGAAAGGGAAAACCAAGGTAACATGATGTGAGGGTCTGTAACAGACCCCTACAGTATGGGAAGGGATGCATGGTGATTTAAAAAACAACAAAAAAATCCCTATCATGACTGTCTGAGAGTGGGACCATGCAGTAAACAGACATCTCGCTCTCCCAAAGGTCAAGAGAAAAAGGTCAACAGGAGAAGGAGTTGCGTGGCCAGGTTCCTCCAACATGGGAGAGACAACTCATCTCAGAAATGGGAGGCAGCTAATAATGGACTGGCTATTTCAGTATCCTTCCTGGTTAACAGAAATGGATTGGACAATACAAAGGTGGGAGTGAACTGAGTGATCATAAAAAAAGCTGGGTCACCACGATAAGAATCGTGGATTTCAGGAAAGGACTTCAGGAGCTGTTTGGCTGTTATCTGGGACAAAAGTCTGAAGGGTAAAGGATGACTGGCATTAGGATACTGTATACAAAACATGCTGGTAGACTTTCCTGATGCAGCAGCCAGCTGGAAAGCTTTGTCTGAAGTGCCCTGCAGTCCCTGGGGGTGAGTTTGGTACAGACAGGCACAACCCCACTTCAGATGTGGCACAAACTCAAGTGTGGGGAACGGTTCCTTGGCAGCAGCAGACCAGCATGACCCAGCTGTGAACAGGGTACAGAGGATGTCCAGTGGCACATTTGGTCTTCAGCAAGAATGGCCAAACTCTAAACAGACTTGTGCTACGTTGAGGGCTCTCTGGATTTGTTTGTGTTTTGGGATTCCAGCACGTTGTACCTCGAGTGTTTCATGTCCACAGGAATGTGAACAGCATTAAAATCAAGATTAAGGTGATTGATATGGTTCTAACTTGTTTGCTAACCTGGTTCCAAAAGGTTACTCTGCTTTGTAGTGTGCTCTGAGTTATAAATGATAGTATCCTGATGTCTGGGTCTGCTCTGAAACGTGCACAGTGAAGCCAAAGGTTCACAGTGCCCTGAGCAGTGCTGACATGTTGGCCTTCGTGCAGTCTGGGGACACAAGGGATATGGCTCTTGCTACAATAACATCAGCAATAATACTGATGAAGAACAAGAGATTTGAAAGAAATCCCATGTAATTACCAAAGCCCTGTGAATCAGCCAGCTTTGTTGTCTTGCACACTAAATATGTCCTGTTAGCTACTGCTAGAGGTTCCTTTTACTGTTACAAAGCTGGAGCATGAAGAGAAATATGTGCCGTGTCCAGCTTTTCCTGTTCAGGGAGTAATTTTTTCCATGACGTCTAATCTTTTTCTTTTGCTGAACTGTCAGCAAAGCCAGACCACTTTGGCTTGGCATTTTGCCCACATCCACCTACATATTTTTCTTAACAGCAAACAAACTAATTAAATGTCTTTATCTTATGAGGCATTCCTTTCTCTCAGGTAGTTACTGATTAAAAAAAATAAATAAAACTTCTCGCTATTTTGAGAAAACAAGAGATGAGTCAGTGTGTTCACAGCCTGGTTTATTATTAAATAAGAAGCCA